>CM066031.1:1249417284-1249999970 GCA_033557465.1 Ichthyophis bannanicus | reverse complement strand
TGTGCTGTCCATGGATATCAGGTGAGTCCCCCCACAGCATCACCCATTTGCCCTCATGTTAACATGATCAGGACAAGGTTGCAGACTGACAACAACCAGTCAGCTGCAGCCTTGCTACCCTTGCAGTGTGCAAATGTGAAACATGGGCATCGCAAATAACCCACCTCTGTTACAGAGATATGCACCAGCATGGGGGCACATAGAAAGCCTCCCGTGCCCCCTGCCATTTTGTCTGTGGGTAGGGCATCCTAAGAGGCGGCCACATGGGGGGCTTGCAAGGGGACCCGCACGGGCCAAATGACACTCAACGTCAGGCCCCACAGAGGGATGCCATGTGGTGCTAAGGGAATGCTGTGAATCACATATCACACGCATACCCTTCCCTGAAGCACCACCCATAGGGGCGAACACCGATGACCTACCTTGTAGGTGTGCTGCCCCACAGGGGACACCCACTATGGGGTGCATACACTGGCAATGGTGTCGAGTGGGTCCACAGCAATGGTGACGTTGCATCATCCTGCCTCTGGGGGCATCAGACACACACACACTTGGACAGCTGCTGTCAATAAGCAGCAGGGATATGTCCCGCCAAAGCAACACCATTTGGTCCCCTGGGTGTTCTGTCGCCCACCCTCACCCTCAGTGTCCTGTGTCACGTCCCCACATCTCCCCCACTCACACACACCCATCTGTCTCCTCACTGTCCCTCCCACCATCCCACTGTTGGTCTGGGTTGTGGGGTGGTGGTGGGTATAGGGTTGTGAGACCAGACTGCAGCCTCACAGTAAGGCTGCTGATCTGCTGCCCTATCTGTTCCATGCATGTGGATTGCCAGCTAGGCTCTGTTGATTACTGGCCCAGTGGACACCTATGTGACAAACCTAGTTCCCACATATGTGTGGGACTGACTGACTGGTGGTGCGTTACCATGATGGATATGCCACAGGTAGCAGGAGGGTGGGAGCAGCAAGATGTGGCCCACCCAGGACATAGGCGTCTGCGTGACAGACACAGTGACAGGTGGCACGTGCTGACAGAAGACACATTTGCATGTCCACAGGTGGAGGAACTGAGGAAGAAGGCTCGTGAACTACGACAGTTCCACATGCGGTATTTGGAACAGCTCAGCACAGAGCTTGAGCATCACCACGATGTTGAGTATTGGAGGGCTATGCCACAGGTTAAAGTGTGCCATTGAACCAACTGCCTATGGCCTGCCTTATCTGTACATATGTTATGTGCCACACATGGATGTGCCCTGATGTCTGTCACCCTCACAGGTGGGGATGCCAATGACGAGGAACCACACACCTCCACATACAGCTTCCACAGGCCCAGCACACGCCGCACAAGGGGGGAGGTTGAGCCCTTGGAGGAGAACCTGCAGCCCGACCAGCAGGGATCCGAGGAGGAGGGGACGGATGTGGTGGTGGTGGTGTCGGACGACGACATTGCGGAGGAGGAGGAGGGTGGCACCCACCCTACCCCACCCGAAGGGGATGGAGAGGATGGGCCAGTGGGGGGTGCAGGGGCGAGGGCCACAGGGGGCCGTGGTGCTGACCGGGTGGGGGGAGGGGGGCCTCTGTCTGGCCTGGGAGGGTGGAGGGAGTATCTGCAGGGAGGGGAGGAGGGGGGGAGGGGGGTGTGTGGGAACACAGCCCACCACAGGGCCATGGGGGCACCAGTCAGACACTGCAGGGGTGGGCACAGCACGGGCAGCAGCGCATTCCTGTGCCATCCAGGGCCACTGTCACGGCTCATGCACATGCCAGCACACAGACAACAGGCAATGTGTGTCTGTGTGCTGGCAGGTGTATGCACGATATCTTAGTGGCCGTGGATGACACACGGCGTGACATCCATGTGGTGTTCCATGCCCTGCAGTGCATGACCGGGGCTGTTCGGCAGGTGGACACCGATGTGTTGCAGCTGGCATCCCGATGGCCACCTGCCGAACAGCGTCACAGGCACCAGCAATGTCACCTGTGACGCCCCCATGTGCCCTGTGTTGCGCAGTGTCCCCCCCCCCTTTTGGGAGGTTATGTTGGGCATGTTGCCCGTTTACATGTTTTTTGTAAATAAATGGTTTTATTTTGTTCTTTTCATCAATGGCGTTGTGTTTGCCTCACACGCACACCAAGTATGCAAGGATGGGATATGTCTATCCACCTTCCTGGGGATCAAACATTGGATGGACACCATAACGGTAACAGCAACACATGAGGAGCTGTGTGATATCTATGTGGGCATGGCCATGGGACAGGTGTAGGCCCAGAGGATGTTGCCCTGCATATGTTCCCGAGACACAATCATGTCACAGGGATGGGTCTGGTGGGACAGCAGTTGGTGTTGGACAGCAGCAATGTAAATATGCATGGCACACATGTGTGTCGCAGACACATGTATGCCATGTAGGTGCGGGACAGGCCTGTCAGCATTGCCAAGGACACACCCAATGGGCACACGTATGCCCCCATTGTGCACGGCTGACGGGGATGTAAATGGTGACTGGGCAGGAAATTGGTGCTGTAACCCCTGGGGCATGCCGACATATGCAAGTGGGCCCATGTGTACACCTGTGAGTTGTAGCCAAGGGTCAGTGACCACAGCATGTGCATGTCTGGAATGCCAGGTAATGGCATGTGTGCATTAATACCTGACAGTGTGACAATCCCTGCAACAACGGGCCTGGTCTCAGATCATTCTGTCCATGGGCAGAGCATTCATGTGCACACAACCTGAGCAATAAAGGGGACACACATTGGAGTGTAACTCTTTAATGTATGCTAGGGTACCCATGTTTGGTCTGCTCTATTTGCGACGCCGTCGCCTCACAGGTATGGCACCTGGCAATGGAGGTCCCCCGTTCCCCTGGCGCCACCCGATCCTCTGGTGCCTGTAGCGGAGGTGGTGTTGGCGGCGGTGGTGGTGTGCTGTGGTGGCGGTGGTGCCATCCTCACCAGCGCAGCCTCGATGCCCTCCATGGCCACACACATCCTCTGGTATGGCCGGTCACATATGCTCTGGCGCAGATGGACCATCTCCTGGATGAGACGTTCAGAGGATTGCCGCAGAGCTATGAGTTCCTGACGAATGCCTGTGTGGGGAGAAAATGGCCGTGTGAGAGCTACCCCTGCCAGGTATGACAGTAATACACAACAGGGTGGGACATGTCACACATGCTTTTCCCCTGCATGTTACGAACTGTAGTGGTCAGGTGCATATTTAACTGAATGGGGACATACCTCAAAGGTGTATGTTAGGCCACACACAGGACGTGCCCAATGTAAATGATGTGTGTGACAGGCACAGGGATACCCCATCTCAGCAGGCACAACACTGTCCAGCACATGTACAATATTCCCTGGGACACAGAGCAACAATATGTACATTGTGTGTGTGGCTGGAGGGTGCGCAGGTGATTGCAATGACACCTCGGGATACACATTTTGTAGGGGAGTTCAAATGCTAACAAACATAACATGTGGGATGCAGAGTTAGGGGATACACACGGCATGGGCAGGTGATAGGTGCATTGCTCATGACTATGAGGGATGGGGTGTGAGCAGCAGATTCACACCCAGGACATGGGCCCATCCACAACTGCACCATGCGTCTGTCAGATAAGGGTGTCACATCCCCCCAGGGGGAGACTCAAGTGGTCAGATAACAGTGCATGTAGACCCTATGAGGCATGTGCAGGGCTCACAATGCGTATGTTGATGACAGGATGTTGCATCACAGGGGTACAAGCTGCACATTTGCCTAGACAGGTGTATGCTATGCATGCAACTGCTGGTGGCAGGCCATCGGGATGATTTCAGAGTCACACAACGGGGGGGGCGGGGAAGGTAGCCCTGAATGGCATGGTAGCAGGGGTGGCAGCAGAAGGCAGAGAGGGTAGGGCTAGGTGGCCAATTTCCCCCAATGGAGAGAGGTAATACATGGAGTGAGGCAGGGATCAGTGGTTGGGGTCTGTTGCTCTATCACATATTCATAACTTACCTGCAAAAGGGACCTACGAGTGAGGCAATCAATTTGCACATGGGAAAAACACTTTTTAAGGTTGTCAGAATCCAAGCGGATTGTGTTAAATTGCAAGGGGATCTAGATATATTGGAAGATGGGGTATCCAAAAGGAAGATGAAATGTAATGTGGAGAGGTGCAAAGGTAATGCACCAAAGAACATAACACTCGACGTATGGCTACATGATGCAAGGTTCCACATTGGGAAACACAACCCAGGAAAAAGATGTCGACATAATAGTTGATAACATGTTTTGGCCCATTACGAACGTGTCAAGCAATAGGACAAACCACCTTTATCACAACACGTATTATACAGACAGTAGAGGCCTATGGCCCGACACAGGCCGTATTCCTTTTTCCTCTGTAGGGGCAGGTTTATCAGGTTAAACACACGTCCACAGTGTGTTGGACAGGACCTGATCAACCAAAGGGATGTACCGGAGCCCCTCACCTCTCAATGTAGACAAACGCATTCTGCCATCCAAATATAATTAACCAGCAGTGCATCCACGCAAGGGGAAGCCTTGTTGTAACAATGTGAAAGTGGAAATGTGTTACAGGAAGGCCTCCCCTTGCACGGATGCACGACTGGTTAATTATATTCGGATAGCAGAAGGTGTGTGACTGCATTGAGAGGTGAAGGGCCCCGGTGCGTCCCTGTGGTTGAATAGGTCATTCTCAATACACTGTGAAGGTGTGGTTTGCCTAATAAGCCTGTCCTGAAGAAGGACACGGACCACGGCCTGAGTCGGGCCATAGGCGCATAGTTTCTGGATAATACGTGTGGTGCTAAAGGTGGTTCATCCTATTGCTGTCCACGTTTTCCCTGGGCCCTGTATTGCATGTGGTACGTGCCTGCTGCTGGTACCTACTGTATGAGCAGAGACAGATCAGTCCATAGGTGTGTCTGGCCAAATCAAACAATGATGTGACGCGATATGTAGGTTAATGGGCATGTGTGGCATACCCTTTGGTCGCCTTGCACACAGTGTGTTGCACATACTGTACGCTGATGTGTCTCACACTGTTCGGTATTGTGCACACCGAGTGTGTGTTTGTGTAGTCACACACATTTACAGTCCTGGTAGAGTGTGCACACCTGTTAGTGTATGTACAAAGAACATAAGGGTTATCTGCGTGAACATTTTTGCCCACCCACCTTCACTGTCCCGATGTGACGAGGTGGCATGGGCCCGCAGCTCAGCTCTCAGAACATCCTCCCCGGTATCCCGTTGTGCTGGTGGTGCTGCGTCAGCTGTTCCTTCAGCCAAACGTTGTGTGGTGAGGCTTGTTGGAGGCTCAGTGTGCCCCTCCTGGGGACAAGGACTCACCCCCCGGAAGCAGCACCTCTGCAGCCGCAGCATTTTCATGCCCCTCCATGTCAGATGCCTCCCACACCTCCACCTCCTCCTCCTCCTCCTCCTCCTCCTCCTCCTCACGTGGCCGGACTGTGCTGTAGTCACCTGTATTGTAGACAGACACAGATCAAACACATATGTTTGTGCTGTACAGCTACATTTATGTGTGTGTTCAGGGGAAGGGATATGTCATGTTGTGGTTACCCTGCATGTGTGCTGCAAACAGGACCCCCTACATAACATGGACCTGTTCCAGGGGATCTGGTGTGTGTCAGAGCCCTGCACACCCTGTGTGTCCTCCGTGTTCCAATATATGCTCCCATGTGCATTTCACACGCAGTCCATCTCCCACCCCATCTGGCAGTGGCAGGTGCACACAGGGCTGCACATCACCAACAGGTACACCTTCATTGGCAGCCCCGGTTTGAGTGTGCATGCCATTGTGTAGTGCATATCCCCATGGGACATACTGTATATGCAGTGTTTACATGTGTATGCCACATTCCGACAATGTGTTGAACTCGAACTGTACATGATAGTGGGACCATTGACAGGCACATGCAGCACTGTGCGTAGAGTATGTCAGATGCAACATAACACGTCACGGGCACATACTCCATGACAGTAGAGGTGAGGCGCGGCAGTGTCAGGGGTGTGGGTCAGGGTTACCAGTAACATCACCTGTCTGGAATGTTTCGGGAAGTGATGGGATGTGTGACACATGTTGTATGTGTTCCCTGCAACCTGACAGTGGACCATGGGGACACACGCCACTACAAAGATATCTGCAGCTGTGAGTGTCCACGACATATCCCAGTGGGAACATATTTAATTTAATTTTTAATTTAATTAGCAGGTTTTTATATACCGCAACTTCCATAGATCAGCTGCGGTTTACAAAGAACAACAATGAACAAGCAAGGCTGTTTTACAAGGAAACGGCAGTAAACATCATGCTGTTTTTACATATAACAGTGTTAAACAGTAATAACAATTTCGGTAATAACAATAATGGGTTCAATCTATCAGAACAGGTTGATAGTTGAGAACTATATACATCAAAACATGTTTAGAACTAAATACAGTTTTAAATAGAATCTCTGGTTATTTTACAAGGTATTAGTACACATTCCAGGTCGAGGGTCAATTATCATTGCTGGTGCGGCTATCCCTTTGCATGTTGTGTTGGTGAGTTTGATACGGAAGCATAATGTGTTGAGAAAAGGTATGTTTTGAGTTTTTTCCTAAAACTCTATGATTTGGGGTAATGATCTTAGTTCAGCTGGGGTGTTGTTCCACAGTATGGGGGCGGCATGGGAGAAAGCTTTCTTGGTTCGTTGATTTTTTGGCTCTTATAAATTCTTTTGGTGTTATTAACTTATTTAATTGGTCTCGTCTTTGTAGGTTTATGGACTGGATTCCTTGGTGATTAGGTATTTACAGTACAGGGTGCCGTATTTTTAGGGCTTTGTATGTGGTTAACAGGGTTTTGTACTGTATGCGGCATTGGATTGGGAGCCAGTGTAGGGATTCTAAGATAGGCGTAATATGTTGGAAGGGGAACTGTTTTATGATGGTCTTGGCTGCTGCATTTTGTGCTAGTTGTAGTTTTTTTAAGTTTTGATTTGTTACGCCTAATAAGGTTAGGTTTGCAAAGTCAAAGTGGGGGGTTATGATAGCTTGTATTATGCGTTGAAAATCCTGGAGGTGCAATAGGGGGCGGAGTTGCTTTAATATTTTAAGTTTGAAATAAACTTTCTTTGTTATATTTCTTATCTGTGAGTCCATACTAAGGTGTTGTCCAGTATTACTCCTAGGTACCGTATTTCAGTTTTTATTTTGATATCATTGTTTTGCAGGTGAGATATGTGGTGGAGGGGTGAATGAAGTGTTTTTGGTTACTATTAGGGCTTCCGTTTTGCGTGGTTAATATATAAGTTATTTTTGTTTAGCCAATTGTTTATTTCGCTGAGGCAAGTATTGATAATTAATGTAGGGATGTTTGGTATAGTGAAAGGTACATACAACATTATATCGTCTGCGTAAATGTGATATAATACATTGTGTTTTTTGAATATTTGGCAAATGTGTTTTATGTATATATTCAATAGAAAGCGCTGACAGGGCAGAGCCTTGGGGGAGTCCTAGTTCCTGATTGTATGTTTTTGATGTAAGGTCACCGATGCGGACCGTTTGGGTTCTGTTGCTTAAGTATGAGGAAAACCATTTTAGAAACAGTGGATTTTATTCCTATTTGTTGCAATTTACTTATCATCGTTGTATGGTGAACACTGTCAAAAGCAGCAGATATGTCAATGAAAATGAGTAGGAATGCCTGTTTTGAGCTATCAATGCCACCATATGTCACCATACCAACACAGGCCGGTGTATTGCTGCAAAAACACAGGGTCAGGGAATGGTTGACACATCTGCCCTTATGCCCTGGGAAGACGTGTATGACCACACCTGGCCAATGCAGTGTGTGCAACATGTGACAGGTAATCTCTGTTTACGCCATGCATTCCGTGGTGCCTGCTGTGATGCTACTCATAGCGCAACTAGAGACATACACCGTACTCTCACCGTCAACCACAATTGTCGCATTTGTGCACATGTGATTGACCGTGCACATGTGCTATTGTGGTTTTTGAGGGGTGTGGTAGCACAGTCACAGATTGTGTGCGTTTGCGGATGTGCATCACCTGCACACATGGCATATCTGCTGGCGCCATATGCTGCATAGTTTCAGGGAACCCACCCTTTCAGACGATGCTTGACATGTGTGTGAGAGGTGTAGGTCCCCTCACATGTTGGGGTGGGGGCATCTCCTTCAAGGGCGTCTCATTGACCATGCGGCTGACATCAGACCCTGGCCTATGTTGGCAATGTGACAGCTGTGTCACGCACAGCTAGTCCTGTGTTGCTCGGTGTATTCCATCTGGTGTTGATGTCATGCTGTGGCCTGAGAGGGGGGGGGGCGTGCCATGCTCACACACACACAGACACCATGTACCCAGATGGGGCTATGTTGGCAGGTGTGTCACATGGCAGGTGGATGCAGCCACCTATGTACTCAACACACAGAACACATGGCCAATCAGCTAGAACACCTCACCTCGGGGGTGGGGGACGGCTGGCCCAAATATCGGACACGGCACAGCAGGGGGCACACTGCGCTATGCAGAGCCAGCTGCTCACACAGAGCGGGACAGGGAGACACAGAGGAGGTGAGAGCAGAGGAGGGGGGAGGAAAACAACCTGGGGGCCATGACCTTGCCTCTGCTGCTGACACCTATGACATAGAGGGGGAAACAATGCCGAGCAGCATTCGTAGTGGAGGTGATTCACCACAACACAGCATTTGCCTGGGATATTCAGGGCCTAACATAACCATCTGAGAACAGGTGAGGTGTGGGGCACTGGGAGACACAGGGTTGATGGCTATGCCTATGGAGGGCATAGCTAACCCGTGAGAAGGAGAGCAGAGTGGCCACATATGTAACAAGATATACCCCAGTACAAGGTACATGGTGTTTGTATTTGCTGTGTCACATCAAAATGCAGACAGGTAGTGTGAATGCTATTATCAGCAGCGGGCCTGAGTCAGGCATTATGAAGGCAGCTATCTGCTGTATGTCATGTGTTTTCCCAAACAGAGCTATTCACAACAGATAACTTGAGGATTTGCCCCGTAGGCCGGTGCGTGGGACACACCTGATCTATTTGGGGGAGTTATTATCCAGGAGGACTTAGCGGCTCGTACATTTGAGACACGGTTCAGTGACACTCCACATACAGGTGACATGTGTCACCCACCACTTGCTTACACAGACAGGTGGGGGAGGGGTTACAACAGTGTATGTCATAGATGTGCAAACAGAGCTGTGACCATCTGGTTCCATGATGTGTCGTCTGGCAAGCCTGACCTCCCCAATACATTTGATGCACCTTTTAGACAGTCCAGCTGTACAGCAGGCATAGTTACTCCTTAGACAGATCACATATCTCTTAGATGACGGTTAATCCCTACACAGAGATGGGTGCACTCAGGGGGATGTGATGAGGATGATGTACCCTTGGATCCCCCTTGGACAATGATTGTATTGCGGCAACAACGAACAGCAGAGCCTGTCTGATCAACGGAGATTGGTGAGGCATGGCCTGACTGTTCATGGCCATCCTAATATGTATGGTGTGTAGATAATGGCCTGCAGAGCATATGACAGTAGAGAGATAGGCTTTAGCGTGACTGGGTTACAGTACAGACACATTGTGGTTCATGCTCCAGTCATAACTTGATGTCTACATGTGTGTCACACAACGTAATGTCAGGGACAGTTTTGATGGGGATGTCTGTTTACTGCATTTGGGGGTAATGTTCCCCTTTGCCACTACTCTGTCTGAGCTACATTCCTTTGTGCTTGTTGCATCACACCGAGAGGTGGGAGGCATACATCAGCATGTCCATGACAGTCCCCGTCCTACATTAGCATTGCACCTTCACACATACAAACCCAAATCCAGGGCCCACCCCACCTCAGACCCTCAAGGCCATGGAGCCAGTGGTAGCACTGTGTGTATTTGTATGACAACATAGGGTATGATGGGGCAGTGCACACAACCTCTGATCCCTGCGTAGGTACATTATGGGGCTGTGGAGATAGATATGGGTGTGCATTTGCAAAGGTGAGCTGGTTACACAATGTTACTATCAGGGAGGTGATGAGATGTGATGGTTATGCGTAACAGACATACCTGCATGTGGATCTGCAGTGTCAAGCATCTCAGGCAGCCCATAGGTGTATACAGGTCCCAGGCGTTCCGCCAGCTGCTGCTCCAGGGGGCTGAGCATTGCTGGTAGGGGGCCCCCGCCACCTGTGCCCCTGGCATGGTATTTCTCGGCACACATGTGCTGACGCACACCTCTCTTGATATCTGAATATCTTTTCTTTAGGCTGTCTATGTCCCGCAGGGGGCCCCCTACCTCAGCAACTCCATGCCTGACCTCCTCCCAGACCGCCTGCCGTCCTGCTGTGCTGGTCCGTGAGCTAAGACGGCCAAACAGCACCTCGTAGTTCTCCAGGACCATGGAGAGGAGGGTGTGGTTCTCAGCATCCGTAAATCTTATTGCCCTCCTCCGCAGGTTCTCAGGCACTGGTACCCTCTTCCTCTTCCCAGTGTGCCTGCTGGGAGCCAGCTGTGCAGGTGCTGCTATCCCTGGTGCTGCCACTGGCTCCTCAGGGCCCTCAGGACCCACAGGCCCTGCCTCCAGTGGCACTGGTGGGGCCACCTCACCTGCACGCCCCGCACACACACCCTCCCGCACCCTCAGCCTCACACCCTCCCTCTCTCTATCCCTCTCTCTCTCTGTCCCTTCCTCCCTCCCCCTCTCCCTAACCCTCTCTCGATCGCTCTGTGTACCCCTCTCTCTCCCCCTCCCCCTCTGGCTCTGACTCCGCCTCTCCATCCCCCTCCACCCACCTCTCTCTGCACACCTGTCCCCTCCCCAACTCACCTCACCCCCTCTGCCTCCCCTACAACACCCACTGAACAGACACCACAACTATGACCTCCTCACACGTCACACAACACATGAACTGTAACAGTAAGCAGCACAGTACACAGAGACGTTCACACAATAAACAGGGGACTACGGATATGACAACAGATACGACCACAGGATACAACTGATGACACAGATAACAGAAACCTACCTATCACTAGGACACCTCTCAATACACAGCCTCTTACTACCACTCCCGCCCACTCCTCAGTCAACCCTCAACCTTTACCTTGTGTTTCCGTGTCCCTTTGTACCTTTTTTTTGTGGCGCGCACGTTGCGCATGTGCAACTGTGCGACGGCGCTGCTTGTGGGCGGCGCCGATATCCAATTGCGCATGGGCGTGCGTTAGGCTGTCGTGTTTTGTGCGCGACACGCAAATGATACTCTTAGCGCATGTGCATTTCTAGGAGCATCATGACGTCAGGGCAATGCTTACGCCCATGCTTAACGGGCTCCGCGCACACGCAGACGCTCGTGTGACTCAGTTGGCACATGCGCGTCTCGCTAATTCACACACACTCACGCGCGCCAACAGTTGCACATGCGCGGCACCCACAGCCAGTCGCCCATGCATAACGTCATGCAGATGCGCAGGATAATGCACATGTTCGCCTCGCACAAGCATCGCAATCCCACAACAGCGCATGCGCACAGTACGGACATACCAGTCACCTGTTTAAATTGCTTCTGCAGATTTGGAGACATTGAGGGTGTTTTCGTAGGCGCGGCGAGTGTTGGTGTGTTGAAACTGAGAGCAGGTGTATGACAGTCTGTTTTGTGAGTTTTGTTTTGACTGTGTTTTCTTTCGTGGTTTGTACGGTGTCCAGTGTTTGGGAACGTGTGTGTGTGTGTGCGCGTGTGTGTGTGTCTCTGTGTGTGTCGGTGTCTGTGTCTGTGTGTCTGTGCTTGTGTAGCCACACAGGGGTGTTTATGTCTGACATATATTTTGTTGCATGTGCCCGGAGACGTGGGCAGATGCTGCGGTTGCCGGACAGGGGAGATGATGCCCATGGGGCTGAGGCACAGGACATGGGTGTAGACCCGCAGCAACTCAGACCTGCAGCTGTGGAGGCCGTCCAGAGAGGTGCTGGGCGTGGAGGGCGCAGACGGCGTGCTGAGGTGCAGGCTCGGCAGCCACGCCTCTACAGGCCCAGGGCCCAGCTCCAGGGCATGCGTGAGGACCAGGTACTCTCCCTTTACCGACTGAGCACAAGGGCTATTAGGGGGCTCTATGAGGATCTGAGACCTGACCTCGAGCCCCTGACTGACCGGTCCCATGCCATACCAGGTTTAGTCAAGCTCCTTGCTGCGTTACATTTCTTCGCCTCTGGCTGTTTCCAGACCTCTGTGGCCGCAGTGGGTGGCATGAGCCGCCCCACCTTCTCACGCTGTCTCCACCAAGTACTGCGTGCTATGGTCAGCCGGGTGGGGAATTACATAGGCCTTCCCCACAGTAGGCAAACATTGGGGGACCCTGAACCAGGCCTTTGAGGCATTAGCTGGGATACCACACGTGATGGGAGCTATTGATTGCACACATGTTGCCCTGGTCCCGCCAAGAGACAGGGAGGTGGTGTTTCGCAACCGCAAACACTACCATTCCCTGAATGTTCAGGTTGTATGTGATGCTAATCTGCATATTCTGAATGTGGTCCCAAGGTTTCCAGGGTCCACCCATGACTCCTATATCCTGCATCGCTCAGCACTATTCAGGGAATTTGAGGAGGGACAGTATGGTGACTGCATATTGCTGGGTGAGTAGTGACTGTTAAATAATGTCATGATGCATATATGACTGTTTTGTTGTGACATCTCTCATGTAGTGCAGCGTTTGCTCTCTGTGCATTGTGACACCGAGCAAACATTCAGCAGTGTGACTAATGATATGGGTTGACATTGTTGGGGGACTGTAGACCTCGTTTACCAGGGGACATAATTGGCCATTTCACAGCCATATTACGGACATATGTGCAATTTATATGCTGGTGTTGGTAGTGGAAATATGCACATATTCTGACGTTTGTGCTGTGTGTGTATTACGATTGGATGTGTATGTCATCTATGCACAGGGGTGGGGTGGGTGGGTGGGGTTGGTTTGTTACCATACTCACCCACCTGTGCATGCATGGTTTTGGATTGTACCTGTGTTAGGTCCTGTGAGATGTATGTGATTGACAATCCATGCACCTTGTGATTATCATGTGCGTGTGAGGGCCACACACTCACCCTGTCGTGGGGATGTTAGCCATTGATTGTTAGACAACAGAGGGTGGTGGGTTGGGTACGTATCATGCATGTTCTCGGCCTTTGCAAGTGGGAGTACACGTTTGCATTGTTATGTTCATGTTTTTGTCCTGTGCCATTACAGGGGTCCAATCAGGTCTGGGCTTTGCATTACCTTTAGCCACTGCAGATATGCCGTACCAGGGCGTCATTGTATGTGATTATCCTGATGTGACTCGTAATTTGTGTGAGGTGACAGCAAGGGCAAGGGGCCATGTTGTGTAGAGACAGGTAGCTATTGGTGGGACATACACAGGGACGTAGTTATGCTCATTAGTTGTGATGTTTTAGTGATCATATGAATACACACACCGTTCAATAACTCTGCAACTTTTAAAGCCTTTACAGATTCACATCGGCAATTGGTCCCAGAAAAACTGACGGCACTGAAAACTGGAGCTAATAGCTCGTGAACTGTGCCAGTTTCACATCAATGACCCTATGCCGTACGTAATCTTCTATTTTTTTGTTTTTATGTTTTCTATTAAAGACTCTCTTTAAATGTCCATTCTTATTCATAAAATATGTATCATCCTCACTTGCAATAGCTTGCCACAAGATCAATATTTTCAACGTGAGGCGATATCAAAAACGATTCAAACTTAACTTCTGCCGACTGATCGTGGAGGGCAATTCCAACGCTCACAGCAAGGCACCCCAAGCGTTTCACATAAAGAGTTTCATCAGGGAATCGTCCAAAATGAACTGTGAAAAAGTAAAGATGTGTAATTAGTAATGTAACCAGTCGCTTTTTTGCTTATTAAAACCTAACACTAAAAAGCAAACCTGAATATTTGATGCTGCCGGCGCTTCTATTTGATGCTGCCGGCCATTCCGAACCCGCATGCGTGAACATAACAGTCGATTAAAGTGCAAAACATTAGAAGCGCCAATAGTGCAACATTGTTTATGTCATCAGCACATTTTTGAGCAGCTGAGGTGTTTTTGCATCGACCATGTTAGGTTTGGTATGCGTGGTAAGACCATCGGAGATACACTCCTCTGGAAAGAGCAAAAATGGATCTTTATTTTAAACACCGTAAGTCCAAGAGGACTAAATGTCCGATTGAATCTGGCGCTCTGCCTTTGAGAGTAACATCATTGTCGTTTTCTATCATAAGGATTCGACAGAGTTGCAGGAATACCACAAGTACGCTTAATGCCATTGATCAACATTTTGAATACTCCTTGACTTTTTAATGAGGACATCATCATATAAATATGAGCGGGATAGCAATCAGTTCAATTATGGAGGTATTTACCTCAATAGTCAAAAGTATGGACACGTGAGCAGCAGTGCCTTTAAAAATGGAGGTCTCACTCAGATCCCGCATGCGCGGCGTTTTTCATCTCAGGACTTTGTTCCTAATGGCGAGCTTTTGAGAATGAGAGCATTCTGCAGTAAATAGAAGCGCCGGCAGCATCAAATATTCAGGTTTGCTTTTAGTGTTAGGTTTTAATAAGCAAAAAAGCGACTGGTTACATTACTAATTACACATCTTTACTTTTTCACAGTTCATTTTGGACGATTCCCTGATGAAAACTCGTTATGTGAAACGCTTGGGGTGCCTTGCTGTGAGCGTTGGAATTGCCCTCCACGATCAGTCGGCAGAAGTTAAGTTTGAATCGTTTTTGATATCGCCTCACGTTGAAAATATTGATCTTGTGGCAAGCTATTGCAAGTGAGGATGATACATATTTTATGAATAAGAATGGACATTTAAAGAGAGTCTTTAATAGAAAACATAAAAACAAAAAAATAGAAGATTACGTACGGCATAGGGTCATTGATGTGAAACTGGCACAGTTCACGAGCTATTAGCTCCAGTTTTCAGTGCCGTCAGTTTTTCTGGGACCAATTGCCGATGTGAATCTGTAAAGGCTTTAAAAGTTGCAGAGTTATTGAACGGTGTGTGTATTCATAGTTAGATTAACCGTTTAAAAAGAAAGAGGCTAGTACTTAGTTAGTGATCATATGGGCTACAGTGTTGTTTTATGTGTTGTGCTGCTTAACAAGGAGGGATACATGATGGGGACAGTGGCCAGGGTGTCCAATGGGATGTTTGATGGACAGCAGTCAACAGCATCTGGCGTCAGACTGGTATATGTCGATATGTAGACCTTGGAGGACGCGGGCTGTTGAGGTGATATAATGTTTCTCCTGGCTGAGCTCACGGTCATACATGTTCGTTGTGTGCACCTACATTGCGTCTAAATACATTATTGTGGTTTTTGCTTGGCAAGCATATATTCTGTTTATGTTACGTGTGTGTTGCTGTTGTAGTGTGTCATTGGTGGTGATGGTGGTAGGGATGTGACCATGAACTCCATGACAGGACGCCTGTGCTACACCTAGCGGATCATTTGAGGACACAATGTGATTGTGTTGTAGTTTGACAGGTCTTTACAGACTACAGAGGCCCTTTGTTGCATTTCAATCAGCATAGGTGTAATTAGGTCAGGTAGGTAGTTGTTGGTGTCATATATTTCTGTCCTTATGTGTTCTGAGGTTGCTTCTCACGTCTATACGTGTGTCCTTTTATGGTGTGGTGCGTTTATTCATTGACCTGCATTTTATTTTCTGCAGGTGATGCAGGGTATGGGTGTCGCCCCTGGCTGCTGACCCCTGTGCGCCAGCCACGGACATGTGCAGAGCGGAGGTACAATGAGGCCCACGCCTCCAGCCGCTCTGTCATAGAATGCACCTTTGGCGTGTTGAAAAGTCGCTTCAGGTGTCTGGATAGGACAGGTGGGGCCTTACAATATGCGCCAATGACTGTTGCAGAGATAATCATAGCCTGTTGCATCCTGCACAACATTGCTCTCAGGCATGGTATCCCTGCAGAGATTAATGAGGATGTGGAGGAGAATCCACCGTGCCCCCCTGTACGTGCCTGTGTTGACACACAGGCAGGCACAGCAGTCAGGCGGAGGTTGATTACAGAACTATTCACTGGTATGTATAGCACATCTGCCCACATATATGTGCCTGTGTGTGCATGTGCTGCTTAGTAGGGGTGATGTTTCTGACCAGTTGACATTCAGATCCAGGCCTGCATTGTCCCTCAGGTGTACAAATGTCATAACATGTATGCATGGGTGTTTTTTGGACAATGTGGACAGGGATCAACAGTGGCTGTTGGTGTCGTGTGTGGCTGTGGGTTGGTACACCTTTTGGAGCTTTGGGGGCCACAGTACCAGTGAGTGGCTGTTTGTGATAGCAACTGCTGGCCAGACATAGGTATAGTGTCCTCCTGTGTGTGTGGAGCACGGTGTCAGGCATGTGGTACGTGGTTTGGTGTGGTGGGGAGGGCCATGTTTGTGCGCAGCACTCATGCTATGATTGGTTTGCTTTGTACATTCCTCTTTGGGGGCTTGTGTGTGTGTTCTACCCCTGTGAGCTGGCTATGTGTGTCTCTTTGTTATTTGCAATGCAACATGTCAGACAGTGCACAGTTGGCATGCGCCTGACGACATTCCCATGATGTTATTGATGTCTTGTTACATGTTTTGCTGCAACACAACCATTTTATGGCAAGGTATGCCTCTTCACGTAGCACAGACATGTATGTGGTGAAACATGTGAACATGTTCACTCTGCAGCCAGGGGTCCATCTGATTGCTAGCCTATGTTTGAGGCGGGGTCATTAGTTTCATTATCTTACTTGTACACACATACAGATGTCATGTGGGTCACATCAACAGGTGGATTTCATTAGGCAACTGTAACGCTGCCTGTGAGCCCTTTAATGTGGTTTTGTGTTATTAATTTGTGAGCAGGGCATATGTATTTCGGGGTATCTGTACATCCGCCTCATGGCTCAGGTACATGGTATTTGGAGGGCAGGATGGCACAGTACACAGCCACGGATACCTTCAGGACACTAGCAAGGGATGTTAGGTCCACATACACACACAGTCCTAGATGTATGTTTTTGGGAGCAGGGGAACAGGTGGCCTATCCATGGTTCAACATTCTCACAGTTACACAATGGGATGACATGCAGACATCATGGTCAGGTGACATGCAGACAGGGGGTTGTTTTTAGCCATACATGTTGTTGAGCTTGCCATGTATTTCAACACACAATCAGCACACACAGTATTATTTGCTGTGGGAGATGTACACTGGATATTATGCATCTACACAGTGGATACATGTGGTTGTGGTGCATATCTTCCAGGTGTCACAGGTCTTTACACTGTGATACAAGACAACATATTGAGGGTACCACACACGGAGAGGGGGTATTGGTTTAAACCTGGTTGACACAGACTGATAGTGTGATCTTTGGATACGTCCAGAACATTGTGGAAACAGCCACCTCTTTAGACATATTTGTGGACCAACAGAGAGGGAGTGTGGCCAACTGACGGCTCTGTGGGGCCCTCCAATTAGCATTGGACATCTACATTATGACACTCCCATGTGCACGATCTGTGCAGTGTGAGGGTGAACAGTCAGTTGTAAGGTCATGTAATGTTGTGTGACAGCTGGGGACATTGAGGTGCAGTGTGTTTTCCACATCTTGTAGTTGACAGTTATTTTAGTTTATATTTTCTCTCCGCTAAACAGGACATACATGATGACAACGGTGTCGGCGTGTATCATTGGGACATGAACGGACATCCGCCAGATCCTGGAGTTCAAGGTGAGTAGATCTACAGATACATTGTATGTGTCTGGGGTCAGGGGGACAACATATTGGCAGCTATGTGTCTCAGTGGGTAGCTGGTGTTGTTTACTTATTGACGGTGAGCCTCCCTTGCCCATATCGTGCTGTTGTCACACATCTCCCCATGTGTCTGTGTTCATAATGGTTAGTGTAACAGCTGTTGTGCCTTATTTACAGCAGATGTACATGTGTGTGTCAATGTCGTTATTTGGTGGATCCTCCACTTGCTGCATCCACCATCTTAGTTAGATCAGCCATCAACAGGGTAGCAATGCATGTGACTCGGCCATTATGTGTACAGATTAGCAGTTGTGCACATACAGGCCATTTATTACAGCTGTTGTGCTGAACTACGCATATTGTGTGGTTGTGTGTTTATGGGTTGACTATGTGGTGCTGAATTGCACACGCATGATACATTATCATGTGCTATGATGGGTGTGTGCACCTGGGGGACATTGTGGACTTTGATAACTCTACGGTTGTGATGTTTACATTTCCATAATGGCCCACATTTGTAGTGAGCAGAGCTGAGTCTTGTGTTTGGTGTAACAACTGTTGAGCAATATCTATTTATGTCATACATAGGCATAATGTGGAGATCCATCTACAGGACATTTACATGGTGATTCTAATGGTTTGCCTGACGTCTCTCCCTTCGGTGTGACCTGGTGTGGCTATGCAATAGCTGATGGATTTGATGAGGAACACATGATGCACACATAGGTTAGGTTACATATTTGTTCTTTTGTGCTTACATCCAACTGTGCGTGGCAGGAGGTTTCTGTTCATCTCATGGACATGTAATGTGGCATCTCTGTGGACACAGACATATGCATATAGTGTGTCGCTGTGAGATGCCCGTGTGACATGTTATTGTTCCTATCCTTTTCCATGTGACACCCGTGTCTGCATTAACATGTGATGTTGGTTCTCATCATTGTTTTATATGTTGTGCATATCCTCTGATGTTTGCATTTGCATCCCTTGTATGTGTATTTCCTGCATTGTGCGTCGTGGGAATATTTGCTGCTGTTGCAATGTTTCTAACGTGTGCCATACTTATCCTATCTTGACACAGGGCAGCGGACACACCAGACCCATTTCCTCAGGTGCTTCTCGGCTCTGCATTCCAACACCTGTTGTGTGACAGACCACCATGTTCGTGTTTCTGGGGAAACTGCCATTGGATGTTCCACGTCTGCAAGTTGAACACTGGCCTGTGCTGGACATTATTGCTCTTGGACTGGTTGTTTACCCATGACAGACATGTTCAGGACACATTTTGGGCCATGCTTTGGCTGGGAGTCCTTGTGATTGCAGGGACACATATGAACATTGCTGGACTGTGTCATATTGGAATGTGAACATTGACTATGCATACCCATGTTTTCATGGGGGTGTTTTGACGTGATCTTGCTGATATCATTGACCCTTTGCTTTTGGGACAGTGTGCACATTAGGGACTGACATTATCTTTGTCCTATGGTCATCCATCCCCAGTTGTTTGTTGTATATGTTTGGCCCATGTGTGTGACATGGCACACAGTATACGCTTATCTGTTTGTTTCAACAGTAGCATACAGCCATGTAACTGGCATGGGGAAACACATACAGCGTTTTAATCGTATATGTCCACCTGACCCACCCCTCGCCATGATACATGTTTTGCACAAAACACACATTCATGCACAACACCATCCTTGATTGATGTTTTGGGGTGGCAATGGTGTTTCCATTCATGTGTGGCATCACTGTACCATGTTAGTTTATGCCTGGTGCTTGTGCCTCTGACTGACTATATTTGGGAGTCACAGCATGGTGAACTATGTTTTCGGTGTGTTTCACTGTGACATGTTTCCCCATCCTTCGCATATGAACATGCTTGTTGTTGTGTTTGTTTACTGTACGGACATGACACTCTGTATGATGGTCCACACCTTGCATTGCATGTCTGCACAGTCCTGTTCTACCCCCTGCATGAGCGACACTCTCATTGGGACCTTATATTTGTGCTGTGGTAGTGTGGCTGTCCATTTTCCCAAGAAACATCTACATTCCCTGGACCATGCTATATGTGGGCACATACTGTCTACACAACAAACAATGCAGGGTGACCTCATGCATGTTGTTATGTCTGCACATTTCATCCGGTTGTGTTTTTCTAACTCTTTTGGTCTTCATGTGTCCCTGCTACCTGTTAGCATATAGTCCCACAGCTTTAGCTGATATATGAGGTGTACATTGACACATTCCTGGTGTTGCGAGCAGCCATTATGTGGGAGGCGTGACATTACTTTATAGATGTGTGTGTCACATTACGATATGAGGCCAGCATATCTTATTGTGATTTAGAAACCTCCTCTGTTGCCTGGGGGCTATTTTTGGGGGACATGTGTTGCGTTTGGGTTTCTGATCTTGCACCACCTGTTGCCTACCTGCAATCATATGTGGGTGACACATGTCGGGCATGCAGCAGCTGCTGTGGTGTGTGCCACTGATACCTGGTGCATATCATGCACCTGATGCACATTTTATCTCGTGCCATTCATTTGTGCTCAGCCGGTGACCTTTACATAGCATGTGTGTTTATACCTTGCTGACCGTGTTCCCATCTTTAGCCAGGGAGGGACACACCTTGAACGTATGATTACACTGTGTATCGTATGTGTGAACCTTCTTCCAAGTAAATTTGCATTATTCACAGACATTTGTCTATTTCTCTACGTTTATTTTTTAACAGACAAGGTGATTCTAATGTGATTCTACAATGTGTCGCTTTGCAGCGGTTATGGCTCCTTGTGACCTTGGGAGTCCAGGGTTTCCTGGAACATGTCCCTCCAGTGACTTGTCCAGGGGCACATGGTGTGCTGTTATGATATGCGTGATGGTTGCCGTGTGTGCAAGACATATTTGGGGACACTATTCTTCTCCTCCAGTCGTGGAGCACATTTGTGTCTACCGATTTGCTGTTAATATCCATGGCCACCTGTGCTCACATTGGTGTATGGTGACAGCTGTGTATGTGTGTGCGATTTTGCACATCACTGTGTCGTCTACGTTTCCATATGGACTCTCCCTTTGTAATATTGTGTGTGTTTGGCTCAGTGTGTTCTTGGGGGCGGGGTGTTTGGGGGCATGTTTGTCACACACGTGTTTATCAGGTTGGCTCCCCAGATCTGGTTTTCAATGTTGGGATATTATGCTAACTGGACCATTTGTTCACAGCTGGTTCATCACCTGGGCACACACCCTTGTCTCTCGTCAGTGTACAGCAAGGGGTTCACTCTGTGCTGCCTATCCATCAGATATTATCTGTTACATTGGTCTGTGTAATCACCATTGTGCTGTGGCTCTGTTCCTGTGCATGTCCATCACCGCAACACTTCTGCCATCCACTATTACTGTGCCTCAAAAATACATTACAGCACCACCACATGACCATCAGCACACCGCCTTATGCTGACCATTCGTTCTAGGACCCCTAACATAATGTCACACTGAGCCCAGACACTGTGGGGGATGGTGTACCTGCTCCCTGCACTATTGGTCCGTGTCTTCACCATTGTGCTGTGGCTCTTTTCCTGTGCGTGGACATCAGCACACCGCCTGATGCTGCTGGACATAACTGTGAGCCACCCAAATTAACAGTTTGCCGCAATAGATTCATAGACCTCCTGTTGAACCTTTATCCATTGGGGTTCGTGGCTCACTCAGCCTGTTTTCCTTGCGCACACTGGGGGATTGAACCCGTGGAACCTGGGTCATTGGTTAGTGTCTTCACCATTGTGCTACGGCTGAGTTCCTGTGGATGGACAGTTGTGCACAGCCTTCCGCCATCCACAACTAACAGCGCGACACCCACTGCTGCCAGAGACGCACAAGATGGACAGCGCGCGGCCTGCTGACGCACAACATTTACAGCGCATGGCCTACTGCACCCCAGATCTGGCAATGGGACAGATGATTACACGCAAAATAAGCACGTTGCTGCCGCCCAGACGTTACAGCATGACGCCTATAGACCCCCTACATTAGCGTGCCTCCCAAAATAAGGTGCGAACCATTACTATTCATGCCTCAGCCAGCCTTTTCGGTTTGCGCACACTGGGGGATTGAACCCGTGGAACCTGGGTCATTGGTTAGTGTCTTCACCATTGTGCTACGGCTGAGTTCCTGTGGATGGACAGTTGTGCACAGCCTTCCGCCATCCACAACTAACAGCGCGACGCCCACTGCTGCCAGAGACGCACAAGATGGACAGCGCGCGGCCTGCTGACGCACAACATTTACAGCGCATGGCCTACTGCACCCCAGATCTGGCAATGGGACAGATGATTACACGCAAAATAAGCACGTTGCTGCCGCCCAGACGTTACAGCGCGACGCCTATAGACCCCCTACATTAGCGTGCCTCCCAAAATAAGGTGCGAACCATTTCTATTCATGCCTCAGCCAGCCTTTTCTGTTTGCGCACACTGGGGGATTGAACCCGTGGAACCTGGGTCATTGGTTAGTGTCTTCACCATTGTGCTACAGCTGAGTTCCTGTGGATGGACAGTTGTGCACAGCCTTCCGCCATCCACAACTAACAGCGCGATGCCCACTGCTGCCAGAGACGCACAAGATGGACAGCGCGCGGCCTGCTGACGCACAACATTTACAGCGCATGGCCTACTGCGCCCCAGATCTGGCAATGGGACAGATGATTACACGCAAAATAAGCACGTTGCTGCCGCCCAGACGTTACAGCGCGACGCCTATAGACCCCCTACATTAGCGTGCCTCCCAAAATAAGGTGCGAACCATTACTATTCATGCCTCACCCAGCCTTTTTGGTTTGCGCACACTGGGGGATTGAACCCGTGGAACCTGGGTCATTGGGTTAGTGTCTTCACCATTGTGCTACGGGTCTTTTCCTCTATGTACCCAGCAGCGCCCCACTTAGCCTTCCCACGCGCTAATGTGAGCCACGCACATTTGCGCAACGCGCACACGTACGGGCGTTTTTTTAACTTTTTCTGCCTGGCCCGCCCACTCCTTATATGGCACAGGCACACTACCGCGGCCCCGCACGATTTCGGAGTTTAGTAAACATCCCCCCTTGAATTGTAACTGTAGCTTGGGTTGTTCTTCCCTAAGTGCATAACTTTGCACTTGTCCAAATTAAATTTCATTTGCCATTTGGACATCCAGTCCCCCAATTTCTCAAGGTCCTCTTGCAATTTTTCACAATCCTCTCATGATCTAACCACTTTGAATAATTTTGTGTCGTTTACAAATTTGTTCACCTCACTGCTTTTTCCCATTTCTAGGTTATTTATGAATATGTTAAAAAACAACAGGCTCAGCACAGATGGCTGGGGTACTCCACCATTCACCTTTCTCCACTGAGAAAATTGGCTATTTAGCCCTTCTCTCTGTTTTCTAACTTTTAACTAGCTCCCGAATCCATAGTCGTACTCTGCCTCCTATTCCATGATATTTGAGTTTCCTCAAGAGTCTCTCATGAGGGACTTTGTCAATGGAAAGGAATGGAGAATAAAAAGATATCATAATGCCGCTGTATCACTCCATGGTGCATCTGCTCTTTGAGTATTGCATGCAGTTCTGGTCATCACATCTAAAAAAGATACAGTTGAATTGTAAAAGATACAGAGGGCAACCAAAAAATAAAGGAATAAAGGATACCCCTATAAAGAAAGAATTAAAAGATCAGGGCTCCTAGGTTTGGAAAAGAGATGGCTAAGGGGAGATACGATAGAGGTGTATAAATAATGAGTGAAGTAGAACAAGTAAACATAAATCCATTGTTTACTCCTTCAGAAAGTATAAAGTTCCTGTAGGAAAGGTCCGTAAACTATTATTGGTCTGATGCTACAGAATGGCAAATCTTGCATTCTTATGTTCTTATGGACTGTTTCCCCCTCTCTTTTCTTTGCCATATGAAACCTTTGGAAGAGGGATGTTTCTAACTTTATGTACAATCTCCTTCTTCTGAAAGGAATTTGTGATGCTGTTCCTGAATCAGGAATTCAAGAGGACAATCTTAACTTGCTAGCAGTGAAATCTGGAGGAAATGAGGAGGGCACAGTAAGGAAACTGGAAGTTCAGTATTCACTAATGTCCACCATGATGTAAGGTGGAAACCTAAGAATATTATGCAGGCTGTGTATCAGTGGTACTAGTATTATGTAGGCAAAGTTGCAAATTCAGCAGTCTCATTTCTGTGGGTCAACATAATCAACTGAATGAGTTAGCAGATGGACAGATGCAAATACAGTTCTAAGATAATTAATAGACAAACCTCTACTGATGTTAGAGTAAAATAAGCAGTTGAAAGTCAAGATCAGAAGGAACGTTTGATTAAAATCCTTTTTAAAGATGTACTCTGACTGTGGGAAGCCAAAATCTTTGCGCTCAGTACGTGGGATATGTTATGACGATCAAAGTACTGCTTCAGACAGCAAAAGAAAAACAAGATTGTCAATTAAATTTAATGCTTTGAAGGACCAAGGTCTCCTGCAGAAAGTCAAGATAAAGTCCTAAATTAGTCAAACTTCAATAGAAGTGAGTGTAGATTAAGAAATTATGGAACAGATAAGAGATTTTTCATTATAGTCTAGACCCAACACCTCTTAAAAGGAAAAGGAAAAGAAAAATATTGGGGGGGGGGGGGGGCTATGCAATAAAACTTGTACTAAAATGTTGTTAGCATGTGAATCACCAAAATCTTTGAGGGCATTGTGGTCTTCATGCCATTGTTTGTGCTTCTTTACCTCTTCCCGGTGTCTTGGGATTTTACTGTCAATGTTCAGGCTGTTGCCTAGGAGTCTTCCTTTCAATGTTTGGGCAGCTTGGAGTTTTCATGCCAGTGTTAGTGTCCTTTGCCCTCTTTTGATATAAGGGCTCATCGTGTAACTATTTTATGTTTTGTGTGCTGTTGCTTCTCTGGTAGATGCCTACCAGTATGTTTCAAGCAAGTTTCATTGAATGCATTGGACTGCTACTGCAGTCCTAACTTTCTTTACCAGCGCACAGCTCTCTGTGTCTTCTTCCTCCTTGTTAAATGCTTATTATGATGAAGATTCACTTCCTCCTTCCTCAAGGTAAGAGTTCCTCAGAGTCATCAGTTAATACAAATTCCCAAGTTAACCATTTCCAAGAGTGAGATTACAAGCCAGTCCTGGATTTCTGACAGTCTCATCCAGATGCATTTTGGGACCTGCAGCAGTGTTTTCAAAGGGTAAAATCAGAGACTATAAATACACTGCATTGCATTGCAAATTTTAAACCAGAACTGGCCAAAAAGTCTCACTCCTGGAACTGTGTAACTTGGGAATCTGTGGTAACCGATGACTCTGAGGGGTCTGATGTGTTTGGATCTATGCTTTGTCTTTTGGCATTGTCATTTTCTTGGCCTCTTGTTCTCCTCAATTGATTTCTTTCTTTTCTCCTAACTTTTTAGGGCTCTGCTGCTGCTGCTTCAACTCACTGATTTCCTCTGAACAGGTTAAGGGGTTCTCACTGGTTTATTTGCTTTCCTGTAATCTCGTGGGGCTTCCCCTGTGTTCATGATCACCATCCTTCTACTCCTTTATGCTGATTTTCTAGGGACTGGAAAGGAACATGTTCTGCTGTCCATCTTGCACTATTTCACTTTCTCAATGAATTTCCTACTAGCCTGAGTTTTTCCATGATTGCTGCTTTGGGCCTGCTTTGCTTCTATTGCAGGCCATTTTCCTCCTTCTCTCCACCTTGTGATGTCAGCTGCTCATGTAACTAGACATTAATATCACCCAGGTGGGGGAGGAGGGCCAAAGAGAGGCAGGCAATTGCCTCTTTATGGCATCAGTTGACTTACCCAGTAGTGGAAGGAACAGGTGGATGAGATGTGAGGTGTGCAAAGCCTGGTGTTGTCAGTTCACATTGCCATGTTTGGCGTGGAAGAGGGCCACCACAGCAAAACATCCATGATGTAGTCAAGCCAGCTAATGTGGTAAAACAGAAGAGGGGAGAATCCATATAAAATGAGACAGGTGAAGGCCTACAAAAAGTAAGATCTCTATTGCTTACTAGCCTGCTCTTCAGCCTTTGCTGAAGCTATGTGTTGGCTTCTTCATGCAGCTTGTTTTTGTCTCTGGGAGTATTGGCTGGAGTGACCCCTCCTTAGAGTTGATTCTGATCAGCATCCAGTTACTTGAGTACCCAGTTGATGTACTTCGCTTGCAGATTTTACTCTTTGAGTCATCAGTGCTGCCATGCTGCTTCTATTTCCTACACTTCTTTTCCTAAGAAAATAAGATATGTCATACTGGGTCAAGGTCCATCTTGCCCAGTATCCTGTTTCCAACAGTGGCCAATCTAGGTCAGAGGTACCTAGCAGTTTCCCCAAGAGACACAGGTTCCACAATGCTTATATTGGCGCAAGCAGTGGATATTCTGGGTCCCCTTTGGTTTATGGACCTTTCTTACAGGAACTTGTCCAAACCTTTTTTAAACATGACTACACTAACAATTTTTACTACATCCTCCGGTAGCAAATTCCAGAGCTTGACTACACATTGACTGAAGAAATATTTTCTCTTATTAGTCTTAAATAGGTTACCCTGTAGCTTCATTGCATGTCCCCTATATTTTCTATATATAGTCTTTCTATATTTTGATGGTGTAAACAATCGATCTACGTTTACCCGTTCCACTCCATTCATTAATTTATAGACCTCTATCATATCTCCCCTCAGCCGTCTCTTTTCCAGGTTGAAGAGCCCTAACCTTTTAGCCAGAAAGGAAGGGGCAGATCTTGCTAATGTTGTAGAGAAAGAAGCGGCAGGTCATAGCTATGTGCTGGATATGTGTGGAGAAGGAGAGAGAGGAGTCAAAGATAACCCCCAGGTTGCGGGCCGAGGGAACAGGAAGGATCGTAGAACCATCCACGGAGAGTGAGAAGGGGGAAAGAGGAGGGGAGGAGTTGGGGGGAAAGACAAGGAGTTCAGTCTTGGCCATGTTCAGCTTCAAGCGGTGGTGAGACATCCAGGCAGCGATGTCAGAAAGGCAGGCAGAGATCCTGGTCTGGATTGCTGGAGAGATATTAGGTGTAGAGCAAAAAATTTGGGAGTCATCGGCATAGAGATGGTACTAAAAGCCATGGGAGGAGATAAGAACACCAAGAGATTGGGTATAGAGGGAGAAAAGGAGGGGCCCCAAGACGGATCCTTGGGGCACACCAACATGGAGTGGGGTAGAAGAAGAAGAAGAAGAGCCACCAGAACACACACTAAAGGAGCGATGGGAGAGGTAGGAGGAGAACCAGGATAGTACAGAGCCCTTGAAACCAAGCGAGAAGAGGGTGGTGAGGAGAAGGTTGTTGTCAACAGTGTCAAAGGCAGTGGAGAGGTCAAGAAGGATGAGGACTGAGTAAAGGCCCTTAGATTTAGCCAGGAACAAGTCGTTGGACACTTTTGTAAGAGCCGTTTCAGTGGAGTGTTGGGGACGGAAGCCAGATTGTAGTGGGTCCAGGAGGGCCTGGGAGGTGAGGAAGTTGAGGCAGTGGCGATGGACCGCCCGTTCTAGTAGTTTAGATATGAAGGGAAGGAGGGAGATGGGCCAATAGTTAGAAGGACAGGTGGGATCAAGAGAGGGTTTCTTGAGGAGAGGTGTGACAACGGCATGTTTGAAGTCTACGGGGACAGTTGCAGTGGATAGTGAAAGGTTTATAATGTGAGAGATGGGGGGGGGACAATGGTAGGGGAGATGGGGTGTAGGAGATGGGTGGGGATGGGGTAAGTGGAAGAGGTGGTGGGTTTGGAGGAGGAAAGAAGGAATGTGGTTTCCCCTTCGGAGATCATAGAGAAGGAGGAGAGGGTAGCAGGGGAAGTAAGGATGGGGGGGGGGGAAATTGAGGAGGGGGAGAGGTAGATGAGGAAGTGGGGAATTGGAGGGTGAGCCCGTGAATTTTGTAGTGGAAGTAGTCGGCTATGGTTTGGGCAGAAAGGGAGGGTGGGACCAGGGGTGGGGGCACCTTGAGGAGAGAATTGAGCGTATTAAAGAGGCGGCGAGGATCAGAGGCAAGGGAGTTAGTTTGATGGATGTAGTATTCTTGTTTGGCAAGTGCTATGGATGACTGGAAGGAGCCAAGCATGAATTTGAAGTGTAGAAGGTCTTCAGGGGAGCGGGATTTGGTCCAAGCACATTCAGCAGAAAGGGCACAGATGTGTAAATAGCGGGTTATAGATGAGAGCAATGGCTGGGGAGTAGATCGCCTGACAGGTCGTGGGGTGAGTGGGGCAAGAGTGTCAAGAGCCGAGGATAGTGCAGCATTATAAGAGGAAACTGCTTCATCAACAGATTTGGAGGACATAATGGAGGAAAGAGATGGAGAAATGGTGGAGGAGAGAGTCAAGGGATCAATATTATGAAGGTTTCTAAATAGGCTGGGGGAGTGGGAGACAGCGGAAGCTGAAGATTAAAGGTTAAAAGGTGATGGTCTGATGATGGAAGGATTGAGTTGTGGAGGTTTGAGGGAGATGAATTGGAGAAGAGTATCGGGTCAAGGCAGTGGCCATGCAGGTGGGTGGGAGCAGTGGAGTAGAGTTGGAGGCTGAATGAGGAAAGCGAGGAACTTTAAAGCATGGGGATCGGAGGGGTTATCAATGTGAATGTTAAAATCGCCAAGAATAAGGGTGGGGAAGAGGGATCCATAAAGACGGAAAGCCAAGAGTCAAAGTCAGTAAGGAAGGTCGATTTGGATTTGTCGAGTGGACGATAGATAACAGCTACTCATAGGGGAAGTGGTGTGGAGAGGTGAATGGAGTGGACTTCGAAGGAGAGGGAGGAGTGAGACTGAGGCAGCAGGAGGGGTTGGAATTGGCAAGAGGGAGAAAGTAGAAGCCCAACACCACCACCGCGGCTAATGGATCGAGGTGTATGGGTGAACTGGTAGCCCCTGTGGCAGAGAGCAGCAGTTGATGCGGTATCGTCAGGGAGGAGCCAGGTCTCAGTTAGGGCAAGAAGGTGTAGCATGTTAGAGATAAAGAGATTGTAAGTAAAAGGAAGTTTGTTAGAGACTGAGCAAGCGTTCCACAGGGCACATGAGAATGGAAGAGTGGAGGGGGAAAGGAGAGGGATATGGATGAGGTTGGACAAGTTACGTGAGGATTTCTTATGAGAGTAAGGCAGGGGTCTAGGGGGGCTGCTACATGAGGATCTATTTCCAGAGTAGTACAGAGATCTAGAGGGGCCGGGGAATGGGTGAGTGTCTCTAGATGAGTGTGCCCTCCCTGAGGGACATGAGGGAGGGGAAGAGGAGGGGGCATGAAGGGGGGGGGGTCTTGGTGATATTAGATAGGTAACGTGAGGATCTCTTTTTTGAGTGAGATAGAACGCAAAGGGGGATAGGTTTGGGGTTGATAACTCTGGATGAGTGATTGGGGCATGAGTGAGGGAGGGTGGAAGGGGGAAGGAGAGGGATATGGATGAGATTGGATAAGGTACGTGAGGAACTCTTCTTAGAGTGAGAAAGAAATTGAGGGGATCCAGGGTTGGGGTTAATATTACCTGATGAGAGAAGGAGGAGGAGTAGTAGAGAGAGGGGTAAAGGGGAAGCAGTGCGGTGGAAGTGAGGGTGAGGTTGCCTTAAAGCGAGGGGATTTGGTTGAATGAGGGGGAGGGTGTGATGAAGCTCAAGAGTTGATGCTAGGTGAGAAGACAGAATGGAGGGAGAAGTGAGGAAGGTGGAGGGAGCGTAGGGGGGAGAGGAGTGTAGGTGCTGGTGGGAGGGGAGGCAGTTGGGGAGTATGAGGAAGAGAAGGACAATGAGATGTGGGGCCATAGAAGAGGAGTAGTGGTGGCTATGCAGTGAATGTTTACTTACAGCAATGAGAAGGGCTAAAGTATCTATAGGTTATAATACAAGCAGTGGTAGTGGGGAGACTATAGCTTGTGCAGCAAGGATCAATGTAAGCAATGGATAGCAAATTCAATGTAAGCAATGTCCAGGTAAGCAGCAGATAGTAACCAACAAGCAATGAGGTGGCAGGTTAAATGTAAGGCTATAGCTTGTGCAGCAAGGATCAATGTAAGCAGTGGGTAGCAAGCTCAATGTAAGCAATGTCCAGGCAAGCAGCGGATGGTAACCAACAAGCAATGAGGCGGTGGTTAACTGTAAGCAATGAGTAGCAAGTTCAATGTAAGCAATGAACAGGCAAGCAGCAGATGATAACCTACAAGCAATGAGGCAGCAATGGACTATGCAGCAATGTATGTTACATTACAAGCAATGAGGTATAAGCAGTGAGGTAGTGGGGTTGACACATTATGTGGCATATGATACAGTATAGGCAATGAAATTATGCAGCATATGATACAGTATAAGTAATGAATAGCAGAGAGGCTGTGCAGTAAAGTTAGTTGCAGGCAGAGAGGCAGCAATAATGAGGTAGTGGGGTAGCAGTGGAGTCTAAGGCTGTGCAGCGAAGGTAGTTACGAGCAATGCGGTAGCAGTAATGAGGTAGCTGAGGGTAGCAATGGAGACAGGAGGCTGTGAGTAGCAATGGGATAGTAGTGGAGCAGACTGGGGATGCCTACTTCACGTGGGTGATGGTGGGGCCAAGGGGGCCGAACAGGAGGAGCATCTCTACCTACTCGGCTCATTGACGCTGCAGCAGCTACCCAGGTGATCAGTTGGTGCTGCGTTGGTCAGGTGGAGCCAAGGGCACCTGTGGACCCTGCCTAAGGTCCACGTCAAGAATTGAAGATCCCTCATCAGGCCCGGATAGGGCCTTGTGATAGGCAGTGGGGGGGTTTCCGACTTCAGAGGAAGACAATTAAAATAATTTAGAGCTCTTACTCCTGGAGGACCAAGTGGCCTACCAGCCCCTGGTTCACCACGGGCTCCTCTCTTGCCTTCTTCACCTGCGGGACCTGGAGGGCCTTATATGGGAGCTGGATGGAGTCAGGAGATGAGGAGAACCAAACGTCTCTCAACACCTCATCTCTTTGATGCTTCCTGGTGCTGGGTGTACAGGATCCTGCCTGTGGTCCCCACCTAAGGGCCACACCCAAGGGCCCTCTGGTGAGGCCCTTAGGCGCGGGCCTGCCAGATGCAGGCACGCCTGATAGCACCCTCCGATTAAAAGGGCCGATCGCCCACGTGATCTGCGGCGTGCTGCCGCTTGAAGAAGGGCCGATTGCCCGCAGGGATCTCCGGCGCACCCGATGGCGCACTCCGATTTAAAGGGCCTGTTGCCCACATGATCCACGGCGTGCTGCCACTTGAAGAAGGGCCTTTCCCTGGCCATTCCTTTCCTTATGCACCTAAGCATCCTTCTAGCTATTGCCATCACCTTTTCTACTTGTTTGGCTACCTTAAAGTCATCAGATATGATCATCCCCAGAATTATTCTTATAGGTACTGCAATACTTCATCCCCTATGCTGTTTTGCTCCCTTGCATTTTTACAACCCAAATATATCACTCATTAATCTGCCTCCACTCACTCCCTTCTTTCTGTAGCTGGTCTCTCTGGAGACTGGAGTTTATGCAGTTCCATGCCTATGAGGGCAGGGGTGTTTAAATTCAGTAGTGTGTCCCGAGAAGAGAGGGAAAGCTAACTCTTAAGACCCTACATTCAGAGACTATTCCTCAACTACTACTACTGCTACTACTAGTAGTACTATTAGACATTTTTAAAGTGCTACAAGGCATATGAGCACTGTAAAACTCTGCTGTGTCTTCTCAGTTCACTCCACAGTTCTTCTCAGTTCACTCCACAGAACTCCACAGTTCTCAGTTCACTCCACAGTTCTCCACAGTTCTTCTCAGTTCACTCCACAGAACTCCACAGTTCTTCTCAGTTCACTCCACAGAACTCCACAGTTCTTCTCAGTTCACTCCACAGAACTCCACAGTTCTCAGTTCACTCCACAGAACTCCACAGTTCTCTCCACTGTGTCTTCTCAGTTCACGCCACACTCCTGCCTGTCCACTTCCAAATATACCAATCACCCCAGTGATAGGCAAAAAAGATAATTTACCAGGTGATATTAAAAAAAATAGTTTGTCTATTACCTCACAAACACTACATTTAAGAAATAAATGGAAAAAAATCAAAACAGAAAACAGTTTCAAAAGCTGGAAATTAAACTCTACAAATTATTGTTATTTTGCTCTATTTTCTTATTGAGCACCCTTCCATATGGATTCACCTCAACAGTCATTCCTCTTTACTCCTCTTGGGGATTCCTTGGTAGAATCTATCCTCTTCTTCCTCTTTACAGCCAAGTAAATGATATTCCATATCATTTGTGTGTTTCTGTAACCCTGAGATCACTGGTTTGGTACTTTCCCCTTCAGAATATCATAGATTCCTATGCAATAGATTACATCACAGACATCCAGGCAGAGCTTCCTCTCACAGCCATTGGGAAAGATGGCATGAGGGATCCTCCTTTACCATGGAGATGGTACCGTCCTTCAGAAACAACACTTCCCTTTTCCTTTTTCCCCCAGCCAGGTTGATATACCTCTTAGCACAAAGCATTTAAGCAGTTTACAATAAAATAGAATAAATACAATTAAGATGAAATAAAACTAACAATCATACAACAATCATTAGAAAATAAAATACAAGAAAGAATAAAAGTCAAAAAGCTGAATTAATAAATAATATCCTAAAAAAATCCATTTTCAACAATAAATCAGTACATTGAATCAATCATATTTAGAAAATCTGACTCAGTAGTTGAAACAACTGGAGGGCAACTATGTTTTTAATGCTTTCCTAAAGGAAAGATAATTTGAGATTGTTCATAAACTATTTGGCAACAAATTCCATAGGAATGGACATGCATAACTAAAGGCTCAATTTCTAGTGGCAGATAGCTGAATCTTGTCCAAGAAATGTAATTGTAATAAAACCATTTGTGAAAATGTAATTACAAAGTAGAAATTTACTCTTGCAATTTATGCTAAACGTACAAAGGAACATTTCTGTAGAACAATTACTTGAAAGAAATTCTAGCAGCAACTGGAAGCCAATATAAATCTGTGAGGATAGGTGTCACATAATCAAATTTTTTCTTTCCTGCTATCAATTTAGCAGCCGTGTTCTGAATAAGTTGCAGCCTTTAAAGGCTGTGTTTAGAAAGTCCCTGATACAAAGAATTACAATAGTCCAAGCAACTTGTAATTATTGCATGGACTATATTAATGAAACTGGCACATGAAAGAAAAGGTCACAGTTTGCGTATCAACCTAAGATGATAAAAACACAATTGAACAACTGCACTAATTTGTGAAGAAAAAGACAGGCTTGCATTATGGTGAAATCCAAGACCAACATTATCCTCACAGATCTGTAATGGACAACCTTGCAAACCAAGTTTACCATACAAAGAGGAATTCTTTGTGAAATCTAAATTGCCATTGATTTAGCTGAATCAAGCACTAAATGGCGCTGTTGGCACCAGAGTCTTCAATACTTAACAAGACAACATTCAACTGATCAATAGCTGCTTGTGGTTTATCTTTGATAAAAATCAGGAATTGAATGTCACCCACAAACATACGAAATTCAGTTTTGCAATAATCTATCAAGTAGGCTAAAGGAGCCAAATACAGTTTGAATAATATGGGGATAGTAAGGACCTTAAAGAATTCCCTGGGAAAGGACATTAAATGCTGGAAATATATAATCTCATAAAACACATGACGTGACATTTTACTGTATAAGGATGTCTAAGAAGAATCTGGAAAAAAATGACAAAAACTCAAAAATCACTCACAGACTAAATTCAAAATTAAACAAGGGAAAGGCTTCAAAACTAAATTGTAATCTTCGACTACAAGGCTCAAGAAAAGAGAAATTATTTAATATCTTAATCATATAGGGAACAGACAAAAAACAGCTGTTCCTATGTCAATCACCTGGGATTCTGGAAAGGAACCTCAGCAAAAGGGCTAATAGCAAGCCGGTGGCAGTCAATAAAACACAGTGCCTAACAAGGTAATGTCTAACACAGCTCATAACTCAGTTAGCTGGTGGTGACATGTACTGAAGCAGTCCGAAATTAAGCGGGCGAAACTCGAGTCAACCAAATTCTCACACAGCTATTGAGTTTCTTTCACCTGGTGATTTATTGTGATTCAGCTGTTTTTCTTTTTATTGAATGCATTTTAAAGGGGCAAAAAAATGATTTATGCTGTGGACGGAGATGCCCTGGGGGGATTGGTGCACCCCCCAACATTCCAAATGTCTCAGCTAGCCAGTTGGGCTAGGCACCCCTTCCTTCCTTCCCCATGAACAATTGCAAGGGTGGGGGGCCCATGGGTGAAGGTAGCGCTTTGTCAAATAGCTGTGCAAGAGCTAAACAAAATATCAACCGATATAAGCTCTTATAATCCAATACTGACAATTACAACAAATCCTCAAGCAAAATCACAATTCTAACACAGGCAAAGTGACCTCAGGATAGCTCAATATCTTACACATAGTGAAAATATCACTGTAAAGAGCAGCTGACGCTCACATCATTGGTCACCAAAGCCTGACATGCTCTCATCAACATTCTCCACACATACTTAAAAAAACACTAAACTAGACCAAATATCACTGGGACAAGACTACTTATCCAATCACACAAGCATACACTTCCATACCACACATACAAATAAGCGTCTTATTAATTTTCAAATTATGACGATCCAAATATATCAATCTACATCAAGATCCGCTGGGACTGCATGTCTATCCCTATAAAGGAAAAACATGTAATAAATACTTAGACATATCACCAACCCAGCAGGGTCTACAATTACTTATCTTCAAAAACGTTAATCCTCCAGCAGCCTCAACCAGATCCGATAGTTAAATGCGATCTTCATAGCTAACAAGCTACAAGTTCAGCGGGGAAGAAGACATCTTCAAAATTCCATCCTCTACAATCAGATACATAACCCTACAGGAGCTGCTGTTTCGCCAACCAAAGGCTTCATAAGGGGTTAAACAATAACCAAAAGAATATCTCTTAGCCGCTCAAACCACCATTTCCCCCGCCGTCGAACAAGACGGCGTATGATGCACCACTTATCACAAGCACCAACCAATCACAAACTTCAGCCCAAAATGACATCATCATACACACAATGCATCTTTAAACTAACCAATCATACACAAAGTCAGGTTGGAACCCCATAGCTCCCTTACGCAGAACCATCAAGACAGTAATTTCAAGAAAGTAATTTCAAAAAAACAAAGTCCATTCTATTTTATCATTCAAGCCACTGGGGTGAAGAGTCTGTAATGTAAAAATCCACCATTGTTCCTTCCACAAAAGCATTTTATTCTGATCTCCTCTTCTAATGCTCTGAGGAACATGTTCCAAAACTGTGCAACATAAATCCTCAAACCGGTGATTAAAATCAATACAATGTTGCACCAGAGGTGTATCAATTCGTGCTTTATGTATGAAGGCTGTACTTGTGTTCTGCTAGACGCATTCGCAATGGCCGTGAAGTTTTTCCATTATAGAGTTTAGGGCAGGAACATCAAAGTCCATACACCACATAAGAGGTATCACACGTCGTAGCAATATATAGCCGCCGGGCAGTCTTTTTATATTCAGCACAAACCGTGCTCCTCATCAAACTACAAAATGAGCAACGATTACAGCTTGAGTGTCCTAATACTGAGAGAACCTGACTCTCATCTCTTCGTGCCACCGCTGGGCACAATCTATCTCTTAAATTGCGACCACGGCTATATGCTATTTTCAATGTATACCCTGCCAGTGTAGTGTGCGCTGCAAAGAGGCTCCACTGCTTCCGCATCGCTGATGCTATCCGATGAGAAAGACTGGAATGTTGTAAAACACATACAATAGTAGAAGATGGCAATGTCTTATGTTTCACCTGATCAGAGCAAAGCAACCACTCTCGATGATTATACTTTGCTTGTTTGTATGCCTTACGCAGAACCCCTAAAGGGTATCCACGTTCTATAAACTTTTGTAACATTAAGTTAGCTTGAACTTTAAATTCAGACAAAGTCGAACAAATATGCCGGCAACGCAGAAGTTGCGAAAAAGGTAAACTCCGCTTCAGATGTAAAGGATGAAAACTTTCAAAATGAAGCAGTGTATTCCTATCCGTTGGTTTTGAATAAATCGTAGTAAAGAAACCAGTTTCTTGTTTCAAAATCTTGACATCCAATAAGTGCAATTCATAATCCTGAATATTAATAGCAAATTTTATATGAACATTACAAGCATTCAAATACAGGAAAAACTCATTCAATGAGTCTCTAGAACCTTGCCACAGGAGAAAGATGTCGTCAATATAACGATACCATTTGACGATATTCTTTGCAAAACTTGAAGAATAGACATATTGATCTTCAAAGCGGCTCATATACAAATTAGCCAATGATGGAGCAAATGTAGCTCCCATGGCTGTTCCTTAAATCTGTTGAAAAAAAGTTTGATTATAAACAAAATAATTTTTCTTCAGAGCAATCTCAGCCAAAGCCACTAAAAAGGAGGTAGGAACTTCATGTGGTTGAACTCTAGTATCCCACACAGTTGTCAACACAAGCGGAACACAAGTACAGCCTTCATAAAGCACGAATTGATACACCTCTGGTGCAACATTGTATTGATTTTAATCACCGGTTTGAGAGCTTATATCTGAAGGTAGCTCTTACCATGTTAGGCATTATGTTTTCTTGACTGCTACTGACTCCCAGGCTCCATATTATCTAAAGGAGAACTGTGTGTTTGTGTGTTACTATGGAGCATGCTGACTCAGACTGGGCAGTCGGTATCCTGGCATCACTTCCTCTCTGCCCCCCCCCCCCCATACCAATTGCCTCCCCTCCTATTTTCTTCATGCCAGTGACCTCAATTAAGGGGCTTCCTTTCCAAAAAGAGTCCACACATTCTGGTTTCTTGCAAGAATATTGGTGTGATTTATTATAAGAACATAAAAACATAAGAAATGCCAAAATGGGTCAAACCAAGGTCCATTAAGTTCAGTATCTTGTTTCCAGCAGTGGCCAATCCAGGTAACAAGTACCTGTCAGGTTCCCAAAAAGGTACATAGATTCTGCATTGCTAATCTTGGGGTAAAGCAGTGGATGTCCCTGGTCCTCTTTAATAATGGTTTATGGACTTTTCCTTCAGGAACTTGTCCAAACCTTTTTCAAACCCAGATACATTAGCAACTTTTACTACATCCTCCAGTAATGAATTTCAGAGTTTGATTACTTGTTGAGTGAAAAAAAATATTTTCTCTTATTAGTTCTAAAGGGCTACATTGCAGCTTCATTGAGCGTCCCCTAGTCTTTCTGAGGTTTACTTGTTCCACTCCATTTATTACTTTGTAGACCTCTATTATATCTCTTCTCAACCATTTCTTTTCCAAGTTGAGGAGTCCTAACCTTTTAAGCCTCTCCTCATAAGTGTATCTTTGCATCCCCTTTACCATTTTGGTGGCTCTTCTCTGTATCTTTTCTAATTCCACTATATCTTTTTAAAAATATGGTGACCAGAATTGCACACAGTATTCAATGTGTGGTCGCACTATGAAATGATGCAGAGGCATTATGATATCCTTGATTTTGTTTTCCACTCCTTTCCTTATGATTCTTAGCTTTCTATTTGCTTTCTCAGCCGCCGACACTGGGCAGAGGGTTTCAACATATTATCCATGATGACACCTAAATCCTTTTCCTGGGTGGTGGTTCCTAATGTTGACCCTTGCATCATGTAACCATAGTTTTTGTTGTTTTTTCCTAAGTGCATAACTTTGCACTTGTCCACATTAAATTTCATCTGATATTTTGAGATCCAGTCTTCCAATTTATCAAGGTCCTCTTGCAATTTTTCACAATCCTCTTGTGTTTTAATAACTTTGAATATTTTTGTGTCATCTGCAAATTTGGTCACCTCACTCATTATTCCCATTTCCAGGTCATTTATGAAGATGTTAAAAAGCAGTTGGCCCAGCATAGATCCCTGGGGTACTCCAGTATTCACCTTTCTCCATTGAGGAAATTGTGGTCACAGGGCCAGAACCACAAGGCTACAGCTATCATTGCTCCCAGGCAGCAGGAAAAGAGAGATCATGACAAGTCAGAGGGGAGGCCCAGTGTGAATGGTAGAGGTGCAACATGAAGCAGTCCAGGCAGGAGGTAAACCCAGGACCCTGAACACAGTGGATCAGGGCCAGACCTATGAGGCTACAACAGTCAGTGCTCCCAAGCCCATGGAGGTGAGGCAACATGCATATACACCAAAGACCAGCTGCTGCTCACCCCCCCTCCTGCATGGCATGGCAGGGTGATGTGACACCGAGAGCAGATGGGGACATGACACATGATGGGCATGTACAGAGTGCCAGCAGAACCACTCCATGGAGTAGGCAAGTCTGTGCTATGGCACGAGTGAATGATGAAGTGTGTCTGTACCCCACAGACATTTCCGGATCCTGTGTGACATGGAGGACTACCGTATGTGGTACCGCTCAGTCTGCCGCACACATCCGTGGCTGATACAGTGCATCTGGCAGCTATTGCAGGATGAGCAGGGTGAGTAGCCATGCAGATACCCTGTCCAAGCATCAGGTCAACAGGCCCCCCAACACTGAGGTGGGCCAACACCATGTAAGAGCAGACACTGCTGTGACATGGACTCCAGAGAAACAGCATGCCTCCACCCCAAGGTCCAACAACACATAGTCCCGGCCCACACTGTCCCATCCACAGCAGAGATGGGATGTGCTGGAACACTCTGTGTGTGTGGCTGGCACCCCAACAATCACAATCATGAAGCTAACCATGATCTCCACAGCAGCAGGAGAGCGGGAGGAAGACTTCCCACTCCCATCCCCAGATGGCTCCACCCCTGACACTGTGGAGGGCACTGGTGCACATATACCCCCAGCCCCAGTGAAGCATCTTTACAAACATCAGTAGTGCATAGCAAATCCCCATCCTCCTGTTCAGCCCAACACCATCTGTGAATGAAGAGGAGGATAATGAGGGGCCAGCAGGGGAGGCAGCATTCTCCCCTCCACCTCCCCTGAAGGGGGCAGAGCCAATGGCAGTGGGCAGGGGGGCCTACATCCCACAGCACCCCCAGGGGATAGTGTGCAGCAGGGTAGTGGTCAAGTCCCATAGGTGCCATGTGCAGAAGCCCTGGAGACAGGGGGCAACCTCTGGACCCTCATCCTCCAGTCCCTGGTGGAGGGTGCATATGGCATGGCAGGGTAGGCAACTGAGGAGGCCCCATGGAGTGTCTTGAGTGAGGTTGTAGCAACACAGACTGAGGGGCCAGGCAGGGGTGGGGAAGATGTTGCAGCTGAGTGCATGCAGGAGGGTGAGTGGTTGGAGGGTAGTGGTGAGGCTGAGGTGTCTGCGTGCCAGCAGGGGGAGCATGTGGGGGAGTGTGAATGGCAGATGGGGGGTAGTGAAGGAGAGGGCTCGGAGTGCATGCAGGGGGATAAACTCAACTCCCTAGCATCCACACAAGTCACCTCTTTCTTAAGCACATTAAACTTCATGAACTTCATACAACTCATCGACACTCAAACTCACAAAGCAGAAACACACTTGACCTACTGTTCGTCCCTATAAACCTCCATCATCATATCTACTACAATGTATACCCAGTACCCTGGTACGACCATCATATGATCACCTTCAATCTACCTGTCATCCTGACCCAACCAACACACAAATGCTCTAACAACTCAAGACGCTTCAAAGATTACAACAGAGACATCCTCCTAAAACAACTCCTTCCAAACCTAGACAACATCTCCACAAATCTCCCATCACTTATAACTAACTGGAAAGGCACCATAGCTTCAGCAGCAATTGCTCCACCCAAGAATTACACGACCCAAAGAATCAGCAAAGCCCCCTGGTACTCCACAGGGATAAGACAGGCAAAACTCACATTATGAAGACTGGAACGCAAATGGAAAAGAACTAAAAATCAGTTAGACAGACACAAATATAGAACAAAACAAAAAGAATACAACAAACTGATACTGGACCACAAAAAACAACATCACACGAACATCATAATGAAATCACTCAACCGACTGAGAGAACTTTTCGCAGTAGTCAAAGACCTAACCAGAACACCCCAGAACAGTACTACAGATGCAATATCCCCCGAGAAATATTCAACACACCTACAAAGCAATTTCAGTTGCTCTCATAATACTCCAATTCTAGCTCCCAACTCAGCACCATCACTAAAACCACAAGATAACTCAAAGAAATGGACAACATTCCACTCAATCTCTGATGAATACTGTACCACTTTACTAAAGGCTCTTACTACCACTACCTCGCCACTCGACCCCTGCCCCACCACATGGATAAAAGCCTTGTCACAAGAGCTAACACCATCACTATGCAGGATAATAAACCTTTCCTTAGAACAAGGAATTATGCCTCCACAACTCAAAACCACCTCAATAAGACCTCTCCTAAAGAGCTCAGCCTCTGACCTGAACTCACTATCCTCATATCGCCTAATATCAAGTATACCACTCCTCTCAAAGATAATAGAAAAAGCCGTACAACGCCAACTCCAGGACCACATGGACACAAACTATCCACTCGACCCACAGCAGCACGGATTCCGAGAATCACATGGAGTTGAAACCCTATTCATATCAATGTTGAACACAGTCATCAGAGGGATCAAAAACATCAAACAAGGCTTCCTACTTATTTTCATCAACATCACCGCAGCATTTGACTCAATAATACACTCCTCCCTCATTGACAGACTGGTAGAGATTGGGCTACATGATACCACACCGACCTGGTTCTGTTCCTATTTAACGGAACGAACAGCAGAGGTAAAGATTGCAAGCAGCAAATCAAAACCATTCAACATAAATCAAGGCCTGCCTCAAGGCTCAGCACTATCAGCCTTACTCTTCAACTTATACACCCAACCAGTCTGCAGCATCATACAAAAACATAATATGCATTATCATTTATACGCGGATGATGTTATGATATACACCCCAATAGATACTACAGATCCAGACTTCTCACCCATCTCCACATGTTTGACAGAAGCAACTGAATGGCTAGCCCAGAGAAATTTAATAATAAACTACAAGAAATCTGAAGCCCTTGTGATCAGAAGAAACTCTTCATGTATACTCCCAAACAATATACCTATCGGAAGCTACTTTATCCCAATAAAGGAAGAAGTAAAATATCTGGGAATACACCTGGACCAGAACATCAATTTCCAAGCTCTCATCAACAAGACCACCTCCATAAAGTTTATCAAAAAATCAAGATGCTAGAAAACCTAAAACCCATATTGGAACAGAACCATTTCAGAACCATTTGCCAGGCAATAATCAACCCGCAGCTAGACTACAGTAATATGATACTCCATGGTCTGCCCAAGATTACAACACAACCACGGCAACTGGAACAAAATACAGCTGCCAGATTGATTACCGGAATAAAAAAACACAAGCACATCACCACCACTTTAAAAGACCTACACTGGCTGCCTATCAAAGCTAGAATCAAATATAAAGCCTTAATGATAACATACAAGATAATAAATAATCAATCCGCCAAATGCCTGAATGACATAATCAGAAAAGTACCAAATACTCACTCAAGGAGGAAACCCCACCAAAACACTCTATCAACAGTTTCTAAACCACCGAACTCCATACAAAGAGTACTCCACAGAACATTTGAATACTACTCACCAACACTTTAGAACTCACTCCCATCCAACCTAAGAGAGATTAAAGACATTGCCGACTTTAAAAAACACCTAAAAACCTACCTCTTCAAAAACCACTACAACAACATACCAGATACACAAATTCAGAACTGATCCCATCACTCAAATGTCCCTCTCAAACAAACGTATACACCACTGTACATAGTTATTGAATTGTAAACTGTTAAATGTAAATAGTTCTCAAAGTTGTATAATGTAAAGAGTTCCTCCACTGTTCAATGTAATAATGTTTGTTCTCTGTGAACTGCTTTGATAAACTTGAAAAGCGGTATACAAAAAAAATGTTAAATAAATAAATGTAGGGGTGTGTGAGTGGCAGGAGGGGGGAGTGAGGGTTTGTGGATGGAGGGAAGGCAGGGTGTTGGTGCAGGTGAATGTGGATGGGCAGAGTAGATGTGGGATCTGAGCAGGGATGTGGGAAGAGATATGACAGTGCAGCTGGAGGGGGATGCAGATGGCAAGGAGGCAGTAGGTGAGCCAGGTTATAGAAGCTGGGGTTGCCATGAGGCAATGACAGTGCCGGATCATGTCAGTGACAATGGTGGCAATGCTGCAGAGGTGCCATCATTCATGTCCATGTGGGAGCAGCATGCCCACATTGGTGGGCCATGTAGCCCACCTCTATGTGAAGTGGGACCTGATGAGGGGGCACAGGAGGCAGTTAGAGGCCCTCTGACTGCCTCTTGAGTCCCCTCATCATGTCACATGGAGGATCTCAGGGGTGAGGTGCAGGGTTTGAGGGGTGAGCTCAGGGGCTTGCACCTGCTGCTGGAGGCCCATCTGCAGCCCTACACACCACCCCCCCAGTTGAACAGCAGGCAGCCCTGCAAGTCACTGAGGGGGCCATGCCATCTGGGAGGTGCCCAGGGGTAGCAGTGGCACTAAGCAGCATCGTAAGAACCAGTGGCTGCTGGTGCAATGACAGTCACCAGGGCAGACTGGCCACCAATGTGAATGGTCCTCTAGGTGTGGCAATGGTGGGGTTGGGTTCCAGGGGCACACCTGTTTGCCAGTGTTTGTGGCCATTGTTCACCCATATTCACTGTCTGTCCGATGCAGGTTGCTGGGAAAATAAAGTTTTATGCACTTTACTGTATATGCCTTGTGTGCCTATGTGTCTGTCAGCCAAAGTGGCCCTGGCCACCAATGGCCCTGGCATATGTGTCACACCACAAGGGGGATGCTGTGCTACACTCCACACGTAAATGGTTGCCAATGCATGTCTGAGGCATATAGCCAGATAGATTGACCACCACAGTAGCAGGAGATGATGCAAACACCTAGGGGATTTTGGGGGGGGCCCACAGGGGTGGGGTATCCATGAACATGTGGCAGCTTCACAGCCAGTGGCCCATGGGGATGGTGCCAGGTCAGGGCAGATGCATGGTGCCATGCTGGGGGTACCATTTGTATATGGCACACCATGCACCTGTCCTACACTCCCATGGTAGCCCACAGGTGTGTGCCACCTGCAGCAGGAAATGGATGGGTGCTGGATGGCCAAGGGACAGGTAGACCATGTGATGTGTACATCTCTGGTGCATCAGCTGTGGGCACCATGACATGGGTGCCCATGTCCAGACAAGCTGTAGAAAAGTGGCATATAATGTGATAAGGAAGCTTATCATAGCTCAGGAAGGAGCTATAGAAAAGGTGAAGTGACTCTGAACAAGCAACCTGTCAGTTCTGGTAGAAATAAGAAAACAGAATTTTCCCATAAAAGACTACCAGTCCCAGAATGCACCAGCTTTCCAACAGCCATTAGAGGAGCTGAAGTGGGGAAACGTGTGTTCAATCAGGAGGGCTATGAGGTAATCCCTAAGCACTCATCTCAAAGGGCAGGGCCTGATTCAGCACAGCTGCGCTGTGTTAGGGAGGAGCACTCATCTAAGCAGAATAAGAGTAGAGTTTATTCTACAGATGACCATCTTCATGATCACCTTGGATATCCAGAGAATTGTCCTCAGTATCCTGAGAATCAGCTTGAGTTTGATCATCAGTTTCATCTGAAGGATCATCAGAAGCAGAAGCCAAACCGGACGGACAGAGAGGGAAAGAGACCCTTTGGAAGAAGGAAGAGAAAAGCCTTTGAGAGGTCTAGAAGAGTCCAAAGAAGTACGTATACTGGGAGGTATTCCAAGGGCCAGCATACACCATTGGACTGGGGAAAGCCAGAGGAATGGTGCTGCAGAGCTAGGAATCACCAGAGGCTACCTGTGAGGGAGACGGCTGCACGTGGAAGGGACCCTAAGACCTGTGCCAGAAGGTATGTGAAGAGAGATCCAGTGTCCAGGGATCTGGATTGGAAGGCTGGACATAAGAACTGGACTACATACTGGCCAGGCTATATAGAGAGGAACTCTAGCAGCAATGGAAGCTCAGGTATGAACACTGATCTATGCCCTAGCTATAACCTTGAAAGACAGCAGGGAAACAAGTATTCTCCTGAAAATGCTCCATTGAGAGATTCATCTGTGCCAATCTATGATATTGAACCCATGCTTGTTGAACAAGGGGGAATAATAGCAGATGAGGATCCTGTTTATATGGACTGCTCTCTATCTAAACTCCGTTGGTAACTTTCAGTTATAAAGTACAGCAACCATCACAAAGAAATACAAATTTGTTCTTTAATCTACTCAGAAAAGCTCCTGAAGCAGGATTTGACCCACACAGTGGAAGGCAAGCCAGCTAAGGGGTTTCAGCTGGTGACTGCTAGCAATTAAGCCTTACCTAATTGCTTGTGAGCTAGGAGAGAATCACTTCTGAATTTATGTGGGAAGTAATCAGAAGTTAACCTGAAAAGAACAGTTTGTTTCTTGCTTTGTAGCTTTTCATTTGTTGTTTTCCTGATTTTGACTTTGTTTTTCCAAGTTAACACTGAAAGCAAGTTACCTAATTTATGTGCTACCAAGCATATCTGTGCTGGGAGAAATAACCCCATAAATAAATATCTTATTGGCTTTACCCAAGAGCACAACTAAATTATTGTCAGCAGCTGTGACTGGTGTGAATGAACTCCATTGCCCACAATACCTTGCAAATCATATAGAAATATGCACTTGCCAAGAGTGTGAAGATTCTCACCCAGGCAGCCGTCTGACAATAAGCCTAATTAAATAAATAAAAATAGGGACACCCATGCAGGGCAACATCGGTGAATGTCTCCCCGAACACATGTCACGCCATACATGGGATCTGGTATGGGGGGCATGTTATGTATCTGGGCAGTCATTGCACTCCTGGCACATGTCAGCAAAAGAAATAGTGCCAGGGCAGGACCCACACCCACCATCCATGGACTGATGGGCAGTCCACAAACCAGCAGGCCACATTGAAGCCCTGCTATGAACAATCTCACAGGCAGGCAATGTGTACGATACTTAGGGGCATGGCCTGGACACACAGGCCATGTCTGGATGGTAAGGATATGCACAGGCCTGTGCTGGCTGTGGCACATACCCAATCCCCTACCCATTCACTGACATGTGCTTTGGTTGTTATGGGTGGGATACATGTGTACCAGGCTGTCAGGCAAAGTGTGCCTAGACAAGGCTAGCAAATGCCAATACACCCCGTCTGGATGGTGTGCCCTCTTGCGCATCTGCGCTGGTGCCAAGCTCATCTCCATCATCCATGACTATCTTGGGCTCATCAGGCAGTGGCTGCCTGCACTGCAGGGTAAGGATATGGAGCATGAAGTATGCTATGGTGATTTTGCATACCTTGCAAGGATTGTACAGTAGCTCCCCCTCAGACCTGTCCAGGCAGTGTAACCGGTACTTCAGTTGGCTGAAGGTCCTCTCTCTGATGACCCTAGTGATTCAGTGCACATGGTTGTACCAGTGCTGTGCAGGGCTGCTGGAGTGGAGTATGGGGATCATCAGCCAGTTGCGAAGGATGTAGCAGGGGGAGACAGAACAGCAAACCATTAATCAGCTGGTGTGCTGGTGAGAAGGCCATTGTGTTGGGCAAGTAGTAAGCTGTAGGCAGCTGACTGTGCTGATCTGAGTCTGTGGATACCATCTGGAGGGTCCCAGGGATGACAGCAGGCCACTGTGTGTCCACAACCCACCATGTGTGCATGGCTAACCCCAAAGGCAGTGTGGTCCTTGCTAGGGGTGTATGCCTTGGCACCATGTATATGTTTGGTGCCCCTGCCCTGTGCCTGACCCATGGCAGGCACACCCCTGTGTGGGAGTAGATGGTTCTGCATGATACACCACCATGTACAGGACTGCTGCTGCCACCTGGGTCACCTGTCTCAGTCCCCCACTGCATGCACAGGACCATTGAGCCTGCTGTAGGGCACCAGAGCATGATGCATGAGGATGGTGGGGGGGGGGGGGCTGGGACCAACCCACAGGTGGACAGGGACAGGGCATACCATGCCCATGTATGTGAGGGGTTTTCAGGGGGGTGCCCCGTGCATACCCTCATCATGGTGGTGGGGGGCAGGCCACCCCCTGTACATGCCCGGCCACCCCCCTATGGCCAGGGAGTCATCACACAGGGCCCCAGGGTCATGGAGGGGGTCAATACCACCTGTCCAGTGGACCCACCACCATGTGTTGCACCCTGCCTTACAGTCCCAGGATGTCTGTGCAAATGCCCACCTAGCAGCCATCCACCACTGATGTGCAAATGGATCCCTGACCAGCTCAAGACATAGGTGTCATGGCAGGAACATGGATACCTGGTGCATGCATCTGTAATCTCTCCATTCACACTGTAGACTACCTGCACATTGACAGAGTGGAATGTCTTCTGGTTGTGGTATGCAGCCCCACTCTGTTGCAGTGGCCAGAGGGCAATGTGTGTAACATCCACCACACCTAGGACCAACAGGAACCCTACCACAGTGTAGAATTCCCACATGCTACAGTGCTGGTTCTGCTGCATTGGTGGGAAGTAGATCTTCTGCACCATGGACCACAGGTAGGTACCTATAAACTGAGTGAGGCACCATGAAACTGCAGGCTGGCTAAGTCCCCCCAGCTGTGAACACTATCTGAAATGATCCCATTGTCAGGAAGGTCAGCACTATTGTCACCTTCAGGTGCACTGGAATCAGATCACCCTTCTGTGTGGGACTTTCTAGTCATGCCTCAAGCTGCTGACAGAGGTCATGTATGGCTTTCGTGTCAAAACAGTACCTTGCCACACATATTGCATCACTCATGTCCATGTACTGGACCCTCTGCCAAGGGACATGGGTGTGGTGATGCCTGCGAACCATGTCCTGCCCACCAAGGGCACAACAGTGCAGAAGGGCAAGAGCATAACAGCCCTGGATGTCCTGCATGTTGTCCTCTTCCAGCCAGCTGGCTGCACAATTATTAGCAGCCATCACACACATAGTAGAGTGTCATAGAGAGCTGCAGGTGGCACTGTCACTGTCACACACAGTGTCGGTCCTGCCACAAAGCAGTTCGGGCTGGGCCGGAAGCACGTATACACGGCACAGTGCACAGAGGTGCAGGTTCACAGTCACACGCACATGTGGTGATGTGAAAGCGAGCACACACATGTACATCCATACACCATAAAGTTTGCATGTGGCCTGGTTCACCATATCCCCTATTGCCAAAGTACTGGGCCTGCTCCCCTCTGCAGCTGCTGTATATGCATTCATATTCCCCTCCACAGTGGGAAGGCAAAGCACTGACACTCTGCATCACATGCACATGGCATCCCCTCCACTCTGTGCAGCCGTGGTACCTTTGCTGTGTGCAGGCACAGATAGATATGTGCATGGGCATGGTCACACCAGGGACAAACACATTGGCACATCCAGGTGTGGATGCCCAAACAGGTCCATCACAGGCCCCCATGCATTGCTTCTGTGACACAGAAAATCCATGTCATGGCACCTAAGGTCGCTACCAGGAAGGCAAGGTTCTCCAAGGGTGAGATGACCCTCATGCTGGAGGAGATCCTCTAGTGGCTGTCACAATTGATGGGGGATTCATCCACATTTGTGGGTGCCTATGAGCAGCAGAGGCTATGGCATGATGTGTTCCGCCATATCAATGCCATATAGCACCACCCAACAGGCATGGTCTGAGCAATAGCTGAAGCTGCTGCAACAGTCCACATCATTGCAGGAATGGCATGTTGTGGCCACAGAGAAGCTGACCATAGCTACCAGCCCCTTCAGGCAACCATGGTTGAGATTCTGATGGAGCTGTGGTGTGTCCCTGGCTGGTACATCCCTGCAATGCCCCATGCACACTCCAATATGCCTCCCATGGGATATGGACAGGGGCATGGTGGGTCAGCTCCCACAGCTGCAGCATCCTCAGCAGCATGTACACCTGCACCTTCACAGCTAGACAAAAGTGGTGTCACACTGTGGGCTTCAGCATGAACCCACACCACTGTCCATCCACCACACAGATACCTCCTCTCCTTGGGCCAGTTCCAAGGGGTACCAGTTCCCAGATTATGTTTCCCCCATTACATCAGTGTATTATGGAGTCAGGCAGCATGAGCTGTGACACCATGGGGTAGAAGGAAATGCCACCATGCACACCTGTGACCATGGTGACTGAGGTACAGGTGCATGTGCCCTCAGGAAAGGGGAGGGGCAAGGGCTGGGTATGGGGGAGGGGATGCAGGGATGTCTAGCACTAGGATTGGGTACAGAATGCGTGATGTATGGGCTTGATTCCCAAGGGGATGCATAAGTAGTGTGGGTTCGTACAGGGGTAGGTGGGGTGGGTGTCAGTCACATTCCAGGGCTGTCTGTGTGACATTGTGCCATGTGGGCAGGCATGGGTGGTTCAGGGGGATCCATGGCATGGCACTGCCTCATAGGTCTGGAATTGGGTATGTGCAGGGGACACACCACTCTGCTTGACATGAACACCTATGTTCATGTGTTGCTGTGTGAATCACACATGTATATGTCCATAATGTCCACATACTGTTCAGCTCAGGATCTTGGTGTATGTGGCAATGGTCTGCTGGCCAATGCCACTTCAGGCAGACACTATGGAGGCATTTTCCAGTATCAATGCATGAATGGGGTACCTGTCCATGCTGTGTCCACTGTCACATTTGTCATGCCCTTCTCCCATTTCAGTCTGCTTAGGGATACATAAACTGTCATAAAATTAGGTGCTTGCCCTAAGGCACCCTCCACAACTGATCTTGCTAAGGTGTTGGGGGCCCTTTACCTGCCCTCTACATGCACCATAGGGTGTTGAGATTGCTGCCTGTGCTCAGGGCATGTGTGTCCCCAGCCCTCGGGACACTAGTGGGGCTGTAACCCATTCGGAGGTATCCTGTCCTGCTTGGTGACCAGTGGTGGCTGTCTTGCACACATTTGCTTGTCTTTGGCTGTGCCGTGAAGATGTCTTCCTGGGCCTGGTCTGACACTTGGTGTGGTGACCGCATGTGGTGCACTCCTGTGGTGAGACACATGTGCACTCCGACCACACCCACACCCTCTCTCACTTTCTGCACAAGCAACATGATTCCGCAGGGGGCTGCACGGTACCTGTACATATCAGCTATGATATAACATATGCACGTGGGGTACCAGGGCAACATATTGCTCACCTGTTCTCACCCCAAAAGGTATCCTTTAACTTTTCACATTCATTCTCTCCTTGACTCTGCAGTCCCATATATGTGCTTAGTTTTGTTGGAGTTCCGTGGATTGTCTCCTTTGGCACCTACAGCGCATAGGTGCATGGTATGATTGGACACTGGTATTCTTAGTTGTATCATTACACATCTGTTTAGTTATGTTTCTTTGCCTGACAACGGATACTCAGTTCTGCTCCCTGTACCTCCTGCATGCATCTTGCATTTGTCCTGTCTGTCCATGGGACAATTCATGGGACTGGCACCACTTCAGACCCAACCTGTCACATTCATTCACCTCTATGGGATGCATTCCTGGGCAGAGCTGAATTTTTTCTTAGCCAGACCTTTATACCTGGTTTCAGTAGGTCTAAAGTAGATGTTTTCAGATTACAATTCATATGTACATGGCCTATTCAGGAAAAAGCTTTCTATATCACGGCGGCTGACCACACCACTGTTCCGCCCTTTCCCGCCCATGTTCTTAACTCCCCGTGCTAATGCACAGGACATGCATGTCAGCGGTGTTGCAGAATATGGTGGGGGACGTATTCGCCACTTAAACGTCCACGCCACACGTGAACAGACCTTATTCATGTTCTAGAATGACGGCCTAATTCTTGCAGTAACTACACATTACACAATGGGATAGAGAATAGACAGGTTAGGGGTGGAGAGTGGGCATGGAGAGCACATTGAAGTTAGTGTGAAGATACATACTGCACATACTTTCAATATTGCATTTAGTGTGGGTGCACTCAATGTCACCTCAATGGATAGCATTAAATGCACCCACATTGATTACAAATGCTTCTGCCAAACATTAGGGTATGTTTCAGTGCAGTAATATGTTCGGCACACTCCCAACAATGCACAACTGTTGCACTTACAGCATGTTAATTTTTACTCAAAATGCGCAGTGGTAAATGTTTACAAAAGGGTATGTGGGGTTAGCATGCAGTTTTTGCACAGCTCCAGAAAGTAGCATCAGGCCCTGTGCTAAAAACATCATACTACCCTTGTAAAACACTTTGGTGTGGCAACTGGGCAGGATGGGGTAATTCTCACCATGGCACAGCTAGCACAGGCATTTGTAGCCCTTGCTACATGCGCTCAGTGTAAGTAGCATAAGTGCAACTAATGCCAGCTCAGTGGGTTGCCCCCACAGCTGGTATACAACATTGAAGTGCAGTAAATGCAGGGGAGGATAGTTGTACCCACCCCTGTACAGCCCCACACTATTAACTTGGCCCTCATATACCTTACCAGCACAGGGCTTACTGAACATGCCTCAGTAAGTGCAAAACTTGCTACACTTTAGTAAAAGGGCCCTGTGTGCATATGGGTGGTGGTAAATGGGTTGAGAATTATTGTGTGATAGCTCATTTCCCATTTCTAGGGAAGATATTGCAGAAAGTACTGTAGCTCTGCAACAGTTGACTGGTAGCCATGTGTTGTATTCCACTCAGTCTGGCTTTCGTGAGAACCATTTAATTAAGACTAATCCCCTTCATCTTGTTAATTATTTCAAGGTTAAGGGAAAACAGTGGAGAGACAATTTTTTTGTTGGATTTTGTCATCTATTTTTTGACATCCTTGATGATCAGATCCTGTAGCACTGTTTGTGTGATATTATTATTGGGGAGTTCTGTATTGTGGTTTTCATCATACTTAACTGGGAGATCTTTTGTGGTCTGGAGTGTGAGTTGTAGTGATGTACTCTCAAGGGTAATTCAAGGCTATGTTCTTTCCCCAGTCCTTTTTAAATCTGTTTAGCACCCTTGGCATTTTTGAGAAATGCAGGATTAAATTCCACATGTTTGCCAAAACAAAGTCCTTATGAATAAGGAACTGGTTAAAAGAAAGAAAACAGGTATTCAAGCCTTCTGGAGGTATAATGTTGGGGTAGAATTGTAAACTATTAGGAGCATTCTGAATTTACACTGTGCATTGGGGAGGCTTGAATGTTGAAGTGGAATACCATTCGCAGATTTGCTTAAAAACCGCTATACGGAACTTTAAGTATGTCAGTGTAAGTGCTTTGAAAGGAAACTGGAAGTTCAGAGCCTGTCATCAATGTAGTTTGTGAGCGGAGAAAGCTACTAGCTTGTGAACAGGGAATGTTCATATACCACTCGCTTGTGAGTTGAGAATGTTAACATTAACTTATGAGTGAAAACTGCGAATTCTGAGACGTTTGTAATGTATTTGCTCTCCTGAACTCAAATGTGGAGTTGTGAGTGGAATTATGCTGTTAGTGAGTGACCAGTGAATGCCAACATTAATAGAAGGTTGTTAAACAAGCAAAGTTCAACATTTTTAATTCAGCATACCATCAGCAATTTCAATTTTTTGCATTCAGTTGTACCCCTGAAGCAGGATGGTTGTGTTTGTAGTTCAATCTGAACATAGGGGGATGTTTACTAAACAGTGCTAACGTTGCAGCGGCGCAGTTAGCGTGAGATAGTAACGTTATCATGCGATACGTAACATTATCGCACGAGCAAGTAACATTATCGCACAATAGCTTGAGGTTTCGCACGATAACGTCTCTGGCGGCGTTAAGGCACACATAGGGTGGAGCAAGGCTCCCTAGAGGATAGAGAGAAGGGGTCAATGGGTGGGGAGTGGGCGGGGAGAGGCTCCAGGTACACTAGCGCTGTGAAATGAAGGTCTGGAAACTAACACCAGTAAAAACCTCGCGTTAGAGGCACATTTGCAGGAGAGAGAAAACATTTCAGCCAGCAATATGCAGCAAAGGCAGGGAGACCAAGAAAAGTGATAGTAGTGATACATGTTCAGCAACAGCATGGTGCCCAAGTACGAAAGGGCACTACGGTGAGGCTGCAAATGGGGTATGGGGGGCTGCAGGTTGGACATGCAGTGGGGCAGCTGGGGCACAGGGTGGACTAGGCAGATGCCTAGGTGGCACATAGGCACGCAGAAAATGCAAATCAGCAAGCCAGCAACTGACCAAGGTCAAACATGCCCACGAGTGTGTGTCCCACAGTGTCCCAGGGGACAGTACCCAGCAGGTACCCCAAAGGACACATAACATTGACAGGCGGTGCCGGGGGGAAGCATGCATGTCTATGTAGGCAACCCTACCCAAGATCCTACACCATAGGCAGTCGCCTGTCTGCACACTGGATGAGCTGGGACTGCGCACCACCAGAACCACTGGCAGAAGGGCATATCAGAATGGTGGCAGAGGGGTGCTGGCGGTGGAGGGGGCACTGGTATCTGCCCACAGAAGACCAAGGCCAAGCCCTGTTTAGGTGAGTGGTGTGCAGTCCAACAGACAAGGTCTGTCTAACGAACAGTAATGGTATCCCCAGGGAAGGAACTACCTCTATGGCAACAGTTTGGTGCAGTACACACAGTGTGTACAGTCAGTATGTACAGGGGCGGAAGGTCACAGGTTCAATTCCGAGCTGTGGCTCCTGTAGACCATCTCTGTACATTTTACCCTACACAGCACATACACAATAATAATGTTCACTCCCCAGAGCAGATGTTGGCAAACCCTGTTCCAGAGGGTCAAACACATTTCAGGTTGTCAGGCTGTCCCTAATAAATATGCATGAGAAGCATTTGAAGGCACTGTACCCATTGTATGCAAATATACCTCATGCATATTCAGTAGGGACAGCCTGACAACCTGAATCCTGTCTGAACCACCAGGACTGGATTTGTGAACCTCTTCCCCAGAGCATCGGCCAACAGGGGCACAAACACCCATACCCACAGGCTCCACCATCCAAAGGCTAATGAAAAGGCAGGCTGTTGTGCCCTGCGCGGAGAAGCAGCTCCCACTACTAGCACCTGCATACCTTAGCAATGCTGTCATAAACATGGAAACAGGTCCCATATACATCAAAAGGTAGCTAGGACCAATGTCAGATAATAAATCATGAATGAAACACATCTTTCTAACAGAGATCCATCTTAACAACTTTCTGATATATGTGGTGTGTGCCCCCCTCATCAATTTCTGATAGTGTTTACCACCCTTGAGAGTGACCCTAACAGTATTGAGTATCTTACCAATGCCTTCACTAAGCCCATGACTGGTGTTGCGGCCAGGGCTGCCAACCACTGCTATCTTTGCACAATGCTCAAATAGGTGTGGTAATCTGTGTATGTTTATCCAGTATTTTGTGGCTGCCCACACCCCACTGAGCCCCCAATGCTTGCACTGGTTCCACTGTTAGCCTTCCAATGTGCATAATGATGAGCAAGGTATTGTGAGTATGGCTCCTACAGGGCGGTTTATCCAGGATGCATCTGCATAGGGCATAGGGCAATGGCTGGGATATTGTAGTGAGCAAACGCCATCTGCACAGACAGGGTGGCCACAGAAAGTCAGGCTGTGAGGGCACTCTCACTCTGACTGAGCAGTGACCATGGCATGTCTACCCTCCCACATAGTGCCATACAGTGTTTTTAATGGTGATATTAGTGAGTTCCCAATTCTGGGGCCCAATCACTGACATACCTGCTTGGTGTTGGTGCTAATATCCCACATCTGTGTGCACATAGTTCCTCTGGGAACATGCACTAGGTATGGGCTAGCACACTGTCTGCAGTTAGCATGTGTATGGCTGCAACACTTTGCAGGGTGCAGCAGGTGCACACTGACTGTGGCCTCTGCTGGTTAATGCCAGATTGTGGTGGGGGGCAGCTGAGATGATCAGGCCTATTACCTATCTGCCAGTGGCCCTGGTACAGGTACCAACCTCCATCAACTGACGGGTTGGAAAAAGGATGGTGGTTGCTGGTCTCACAGCCCATCATCATGTCTCACTACTGCCCCTGTTGGAGATGTTCAGAGAGTGGTTCTGTTGGGGGCAGATCATGCCCCCCCCACCCTGACCCAGTGAGGGAGCTTTGCTATGTACATCATCATCATCACGTGAGGCTACACACACCCTTGCTCCACAAACAAGTGACCATGGCAAACACACGGGCTATGCACCAGTTTGGTTGCATCATGGTCCACAAGGGGCAGACATGACTGACAAACGCTGGCATCTCTGAAAGTACCTGTCACACACTAGCACTGATGGAGGCCTGCAACAAAGCCTACCTCAGCCAACTCGGGTACTGTGGACCTGGTGCTGCACACCCCAACTCACACTCAGAGTGATCACAGAACATGCACAATGGCATGGCCTGTAGGTGGTCAGTGGCAGTAGCACGCACAGCCACTCCCCCCTACCAAGCTGATGTGCTGTAGAGGTGCATACCGCATCTGGTGAGCATATGTAGACTGGTGTTCTTCATGTGAATTGCATTATGGGTACTGTTGTTTCTATCCTATCCTGGTTACCACAGCAGACAGTATGTCCGGCGACCTGCACTCTTTGTGTGGCCAGCCATTAGTCTGAAAAACCCCATATTGATGCAATACAATGGTTAATACAATGACCTTAGTTGGATACATCATGGGTTCAATCCCAAAGTGGGCCTCCTTTAGTAAGATTGTCTGAGACAACTCCCTTGTATGCCTGTAACACTCACACATATGTTTGAAATCACTTTATCAACACAAAAACACCCTCACCTCATTTGCCTAACCTAAAGTGCCCTGTAAAGTGTCCTAGCTGTGGGTTTCCCCTATCCCATGCAGCACACCCTATGTTATTTATTTATTTATTTATTTAACAGCTCTTCTATATCGCGCTCTTTATTATCAGTGTGGTTTACAGTTAACAATTTGACTCTAGGACAGTAACATATCTGACCTGAGTTTACATATAACAAGGGAAGTAACAAGGAGTTGAACTGGGGTAACTATGTACATTTAAATAGCTTGGTATTATTTACAATAATGTACAACAGAGGCAGTACAACTGCCGGATTACAAAACTGTCTGGTATGTATTACATGTTATGTGAATTAATCTTTTTTGCAATTCATATTAAGTGATTGGGTTGTGAGGAGGGAGTAGGTGAGTCGTTTGGTTGTGAGAAGTGCTCCAGGAATAAATGGTGCTTGAGGGCTTTTCTGAATTGCCTGAGGTCACTGATCAATCTGATGCTGGGGGGGTAGGTTGTTCCAGCATCTGGGGGCATAGAACGCGAATGCTCTGTTATTAATTGATTGTGTGCATTTTATGGATTCTCTTGGGATAATTAGGGCATTGGCGGCTAATGTTCTCCTAGATCTATTGTTAGGGGTGAGAGTGAGTAAGTCTGCGATTGAGGGGGGAGATATTTTATTAATGGATTTGAACGTGATGAGGAGGGCTTTGTATGAGATCCTGCTACTTATTGGCAGCCAATGAAGTTCCCTAAGGATGGGGGTTATGTGGTCCATCCTTGAGGCTCCGCACAGGATGCGAGCGGCAGCATTCATAGCTAATTGTAGCGGGTTTAGGGTATTCTTGGGAAGTCCGTGGAGTATGATGTTTGCGTAGTCGAAGTGGGGTGTAACTAACGCTTGGAATATTGTGTGGAAATTCTCTGGATCCAACATGGGTCTCAGGTGCCGTGGGTCTTGATCTTGTAATAAATGGTCTTTACAGTGCGGCTTATGTGCGTTGTGAAGTTCAGTTGCTGATCTAAGGTAACGTATGGTTGGCTTGATTGGAAGTTCTGCGTCTCTTACTTTTAGGGTCAGAGGGGGAGAGAAGTTTTTGTTTTTTGTGGCGATTAGGACCTCGGTTTTTTTGAAATTTATTCCTAGGTTCTGATTGGGAAGCCAGTCTGTTATTGCGTTGAAGCAATCGACTAAGGCTGTAAAATCGGGAAGGGTGATGTTGATAGGTGTGAATATCAGCACATCATCAGCATAGAGGAGGCAGGACATACCGAATGAGCGAGTGATTTCACAAATTGGCTGCATGTAAATATTAAAGAGCAGTGCGGATTGGGAGGAGCCTTGGGGTACTCCTTGTTTTTGCTGGAAAGGTTCAGATGTGTTGGAGCCGATCCAAACTTGTTGCCATCGGTCTTCTAAGTAGGACTTGCACCAATCCCATGCAAGACCCTGGATTCCCTTGTCGTGGAGTCGAGTTAAGAGTTGGTCATGGTCGACTGAATCAAACGCGGCAGCAATGTCAAGGAAGATTAGAGCGATGCCTTTTTTGATGTTGGCTATCTCACTGATGAGTGTGTTGGTTAGGGAGGTCAGGAGGGTTTCCACTCCGTGAGCTTCCCTCAAACCATGTTGGCAAGGGTCTAGGGGGGATGAGGTGTCTATATGTTGTTGGATCTGTCTCTGAGTCACCTCCTAAGGTTTGTGGGATCACCTGCACTCTTTCTGTAGGCAGCCATGTTTTTGATGGACTACGTATTGATGTAGCACAATGGTTAATGCAATGACCTCAGTGGCAGATATCATGGGTTCAATCCCTCAGTAAGATTCCTTTAGTAAGATTGTTTGTGGCAAATCCCTTTTATGCCTTTAACAGTCACACATATGCCGTAAAACATTTTTCCTGAAAAAAAACACCCTCACCTCATTTGCCTAAGGTAACGTGCCCTGGAAACTGCCTTAGCTGTGGGTTTCCCCTATCCCATTAAGCACAACAGAATGTTTGTGCATTGACGTGCAGTTGTGTAGCCAGCCATAGCTGTGATTATGATCATAGAGGCATAGCACACTGGTTACTACAATGATTTTTGCAGCCAGTGGTCATGGGTTCAAATCCCCAGTGCTCCAACATCAGAAAGAGTGTCTGAGGTGGGTCCCTTTTTCATGGGTGTAACAGTTAGACACATCTCTGTAGTCTGTGGTTAATGCAAAATACACACTCACCCTAGTCCTGTACACTACGGTGGTGCTGAGCATGGGCCAGCAGAAGGCGCGTCATAAGGCGCCGCAAGCTAAGGCGCCCTATGATGTGTCTGATGCTGAAACGGTGGAAAGCCTGCTCTGCCGTAATGTAAATAGCTAGTCAACAATTAAAGTAATGAAATGGGGGCGTGGTTGCGAGATCGGGTGTATGGGGATTGTAAAAAAGGCTCACTATGCTGCTACGAATACTTTGCCGTGTACCAGGCGTGACAATGCCACGTGTTCTGCATGCTGTAGTAGCGCGAGATAGCACGTGTACGTGCGTGCCACAGCGCATTCGTGACGTGTGTCATCAAGCTAGGCCCAACACAACAAAATGGACAGCTGATCAAGGAAGCCTGCTTTCACAAGGAGGGAGCTGAGGGTGTTGGGAAAGCTACTGTGCACAAGGCAGAGGGGCCTTTTACCCGGATCATCGAAGCGGCAGGACCTTGGAAAGGTGAAGAGGGCATGGATGCGCCTCACCAGGTGCTATAACAGATCAGCAGACTACCCACGTGAAGTAAGTGTATGGTGCCAGGTCACACAATGGCAGTTGTGCCATACAATATACAGCAATCATCACATATCATACATGCAGAACATGGTAGAAATACCAGTCTGTGAGCCAACCTGTGGTCAATGTAGATGCGTATGGTGTTGATTGCAAGTCTGCCCTATCCACAGAAGCCCCTCAAACCTGATTACATGGGTCTATTATACATCCTGGTGTTATGGTACCTGCTTCTGTTGCAGTTGCACAGATCTGCCCTATCTCCAGGAGGCCTTAAACCTGATTGCAGTGGTCTATTATACATCCTGGTGTTATGGTAGTTGTTCCTGTTGATGTGTTTAATTCCACCCTATCCCCAGGAGGCCTTAGACCTGATTACAGATGTATATTATACATCCTGGTGTTATGGTACCTGCTTCTGTTGCAGTTGCACAGATCTGCCTTATCCCCAGGAGGCCTTAGACCGATTACAGATGTCTATTATACATCCTGGTGTTATGGTACCTGCTTCTGTTGCAGTTGCACAGATCTGCCCTATCTCCAGGAGGCAGTAGACCTGATTACAGTGGTCTATTATACATCCTGGTGATATGGTAGTTGTTCCTGTTGATGTGTTTAATTCCACCCTATCCCCAGGAGACCTAGACTTGATTACAGAGCGCTATTACTCATCCTGTTGTTATGGTAGTGGCTCCTGTTGATGTGTTCAGGTCCACCCAATCCCCGCGAGCCTTACGAACACATCACACATGTTTGTTAAAGATATCATGGTGTCATAGTAGGTGTTTCTGCTGATGTGTGTAGGTCAGGCAAACACACAGGTGTGTGCCGGACCACACAAAGAGCTAGGAAACACTTCTCCTGGAGATCAGCATGCCTACCCCACACATGGCATGGTGCTGTCATGTCATGCAAGGAGAGTGTAGGAACAGGGTATGGGGTGTCTGGGGGATAGCACACAGGACACGTAGGTGGCACCCCACACATTCCCACACCCACATCCACACATGCAGGCGGCGCAGGCAACAGATAGTAGTGGTCCCACTGGCCAGAGCAGCAGCAGCACCCTGTTGCTCGCAGCGATGTGTGATATGCATAGGGCACCCACCATAGATATCTGGTCCCTAATGTTCCCAACCATTCCATTCCACCCTAGGTGGAGGGCCTACAGAAGAAGGGACGGGAGTTACGGCTGCATTGCCCAGACTACCTTGCCCACCACCAACAGAGGGTGCTGCAGCAATGTGATGGTGAGTGTGGCAGCCTCTGCAGTGCACTACAGCATGTCCCAGTGGCCCAACAGACTGTGGGAGGCCATACAATGTTTTTGTGTTGTGGGAAACGTATGATGGTATGCTAATGATTGTTTTCCCCCACAGAGGATGCTGAAGCTGGTGAGGGACTATACTCATAAGGGCCCTCCACAACAAGCCCCACAGCTATGTTGCAGATGGTGGAGGTGGAGGAGGAGGAGGAGGCAGAGGAGGCAAAGGATCAACAGAACACGGAGGGGGTGGAGGATGGGTTTGGGTGGGAGGAAGGGGAGGGTGAGGGTGTGTCTGATGTGGGGGGAGGGGGAGGAAGGGGAGGAGGAGGAGAGAGGGGAGGGGACGAGGGGGAGGGTGTTTGGGAGGTGTCAGAGGGGAGGAGGGGGTGTGGAGGGGGGAGTGTGGCCCTGTGGGTGGGAGGGGCCAAGGATGGCACAGGGCACTGTGGGTCCCTCCCAGCTGTCGCATGTGTGCGGCGATGGTGCCCGTCTGGGTGTAGCTACACCACCCATTGCCACAGACAGGGCCCATGCACATGCCACCACACAAACAGCGGGCACATGGTGTGGATGTGTTGGCAGGTGCGTCCGGGACCTGTCTGTGGCAATGGTTAGCATGCTGCAATGCCAGCGGGCCCAGGACCGCACCATCCGGTGGCTGGCAGGTGCCATTCAGTGGATGGCTGCGGAGATGCACATGCAGCGTGCGGCTGGTATGCACAGTGCATCTCCACAGCCAACCCCTGATAGGCAGTCCAGGAGTGTGTGAGGGCCACAGTGCTGCTTCACACATGTGCCCTGTGCTGTCCTGTCACCCGGGACCCAGCATGTGGGCATCTGTAACTAGGCCACAATGTACAGTATATATTGTTAAATATAGTTTTTGTAATACATCACAATGGTCATGTGTCTCCCTTACAGACAGACTGTTGATGTGAGCATGAGACATGTGTGCATGCCCCCGTATGTATGTGTGGTAGACATAGGTAACATACATGGAATATTTCCACCATCAGGTGTGGGTGATGGGGATATGGGCAGGCATATGTGTCCCCTGTTGCCCCTGTGATGTACCCATGTGCTGTGGGGTCCAGCAGCCATGGACACATGCATGGTGACTGTGATGTGCAGCCCACATATCTAATGCATCATAATCTGAGGAAGATGAGGGGAATAGCTAGCAGTAGGTATGAGGCAGGAAGGTGAGAACGGACTGCCAAACTCATGAGCGGGACAGGTGGTAGCTGGTGAAGCTCCGACAAGTGGATGGTGGTCTGGAGGAGGGGGAGCGGCTCTCACAAAGTGCTGGTGGAGAGTAAACAACTGACTGCAGCTAGGTACCCTTGCCTGTCCTGTGTGTCTCCCAGGCATCTGTGGCTATTAGGTCACGTAGACCTTGGTGTGGATCAGAGAGAAGGGCGGACATGTAGATAGCCTAATGGGGAGGATATGCTTTGTGAGAGAGTGGACAACCCTCACAAAGTATATGACCCACCAGACATATACCCCAGGTAGACAGGGTTCTGAGGGTAGCCCCACCCGCATACGTATAACTGTGCACACATGGCACAGTGCAGGGCACACAGGGCATGACAGAACCTATGTGTGGTGATTGGTGCTAGTGCAGACTCCCCCCCCGTGAAATGGTAATGCACATGTGTAGAGGGTGGCCACATGGGGAACAGGGTACCCATGAAATGACAGGGACAAACAGTGGACACGTACACAGAGGTATCAACCAGGTAAGATGTTTTTATTTTTGTACATTCATGTCCCTGTTCCCATCACTCATGACCTGCGTCGGCGTCCACGTCATTGGCTACCATGCCCCCACCCATCCCTCTGTGCCGGTGCTGCCACTGCCCCGGGGTCTGCTTCTGGCTGCCGGGAACGTGCAGCCATGGTCTCAATTGCAGCGGCCACATGTCATATCCCCACTGCCATTGTGTCCGCTGCAACACGTAGCTGCCTCAGTGCCCGGGTGTTGGCCAGTTGCTCCGTCCTCAGGCCCCAGACCTTGTCTCTAATGGACAGCAGCGCCTCATGAGTGGCTGTGGGTGAGACGTAGTGTGACCTGTCAGATATGTTATGAACCTCACACCATGACCCATGCGGGGTGAGGCACACTGGGGGCCTGCTACATAGGGGTGTGTACCCTCATATCCTGTTAGCACATTGTGGTGGAACGTCCTGGAGCATAAATGTTACTTGCACAGGGCCACATGTGTTAGTGGGATGTTACAAACTGATGGAGGAACAGATCTGACAGGAAAGTGAGGAATGAAACATCTCGAGAAGTAGAAGGGACGTCTGCATGTACGTTGATGTCCCCTAAGATCAAAAGATGGGGGACCGAGGTGATGACTCTGAGATAGTGGTGAAGAGAGAGTCCCATGACAATGCCAAGAGGGGGGGCATAGATATGTTGAAGGTGGGGAGGGGGGGCAGAAACCTAAACGTAGAAGCAGGGACCTGGGTAAGGGAAGAAGCAGAGGATCTGACATGGGCAGGTGGTCTCTGTAAGACATGACAGGACATGGTTTGATGGGAGGCTAGGACGATGCATGTGCTGGGTCAAGGATCAGAAGGACGTTTCCCACCCCCATCACCAGGTCCCAGCAGCTTAGTGCCCCCTAGCAAACCTGTCCCACCCCAGCATCTAACCATGCGTGCTGACCCATGACCCTGCTAGACATCTGTGCACATCTGCCACACCCTCCCCTACGTGACTGACATGCTGCCTCCCCGATGTGACAGACCACATATCCCAGACATGGCCATGCGGGCACCTATATGTGTTGCAGCCTGCTGTCAGTGTGTGGTAGTGTGCCCCCATTGCTGAGTCTGAGGGGTGGTGTGCCACACTGCCATATACCACCACACTTCCAGGTATCTACCTTCAGGATCACACTTATATGAGGCAGTATGTGCCCACAGCTCTGCCAATATGACACCCATGCCGGTTGGTGGTGACACCCATGCTGATGGGCCTGGTATTCCTGGACAATGCCTGCTGTCTCTGTGTCCTCCACAGCGACTGTGCTGCTGTGTGTGCTCCCCACTGGTGTGGTGCCATCCACTGCCCCATCCTCCACCCTGTGCAGCACGTCATCCCCTGTGGATGCAACAATGGTAGTGGAAGCAACCGCTGCCTGTCGAACCACTGTTGGGCCTGCGGCCTCTGGCTCACCGACATCCTCCTCCTCCTCCACCTCCACCTCCATGGCCTGGATGTCACCTGTGGGGTGGTAGAGGGTTCGCAGTAGTTATGGGTTTGACCAGACCACATATGTACAGCTCCATTATTTGCGTTCGTGTTCTCATTTCATTGACATCTCATCTAACATTCATACTGGTGGTACCAGAGTGGTTTATTATTATTATTATTATTATTATTACTAAGCATTTATAAAGCGCTGCAACATACGAAGCGCTGTACAAACATAAAAAGAGACAGTCCCTGCCTGTTAGAGCTCACAATCTAGTCAAGACAAAATATGAAATAAATTAGATAATACAAATAACAACAAGACAAGAATAAATGTTTATGGAGAGAACAAGAAAGGACGAGTTAGGAACAAAAAGCAATAGTGAAGAAATGGGATTTCAATTTGGATTTGAAGATGGCCAGGGAGGAGGCTTGGCGGACAGAGACAGGTAGAGAATTCCAGGAAAAGGGTGCAGCCAGTTGAAAGGAATGAAGTCTAGAATTAGCAGTACGAGTAAAAGGCATAGATAAATGAAGACAATTAGATGAGCGGAGTAGGCGAGAGGGGGTGTAGGTAGAGATGAGGGATGAAAGGTAATGAGGGGCAGAAGAATGAATACATTTATAGGTTAGAAGGAGGAGTTTGAAGTGGATACGGAAGCGGATGGGGAGCCAGTGAAGTGACATGAGAAGAGGAGTAATGTGTGAAAAACGAGACTGACGGAAAATCAGACGAGCTGCAGAATGTTGAATAGACTGGAGAAGAAAGAGGTGGTTAGCAGGGAGGCCAGCAAGGAGAAGGTTACAGTAATCAAGGTGGGAGGTGATTAAAGAGTGGACAATCAGTTTAGTAGTGTTATCAGAGAGAAAAGGATGAATATTGGAGATATTGTAAAGAAAGAAACGGCAAGTTTTAGCAATGTTTTGGATATGTAAAGAGAAGGAGAGAGATGAGTCAAATATAACACCAAGGTTCCGTGCCGAAGAGACAGGAAGGATAACATAGTTATCCACAGAGATTGAGAAAGGGGAAGGAGGAGGGGAGGCACTAGGGGGAAAGACAAGGAGTTCAGTTCAGTTTACACTGGGAATACGTTTTAGACTGCTGACGGGAGACGGCCGCCACAAAATATACTGGACAGGGGAAAGACAATGGAACATAAGGTAGAGGCTGAGCATACAGGCATGGTGTCATAAGGGGTGGGGAGCAATCGGGGTCAAGGGGGGGAGAAGGAGGGGCAAGGGGACAGGTGAAGCGGCATACAGACCAGAATAGGTGTGTCTATAGGGTGGTTTGTGAGATGTTGTAGGAGGGCTCTAGGCGGAAGGCAGGGGGAGGCAGAGGGGAGAGAGCCTAGTTAAACTTGAGCAGTGTGAAGAAATGACGAGTCCAAGACAGTAATAGTAGTGGTATATTAGCAGCAGCAGCAGCATGGTGCCAAGTATGAAAGGCACCATGCTGATGCTGCCAATGGAGCAAAGGGGTGGCACATTTTTATTTATTTATTTTTATTTAACAGTTCTTCTATACCGCTCTATTTTAGATCAGAGCGGTTTACATTTAACATCAACTATACAACACAGGCACTTTGAGTTGTATTTACAATAAACAGGGAGATCAACTTGGAAATAACTGGGGGGAAACTATGTATATTGTGTAATTATTAACATTGTATTACACTGGTACCTGATTTCAGGCAGAACATATCTACATCTTATTTACACTTATTTACATTGGTCATGCAAGGGTAGGTGCAGGTATACATTGCGGACAATGCAGCTGCCCAGGTAGCACATAGTGGCATAAGAACAGAGGATCTGCAGATATGCCATATTGGGTTAAACCATGGTCCATCAAGCCCCATATCCACTGTCCCACGGTGACCAATCATGCTCACAAGTACCTAGCTAGGTCCTTAAAATATACCCATGTTCAACAATGCATGTAGTGGGGCAAGCTGTGCATCCGCAGTGACCCCTGTATAATGGTGTAATGACCGTTCCCATGGAACCTAACAAAACCTTCTCTAAGCACAGCTACGTAAGAAGACATTACAACATCTTCGTGAGTGGAGTACCAGAGATTGCCTATGTCAGTGATGGCTAACCTTTTTGAGCCCGAGTGCCCAAACTGCCGCACAAAACCAAAGAATTTCCTCAAAGTGCCAGCACGTCAATTTGCATAAATATTTGCATAATGCTAACATACACTAACTTTTAGTAAACATGTCTCTTAATGAGTGTATGGATAAAGACAGACTAAAAGATTTCTACATTACTATAATCCAGTGCCAACCGCCAGGCACATTAGGAACTACTACAAACACTGCCCATTTAGAACCAATAGCAAACCCGCCGTATCCTAACAGCACTACCAGGAGTCACAAAGCACCATACCATACCTATCAAAAGGCAACACTGCAAATATTAAACCAATACATTTCAGAGAACAACAATACATGACCTACTGGGGAAAGAGAACAAGTGGCAATGTCAAAAAGGAATTACATAAACAGAATACCTCAGCTCAGTTACACAGTTGCAATTGCTCCAGCCACTTTCTTCTGGTTTCTTCATGTTTTCTGCTAACTCTCCATCATCTGCTGTCCATTTGTCCTTTCTTCTCTCTTCTAGTTTTTTTTTCCATTCTCTCTCTCTACATCCGCTTTAACATACTAATCTTGCTCCTTTTGCTCTTTCCTCATTCCTATTTCATCCACTCAAATTTTACCCCTCCATCCTCAATCCCCACTTACTCTCCCAATACCCGGCCAATTGTACATTTTTCTTCCCTCACACACAAAATATTTTTCCCCTCTCCATTTCATTCTCCCAGCCCCATCCCCTTCTAATCTCCCCCAACATCAGCTCCCTTTTAGTTCCAGCCCCACCCAGTATCCGCTCCCTTCTAGTCCCCTCATCAGTCCATTTCCAGTCCTAGCTCCCCCATCCATTTCCAGTCCTATCCGAGTCCCTTCATCAGCTCATTTCCAATACCAGCCTCCCATCAGCCCATTTCTAGTCCTTTCCTAGCCCCACCATCAGCCCATGTTAAATCCTAGCTCCCCTCCACTCAGCCCATTTCTAATCCAAGCCCCCCATGAGCCTACCTCCAGTTCTAGCCCCTCCATGAGTCCATTTCAATCCAAGCCCCCACCACAGCCCATTTCCAATCTTAGCTCCCCCAACACCCAATTCTCAGTTCTATCCTAGCCCATCCATCAGCCCAGTTCCTGTCCTAGCTCCCTCCCTAAGAGCCCATTCCAAGCCCCCCTTCCCATCAGTTATTTGCAGTTCAAGCCCCCTTCCACTCAGCCCATTTCCATTCCAAGTCCCCCTCCCCATTAGCTATTTGCAGTTCAAGCCCCCCACTTCCCCTCAGCCCATTTCCATTCCAAGCCCCGTCCCCATCAGCTATTTGCAGTTCAAGCCCCCCACTTCCCCTCAGCCCATTTCCATTCCAAGCCCCATCCCCAACAGCTATTTGCAGTTCAAGCCCCTTCCACTCAGCCCATTTCCAGTCCTAGCAACCCCAACCCATTACCAGTCCTAGCCCCCCATAGCCCACTTCCAGTCCTAATCCCACCAGCCCATTTCCAGTCCTAATCCCCCATCACCCAATTTTCAGTTTAAGCCCCCCCATAGCCCATTACCAGTCCTAACCCCCCATCAACCCACTTCCAGTCCTAATCCCACCAGCCCAGTTCCAGTCCTAATCCCCCAGCACCCAATTTTAGTTTAAGCCCCCCAGCGCCCATCACCACTCCTCACCACCCCAGCCCAGCGCCCATCACCACTCCTAACCCCCCCAGCCAGCCCAGTGCCCATCACCACTCCTAACCCCCCCCAGCCAGCCCAGTGTCCATCACCACTCCTACCCCCCCAGCCCAGTGCCCATCACCACTCCTAAATCCCCCCAGCCCAGCACTACTCCTAACACCCCCCCCAGCCCAGCCCATCACTACTCCTAACCCCCCCCAGCCCAGCCCATCACCACTCCTAACCCCCCCCCAGCCCAGCCCAGCCCAGCCCAGCCCAGCCCATCACCACTCCTATCCCCCCCAGCCCAGCCCATCACCACTCCTAACCCCCCCCAGCCCAGCCCAGCCCAGCCCATCACATCACCACTCCTAACCCCCCCCAGCCCAGCCAAGCCCATCACATCACCACTCCTAACCCCCCCTCCAGCCCAGGGAAAATTAAAAAAAAAGAAAACCTGTCTGTTGCCGCTGTCGGGGCCGCCGCGGCAGAATCGAGTGTGCCGCGGGGCCCCCCTGTATCCGGCAGAGCCTGCCCTCCCCGTAGCAGCTCTCTCTTTGGAGCTGCAGTCAGACACGCCGGCTTGCAGAGCGCGAGGGAAGAGTTTCTCCCTCGCTGCTCTGTTAAACCCGCGGGGGCTGATGGGAAGTTCCCATCAGCCCCCGCGGGCTTAACAGAGTCGCGAAAGGGAAACTCTTCCCTTCGCGCTCTGCAAGCCGGCGCGTCTGACTGCAGCTCCAAAGAGAGAGCTGCTACGGGGAGGGCAGGCTCTGCCGGATACAGGGGGGCCCCGCGGCACGCTCGATTTTGCCGCGGCGGCCCCGACAGCGGCAGCAGACAAGTAAAATTGAAAAAAAAAAAAAAAAAACCTAATTGCGGACCTTCCCGCGTGCCAGCTGCAAGGCCTTCGCGTGCCACAGCTGGCACGCGTGCCATAGGTTCGCCATCGCTGGCCTATGTGTTGCCTGAGAAACTATATGCCTCTATCAGTCTAGAATGCATTACACTGTAGCGACATTGACTGTCCCCTTGTCTCCCAACATTTTGATTGCATAAACAACTGATTAACATTTAGCCATTCCACACCATGCAGAAATGTATAGACCCCCAGCATATCTCCCCTTAGCCATCTGTCCTCCAGATTGAAGGGGCCTAACTGTTGCAACTCCCGCACATAGGGGCATCCCCCCATCTGCACCATCTTTGATGTCTGTCATGATCACACAGTGACTTTGGTGCAACACAGACATTCAGCAGCTGTGGAAAGGAGGTCTGTCACATGGGGCAGTGCAAGGGACATGGCACCCTAGGCAGAGATACCGGCGGGCTCCCCTCCCCACCATGGTGCTGCTGAACCCAGCTGTGGAGGAATAGGCCGATAGTGCCTACAGCTGTAGCCCTACAGGTAGTTGGAAAATGCAGGTGCCCAGGGAAATACCACATCAGTGGCTGCCATCCTCCCCCCGAGATGTATCAGGGGCAGGTAGTGATGGGGCCCCTGCATAGTCAGCTGGTGGGGGGGGGGCTGTGTGGTTATCCATGTGTGAATTTGACCCCCCATCCGGACTTTGTGCCCAAGATGCCTGCTTAACTTGCATGTTTAACATGCTGGGACAGTGCACTACCACTGACAGCGCGTGGGCATGTCTGCATGGTGGTGGTGGTGGTGGTGTTTGTGTGGGCAGCAGCACCAGCCTGTAGCAGACAGAAGCCTTGTCCTAGTCCTGTGCACCATGCACATTGCAGCATGTGCTAAAGACCAGCCAAAGGGAAGCATGTCAGCATCCACCTACAGCAGCACTGTGGTGTAGCACACATTGTCAGTGTGTATATATGTAGAGGATTACAGGTTCAGGTCCTTCCTGTGATTTATATATTGCATGTTCCTGTGGAAAGGTTTAGCCGACAGTTCAAACATAGCTCCAGCATGTGCAATCCCCAAGGAGGCAGCCAGTAAGGGTGGGAACAACCACCAGCAGCAAAGACAGATTCCACTATCCACAGCTGGTTGGAGACTAATAGCACACTGAGCGAGGGGTAACAACATGCGGTGAGGCCAAGGCGTGCTAATAATGCCTGCACACAGAGCACACCTTATCAATCCTTGAGATGACAAGGAGACAGGAGTGGCAGGCAGGAATGCCAACCATCTCCACTTTTACACAGTGCACCAATGAGAGTGTATGTGCACGTATGTGTATGGCTACCAATTGTCCTGTAGCTTTCTGCACTTCACTTTGGCTCACATTGTCCGCGTTGTTCCCAGCCTTTGTTTGAAAATGTGAATAATGTGAGGCGGAGGATTGTAGGTACCACCTGAAACAGTGCAGATTGGCCTCAATGTGTCTGCTGCAATGGTAGGGTCAATGGCTGAGATGTCATTGTGCCCATCTGACATGTGCATTGCCTGGATGGCCACAGCATGTCATGCTGAGATGGCATTCTCACTATGAACAAAAAGTGACCATGGCATGGTTATGTATCCACATAGAGCTATTATAATATTTGAGCACCTTAAACCCCTTAGGGCAGCTTAAAGCACATTTGTCTGCCTTAAGGTGCCTTAAAGTGCATGCTTGTCACCTTACCATGCACTGTCCCATTACCGTGCGCTAAAAGACCAGGGTGCCCTCGTACCATGCGTTAAACATCCCATAGCTCCCTTTATGCCAGACCACCCCCTATCCACCCAATGCCTTATATGGTGAACTGCTTAGTATATGCTGATGATGTCCTCCTTTATATGCCATTCTCGACAGACAACCCAGACCTCTCCCCACTAACAGACTGTTTCAATGCCGTATCCATCTGGCTCCAAAACCAAAATCTTCAAATTCAACATAAGACAACAGAGGTCCTATTCATCACAAGAAATCCCAACTTCATCACACCACCATACCCGAAGGTCAAGGAAGCTGAACTTCTAACCAAACCCTCTATCAGATACCTCGGAGTCACCTTATACCAGCGACTAGACATGAAGATGCACATAAGCAATATAGCAAGAGCAGTATACCATAAGATCTGATCTCTCTGGCATCTACGCTTCCTGCTTGAACCGGATGACCTCCGGACAATCTATCAAGCACTGATCATACCACATTTTGACTATGCAAAAGCCATACTTCAGGGTCTCCCTCAGTCCACTCTGCACCCGCTACAGCTCGCGATGAACTCAGCAGCAAGAGTTCTTCAGGGAACATCCAGGAGGGACCACATAACGCCCATCCTGAAACAGCTTCACTGGCTCCCCATTCAAGGCAGGCTCACATTCAAAACCTTACTGCTGACTTTCAAAGCCATCAATGGGCTCTCCTCCTCATCCCTAACAGAGCTCATAAAGAGCAACCCCCCTACCAGATCCAGAAGAACAGCAGCAGTCAACACACTAATAATCCGGAAAGAGATAACCCAGTCCACCCAGGCAACAGTAAATAGAGTTTTCAAATTCTGTGCACCAAAATGATGGAACACCCTCCCACCTAGCATCCGGGCAATCCCTGACTTAGTCCAGTTTAGGAAAGCGTTAAAACATCACTTCTTCCTCGTGTATTACCCAGAAGAATGTACCACCACAGCCCCAGCAACTAGCTAGCCGACACAGTACCATGAATCCTCTATATTAGTTTGTCAAGATGTAAATAGTTACCCAATATGTAAATAGTTACCCAGGTTTGACCCAAGTTCATGTACCGGTTCATTGTAAACACAGCTACAGAAATGTGTAAGTTTTGATGTTCTATGTAAACCGCACTGATGCGGAATAGCGCGGTATATAAGAGAATGTAAATAAATAAATAAATAAATAAATATGACCTAAGGCACCTTACCGCTACTCTTAATGCCGGTGACTTTACCGCGGTTTAGTAAACATACCCCTAAGGCTGACTGGGAAGCATACTAGGGGGTATGTTTACTAAATCATCGTAATGTTACCGGTGCTAGTTGCAGTGTTAATGTGAAGAATGCCATATAAGGTAGTGGGCGTTCCGGAGGGAAGTTTGCAAGAAATCGGTATCGTGCGATAGTGGGCGCCATGGCACGTTATCGCGCTTTAACCCTAAATTCATGCCAGCACAATGTTAGATGCTGTAAAGATGTAGCCCACTGGTTACTGCAATGACTGTAGAGGCAGAGGTCATGGGTTTGATCCTGAAGTGGTGTTATGGAAGAAGGCTGTCTGAAGCATTTCTTTTTAATTTAAATAAGTGCTGCCAGCAAAAAACACCCTCGCAGTGCTGTAACCTAACGTGCCGCATAAGGCGCCCTATAAGGCACTTCATAGGGCACATTATAAAGTGCCCTGTCTGCCAAGGCACCTTATAATGTGCCCTATAGGGTGCTTTATAGGGTGCCTTATGAGGCACCTTAGGTTACGGCACTGTGAGGGTGTTTTTGCTGGCAGCACTGATTTAAATTAAAAGGAAAGGCCTCAGACAGCCTTATTAAATAACATCACTGTGGGATCAAACCCATGACCTCTGCCTCCACAGTCATTGCAGTAACCAGTGGGCTCCATCTCTATAGTGTCTAACACATTGCTTGCTGGCTCCAGAAAGACTGCAAGTCACAACTCAAACTGTCTGCTGTGGTTACCAGGATAGGGTAAACCCACCTGTACCCATGACGCACTGCACATGCAGATCAGCAGCCTACATCTGATCATAAGATGGGGTATGTGCCTCTATAGTACCCAGGCCTGATAGGGGGAACTGACCGTGTGTGTTACTGGCACAGAGTAGCTACAGACCGTGACATTGTGCAGTTACTGTGCTCACCCTGAGGGTGAGGTGGGGCACCCAGCACCAGGTCCGCAGCACCGGGGTTGGTTGAAATAGGCTGTGCTGCAGGTCCCCATCAGTGCTAGTGTGTGATAGGTAGTCCTTGCAGACATAGCTAGGATACACATGTATCTATCTGTGTTCTCCAGTCATGTCTAGCCCTTGTGGACTATGATGCACCTAGAATAGTGCATATCCTGTGTGGTTGCCATGCTCACATGTTTGTAAGAAACGGGTGGTCTTTGGACCCAAAAGCATACTGTGTAGCACCACCCAACCTGTCCTCTGTGGGTCAGGGTGGGGGACAGGATCTCCCACCAATAGATCCACATTCTACATCTCTACAATGGTGGCAGTAGAGGGGACCATCAACCCCTATCCTGCTGGAGAACAGGCACCCTACAGGGCAGTCAATGAAGATATGTACGCATCACTTAGGGCACTGGCAGACAGTCAGTAGGCCTGGTAAAGCTCAGCTGCCCCCCACCACTATCTGATATTCACCAGCAGCAGGCACAGTCAGTCTCCTCCCGCTGCATCCTGCAAGGTGTTCCAGCCATACACATGCTAACTGCAGACAGTCTGCTAGCTAGTACATGTTCCTGGAGAAACTGTGTGCACCACAAAATGCAATGTGAGCACACACACTAAGCAAACATGTCAGCAATTTTGGCGCCCCCCCCCCCAAAAAAAAAAAACCTAATAGTTATCACTTGAGAGAAATACTGCATGGCACTATGGGGGAACATAGCCATGCCGTGGTCACTGCTCAGTCAGGGTGAGTGACCTCCCAGCATGACATGCTGTGGCCACCCTGTCCATGCAGGTGGTGGTCGGGCACTACAATGTCCCAGCCATTGCCCTATGCCCTGAGCAGATGCATCCTGCTCAGACCACTGTATCCAGGCCATACCCACAATGCCTTGCTCCTCATTATGCACATTGGCAGGCTAACACTGGAGACATGTAAGCACTGTGGGCTCAGTAAGGTGTAGGCAGCCACAAAACACTGGGTAGACATACACACACTCCCACACCTATTTCAGCATTATGCAAAGATAGAGGTGGTTGGCAGCCCTGGCCGCCACACCAGTCCTGGGCACAGTGCAGGCATTGCTAAGGTATGCAGGTGCTAGTATTGGTAGATGCTGCTCCGTGCAGGGCCCAACAGCCTGACTCTCCTTGAGGCTTTGGATAGTGGAGCCTGTGGGTGTGGGTGTTTGTGCCCCTGTTGGCCTATGCTCTAGGGCAGGGGTCCTCAAACCTGTCCTGGAGGGCCGCAATCCTGCAGGTTTTTGGGATAGCCCTAATGGATATGCATAAGATATATATGCATTAGAGATATCCACCCAACCTGACTGGTTTGTGGCCCTCCAGTACTGGATTGGGAGACCCCTGCCTTACACCTCTGTCATTTAAGATTGTGAGTGCGCAAGGTACAGATGTCCTAGACATCAAAAGGGTAGATAGACTTTGTCACATTGCTCCTCGATTCTCACCACCACCAGAAGCGAGGAGGAATGTGACAAAGTTTATCTACCCTTTTGATGTTTAGGACATCTGTACCTTGCACACTCACAATCTTAAATGACAGAGGTGTAAGGCAGGGGTCTCCCAATCCAGTACTGGAGGGCCACAAACCAGTCAGGTTGGGAAGATATCTCTAATGCATATATATCTCATGCATATTCATTAGGGCTATCCCAAAAACCTGCAGGATTGTGCCCCTCCAGGACAGGTTTGAGGACCCCTGGTTTCCAGCATTAGCCTGCCAATGTGCATAATGAGGAGCAAGGTATTGTGGGTATGGTCCAGACAGGGCAGACTGGACAGGATGCATCTGCACAGGGTGTGGGGCGATGGCTGGGACATTGTAGTGCCCGACCACCACCTGCATGGACAGGGTGGCCACAACATTTCATGCTGGGAGGGCACTCTCACCCTGACTGAGCAGTGACTATGGGATCTCTAGGTTCCCACAGATTGCTGTACACTGTTTCTCTCAATTGATGTTTGTGTGTTCTCTGTTTTGTGGCCCAATCACTGAGATAACTGCTTTGTGATTGTGCTTATATCCCATTTATGGGTGTACATAGTTTTTCTGGGGACATGCACTATGGATTGATTAGTGGACTGTCTGCAGTCAGCATGTGCATGGCTGGAACACCTTGCAGGGTGCAGCTTGACTGTGCTCTCTGCTGGTGAATGTCAGATTGTGGTAGAGGACAATTGAGTTTTTCCAAGCCTACTGTCTCTCTACTAGTACCTGTTCTGATAAATACAGATCTGCATCAACTGTCCTGGATGGCGTGCTTTCACCAGCAGGATTGGGGTTGATGGTCCCACAGCCCTTCATCATGCCCCTCTACTGCCTCCATTACAAAGATGTAGAGTGTGGGTCTGTTAGGGGCAGATCCTGTCCACCACTTTGACCCAGAGAGGGTGGATTGGTAGGTGGTGCTACATAATCCACATGTGGGCCCAGACACCCCCCCCCCTCTTATAACAATTGACCATGGCAATCACACTGGATATGCTTAACTTGGGTGGCCCATGGCCCTCAAGGGCTAGATACAACCAGGGAATACAGATGTACACAGGATTATCTTAGTCATGGCTACAAGGAATACCTATCACACATTAGCAACAATAGGGCCCTGTAGCAAAGCCTATCTCAAGCCACCCGGGTACTGCGGACCTGGTGCTGGCCGCCCCAACTCACCCTCAGGGTGAACACAGAACTGGCACAATGGCATGATGTGTAGCTACTCTGTGCCAGTATCACACACGGTCAGTTCCTCCTACCAAGCTGAGGTGCTGGAGAGCTGCATACCCCATCTGGTGATCAGATGTAGACTGTTGTTCTGCATGTGCATTGCATCATGGGTACTGGTGGGTTTACCCTATCCTGGTAGACACAGCAGAGAGTTTGTGCGGTGACCTACAGTCTTTCTGTAGCAAGCCATTGCTGAGACAGAAGCCATAGAGGTATAGCCCTTTGGTTAATGCAATGACATCCTAAGCAGAGATCATGGGTTCAATCCCTCCATGGTCTCATTTTATTAGGCCTGTCTGAGGCAAGTCCTTTTCATTCCTGTGACAGTCATATCTCTGCATATCTGTGTTGCCAGCACATAGTACCCTCATCACAGTTGCCAGCCATCCTTCTGTCTGTCTATCTGCGTCTGTCTGCTGTGTAGCATCTTGTCTTCATGTGCAGGCTGCTACCCCATGTCCTGCACTTGTACCCTTTTTTGCATTACAGCTCTTCATGCTTGCCACTCCTGTGTCGCTCTGCATGGCACTACTGCTCCTCTGTCCTCCTATCATTGCAGATATTTTACTACCTCTACCTCCTCTGGCAGACACGTATTCCCATCCTCTTCCACCCACTATCATTGTAGCACTTTACATTGCCAACACCCTGTGCATCGGTACAGCTGCCTCCAATATGTTTGTCCATTTTACCGGCTGCCACATCGGCTGCATGAAGATTTGGCAGGTCCATCATCTCCCACCTCTACTTCCTTCCATCACTTGTCCATTGCCTTTCCTTGGTGCTCTGTGCAGTGTTAGGGTTACCTCTGTTTTTGGCCTTACATTTCATGCTTGTCAACTTGGGGCACCTTACTGCCCTTGGCCACCATATCTTGGGTCACCTTAACATCCTTAGGACACCTTATACGGCACCTTAGGTTACAGCGGCCTATAGGACACCTTATAAAGCACCTTGTCAGCCTTCTAATGTGCTTTGCTTTAACGTGCAATGTCCTGTTAACGTGCGCTAACTGGCCAAGGCGCCCTTTAATGCATGTTAAATGGCCATTGCTATTGTAATGGGGAAGATCCGTCCCTTGCTATGCAGTCAGAGGAAACTGAGGAAAGTATGTCAGATTCCGACAGCCAAGTAAAGCACATGGCTACAGGTTGCCAGGTGAGATATAAACAAACCCAGCCACGAGTGCAGCAGCCCCACCCAAGTTTCAAACAATCCCCGTGCCCTGAGTGTAATAGGATTCACCTGGGTGGGGGAGGAACGAAGCTAAGCCCTAAGGCTGATAAAAAGAGAGTTCTGGAAAGAGTTCTGAGAGGAGAGCTGGAGGAGGAGTTGGAAGCAGTTCTGGAAGGAGAACTGAAACGGGAACTGGAAGGAGAGCTGTTAGAAGGACTGATGGCAGAGAGGCTGAGAGTGATTTAAGCAGCCCTGAGAACCGACCAGGAAAAGCTTCAGCTGAAAAGGTACAGAGAACTCAAACCCTAAGACTACAGGAAAGCTACTCTCAGTTAAAGCCTGGTGTTGAAGGTAACTGGAGAGAAAAGCCACGCAGAAAGTCAGTTTGGGTGTGCCCAGAAGCTCCGGTGAGAGGAAGGTACAAATCTCTAGACTCTGCTGATATTGAAGAAGCACTGCCAAGTAAACTTTACAGGAAAAAGCCAGACAGTGGTCTCTTTAAAAGGAACAGGAAGAAAACCAAGAATACTAGTTTTCTCTGGGATAGTAAAGCTCTCCGGGACTCTCTTAAAGGTAAAGAGAATTGTTTTAAATCCCTGTGTGAATGTGTTCCCATGTATCCAGCGGGGGAAGGGCTGGAAGATATGCAAGTTGAATCCATAGATGAATGTATAACCGATGAGCCCATGGATTGTACACTGACTATAGCAGATACCGTAGAATCACTTTGCTGAGTTGGATGTATAAAGCTGTAGGAACAGCATTGAGAAGCAAAGTGAGCATTGCTGCCTTTGAAAAGAAACGTTTATTAATTCCTGTGTTAAAGGACTGTATAGTGAAAGCTGGAAGAAAAAGGAGTTATTTTTCTTCAGTTCCTGATTTACCTTTCTTTGTACCAGACGCATGGTTATTTTGTCCTAAGTTCCTTGTGCTTACCAAACCCCGGGACGGGGAAATAAAACCTCATTTTGACCTTACCACTTTTGTTATTTCTATTCCTCTGCATGGGGAGTGTTTGGGACTTCATTACCCAGAGGGTGTGTACTACTATGCCTGCACTACCCCCACTTCCTGGCTCAGGATATTCACCAGCCTGACCCTCTCTGCGTGCCCTAGGACCCAGGGTAGGCCACTGGTGACACTATCTTAATGCTGGTATGCCCACTTCCTTATATGGCATTGCTCACGTTAACGCTGCTCTTAACGCTGGTAACATTACCGCGCTTTAGTAAACATACCCCTAAATCTTTTTCCTGGGTGGTGGTTCCTAATGTGGAACTTTGCATTATTCAATCATAGTTTGGGTGTCCTTCCCTAAGTGCATAACTTTGCACTTGCCCACATTAATTGACATGTTCCTTTTGGACACCTACGATGTTTACTAAACCATGGTTATGTAGCATTGGTAAAGTTAACGTGTGGTAACGTTACCTAATATAATCTTAATGCGCGCTAATGTTACTGGCAGTGGTAAATGCCCCAGAGGGTGGAGAGAAGACAGAGAGAAGGGGTCAATGGGTGGGGAGTTGGCGGGGAGAAGGCCACTAATGATGGAACAGTAACGCCAGAACTTTACCGTCAGTGAAAACCTGTCGGTAAATGCACATTTGCAGGGGAGACCATTTCAGTGTCAGCAATGTACAGCACAGACAAGGAACCCAAGTAAAGTGATAGTAGTGCTCCATTTGCAGCAACAGTATAGTGCCCAAGTATGAAAGGCCACTATGGAGAAGGTGCAAATGGGGCAAAGGGGGCAGCTGGGGAACAGGGTAGACTAGGCTGTCGCCTAGGTGGCACATAGGAACTCAAAATCTGGAAATCGGCAAGATAGCATCTGACCAAGGTCAAACATACCCAGTAGTCTGTGTTCCACGGTGTCCCATCCAGGAGACACGTACCCAGCAGGTACCCCAAATGTCACACAGGAACCATAATGCCTATAATGGGGCAAGTAGTGCACATCTGGGGACCACTCTAACAAGGGTCTATGCACCTTCCCCCGGATACATCCCAAAATGTTTGTAAACCCAACTAAACGAACACCCTTTACTACAGCCCCTGGTAAGGCAGTGCAGGGTGTGGCCACACATTGTCTGAAACATGTATACACCCAGTAATCAAAACAGGGTGCACTGTACCCGCATTGCATGCACTAGCCCGTCCACAGTCTGCTGGCATAACACAATCTACCTATGCTTACCAAGTCCACCCTAGCCGATAGTTGCTAGATCACCAACCTGACACCCTCCAGCCATCTCTCCCCATGTGGAAGGGACATAAAATTGGCAGGCAGTGATGGGGGGATGTGTGGATGTCCATGTATGCCTCCCCACCCCAGACCCCGCACCCTAGGCACCAGCCTACCTGTACATTGGATGGCCTGGGACTGCACACTACCAGCACTGACAGCATCTGGGCATGTCAGCATGGTGGGCGATGGGGTTGTTGGTGGTGGAGGGGGCAGAAGCACCTTCCTGCAGTGGACCAAGGCCATGCCCTGTTCCAGTGCATGGTGTGCAGTGCAACAGACAAGGTCTGTGTGATGAAAAGCAAAGGTATTCCCAGGGACTGCTGTGCTTTTGTAGCAACAGTGTGGTGCAGTACACACAGCCCGTGTGATATTGGAGCAGAAGGTCACAGGTATGGATCTTGCAGAGCATGTCCCTACATTGCAGATACAACATCAACATGTGCAATCCCCAAAGCATCGGCCAACAGGGGTACAAACACCCACACATACACACACATACATACACATATACATACATACACATACACATATATATATATACATACACATGCATACATATATACACATATACATATACATATACATACATACATATATATATATATATATACACATACATACATACATACATATACACACACACACACACACACACACACACACACTCCACTATCCAATGCTTCATGGAGAGTCAGGCTGTTGGCTCTGGCATGGAGCAGTGGTTATCACCAGAGCACTACTACTAGCTCCTGCACACCTTAGCAATGCCTGCACTGTGATTGAGACCAGTGTGGTGGGCAGGGTTGCCAACCACCCCTATCGTTGCACAATGCTGCAATAGGAGTGTGTGTGTGTGTGTATGTCGATACATTATTTTGTGGCTTCCTACTCCTCACTGGGCCCACATTGCGTACACTGTTTCCAGCATTAGCCTGCAAATGTGCATACTGAGGAGCAAGGTATTGTGGGTATGGCCCGGACAGCAGATTGGGCAGGATGTGTCTGCATAGGGTTAGGGCAATGACTGGGGCATCATAGTACTTGACCACCACCTGCATGGACAAGGTGGCCACAGCATGTCATGCTGAGAGGACACTCTCACTCTGACTGAGCAGTGACCATGGCACGGTTATGTTTCCACATAGTGCTATATAGTATCTATCTCTGGTAATATATGTGTGTTTCTTGTTCTGGGGTACTTGCTGGGTTTTTGTGCTGTTCATCCCAACTTTGGGTGCATGTAGTTTCTCTGTGAATATGCAATATGGACTGGCTAGTGGACTGTCTGCAGTTAGTATGTGTATAGCTGGAACATCTGGGGGGGTGCAGTCTGACTGTGCTTTCTGCTAGTGAATGTCAAACCTTGGTGGGTGACAGCTGACAATTACCAGGCCTACTCCTAGCATTACTGCTGGTCTGCAAGTGCCCTAGTATCAGGTACAGATCTGGCTTACTGCTCTAACCCCCCATGGATGACAACCTTTGGCCAGCGGGACTGGGGTTGCTGGTCCCACAGCCATTCTTCATGCCCATTCCACATGTCCCTCCAGTTCCTCAAATACAGAAAGGTTGAGTGTGGGCCCTTTGGTACAAGGGGCATATACTGTAAATCACTTTCATCTGGAGAGGGTGGTATATTAGGCATCATTACACAAACCTCATGCGAGTTTAGACACCCCTCTGCCCTGATAATAGGAGCAATAGCAGTTGCATCGTAACACTGGGTATGTACTATTCTAGGTGGGTCCCAGTCCACCAGGAATAAATATGACTGGGGCATACAGATGGACATAGAATGACATCAAGGTCTACTACAAAAAACATTTACCACACACTAACAGCAATGAAGACCTGCAGCACAGCCTATCCCTAGCACTATAGGTACTTCAGACCTGGTGCTGGGCGCCCATCCTCACCCTCAGGGTGAACACAGAACCTGTGCAGTGCAATGGTCTGTAACTGCTCTGTGCCAGGATCATACACTGCCAGTTCATCTTACCAAGCTGAGGTGCTGGAGAGCTACATTCTCCATTTGGTGATCAGCTGTAAACTGCTGTTCTGCATGTGCATTGCATCATGGGTACTGGTAGAGTTACCCTATCCTGGAACACACAACAGACAGTTTGTGTGGTGACCTGCAGACTTCCTGTATCCAGCCTTTGCTGTGCAAAGAACCATGGAGGTGTACAATGACTCTCTAGGCAGGGGTTCAATTTCTCCTTGTTGTCTTTTATTTTTTTGCCTGTCCTACTCAAATAATTTTCATGCCTGCAACAGTCACATCTCTGCTGGTCTGAGCTGCCAGCCCATAACACCCTCACCTCAGTTGCCAAACATCCTTCAGCCCATCTATCTGCCTCTGTCAATTGTGTACAGTCCTGTCTTCTTGTGCAGGCTGCTACCCCATGTCCTGCACTGGTACCTATTTCTGCATTGCGGCTCTTCGTGCTTGACTCTCCTGTGCCTGATCTGCATGGCACCACTACGCCTCTGTCCTCCTATCATTGCAAATATCCTGCCACCTCTGCCTCCACTGGGGGACACGTATTCCCATCCTCTGCCACCCACTGTCATTGCAGCACTTTATATTGCCAACACCCTGTGCATCAGTACAGCTGCCTATAAGATGTTTGTCTGCTTTACCGGTTGCCACATGGGATGCCCGCAGATATGGCAGGAACATCAGCTCCTACCTCTCCTTCCTTGCATCACTTGTTCATTGCCTTTCCTGGGTGTTCTATCCAGTGTTAGGGTTACAGCTGTTGTTATACCTTACAGTTCATGCTTGTCAACTTAACGCACCTTACAGCCCTTAGGGCACCTTAACTTAAGGCACCATAACATCCTTAGGGCACCTTAACACCCTCACCTCAGTTGCCAAACATCCTTCAGCCCATCTATCTGCCTCTGTCAGTTGTGTACAGTCCTGTCTTCTTGTGCAGGCTGCTACCCCACGCCCTGCACTGGTACCCTTTTCTGCATTGCGGCTCTTCATGCTTGACTCTCCTGTGCCTGATCTGCATGGCACCACTACGCCTCTGTCCTCCTATCATTGCAAATATCCTGCCACCTCTGCCTCCACTGGGGGACACGTATTCCCATCCTCTGCCATCCATTGTCATTGCAGCACTTTATATTGCCAACACCCTGTGCATCAGTACAGCTGCCTACAAGATGTTTGTCTGCTTTACCGGTTGCCACATAGGATGCCTGCAGATATGGCAGGAACATCAGCTCCTACCTCTCCTTCCTTGCATCACTTGTTCATTGCCTTTCCTTGGTGTTCTATCCAGTGTTAGGGTTACAGCTGTTGTTATACCTTACAGTTCATGCTTGTCATCTTAACGCACCTTACAGCCCTTAGGGCACCTTACAGCCCTTAGGGCACCTTAACTTAAGGCACCTTAACATTCTTAGGGCACCTTAACCTAAGGTGCCTTATGTTAAGGTGCCCTAAGGGATTTATGGTGCCTTAAGCTAAGGCACCCTAAAGCCCTTAGGCAGCTTAATCTAAGGCGCCTTTACCCAAGGTGCCTTAACCTAAAGCACCTTAATTCAAGGTGCTCTAAGGGCTTTAAGGTGCTCTAGCTTAAGGCACCTTAGGTTGTGGCACCTTACAACCCTTAGGGCGCCTTGATTTAAGACACCTTAAGTTAGGGTGTCTTAACGTGCAATGTCCCATTAATGTCAATTAAAAGGCCAATGCACCCTTTAACGCACGTTAAACAGCCCATTGCTCCCTTTATGCTGGAACGCCCCCTACCTGCCCACTTATATGGCTTCAGGTACGTTAATGCTGCACTTACCGCTGTCAACTTTACCACGGTTTAGTAAATATACCCCCTACTTTCCCAGTTTATCAAGGTCTTCTTGCAATGTTTTACAGTCCTCTTGTGTTTTAACAACTTTGAATAATTTTGTGTCATCTGCAAATTTGATCACCCCACTCATTATTCCCACTTCCAGGTCATTTATAAAGATGTTAAAAAGCAGTAGGCTCACCACTATTCACCTTTCTCTATTGACAAAATTGGCCATTTAGCCCTACTCTCTGTTTTCTATCGTTCAATCAGTTCCTGACCAGGGCCGGATTTACCTATACGCCATGTATGCCATGGCGTAGGGCCCACAGCCGGCAGGGGCCCACAAAAAAAGAACAAGTTTTAATTTTTTTTTAATACAATTTAAAAAAAAACCTGCTGGCTGCCGCCGCGGGGCCCCCTCTGCTGCCGCGGCAGCACCGACTGACCCGCGGGGGGCCCCCTCTACAAGCTGAAGCCGTCGGTTCGTTCCTCCCTCCCTCCCTCCCTCCGTGCAGGGTGCAGGGTGCAGGCTGTGAGAGACGCGAAAGGAGAGTGTCTCCTCGCGTCTCTGTTAAGCCCGCAGGGGCTGATGGGAAATTTCCCATCAGCCCCTGCGGGCTTAACAGAGACGCGAGGAGACACTCTCCCTTCGCGCCTCTCACAGCGTGCACGGAGGGAGGGAGGGATCGACGAACCGACGGAGTCAGCTTGCAGAGGGGGCCCCCGCGGGTCAGTCGGTGCTGCTGCGGCAGCAGAGGGGGCCCCGCGGCGACAGCCAGCAGGTTTTTTTTTAAAATTAAATTTTACTTTAGGCCGACGGGGGGGGGGGGTAGGACTGGTAATGGGCTATGGGGGGGTAGGACTGGTAATGGGCTATTGGGGGGCTGGGGCTGGAAATGGGCTGGGGGGGTTAAGGCTAGAGGTGGGCTGATGGGGTTAGGACTGGTAATGGACTGTGGGCTGTTGGGGGGCTTAGAACTGGCAATGGGCTTTGGGGGGGTTAAGACTGGTAATGGGCTGTGGGCTGATGGGGCTGTCTGGTAATGGGCTATGGGGGGGCTAGGACTGGAAATGGGCTGGGGGTTAAAACTGGAGGTGGGCTGATGGGGTTAGGACTGGTAATGGGCTGTGGGCTGATGGGGGGGGTAGGACTGGCAATGGGCTATGGGGGGCTGACTGGAAATGGGTTGATGGGGTTAGGACTGGAAGTGGGCTGATGGGGGGTTAGGACTGGTAATGGGTTATAGGGGGGGCTTAAACTGAAAATGGGGTGATGGGGAGTTAGGACTGTAAGTGGGTTGATGGGGGGCTAGGACTGGTATTGGGTTGGGGGGTTGCTAGGACTGGAAATGGGCTGATGCAGGGACTAGAAGGGAATGGATGCTGGGCTGGGTGAGGCTGGAACTAGAAGGGAGCTGATGTTGGGGAGGATTAGAATGGGATGGGGCTGGAAGAGTAAAATGGAGAAGGGAAAAATATTTTGTGTGGGAGGGATAAAAAATCTACAATTGGCCGGGTATTGGGAGAGTAAGTGGGGATTGAGGATGGAGGGGTAAAATTTGAGTGGATGAAATAGGAATGAGGAAAGAGCAAAAGGAGAAAGATTAGTATGTTAAAGCAGATGTAGAGAGAGAATGGAAAAAAATCTAGAAGAGAGAAGAAAGGACAAATGGACAGCAGACGATGGAGAGTTAGCAGAAGACACGAAGAAACCAGAAGAAAGTGGCTGGAGCAATTGCAGCTGAAAAAAATGCACAAAAGGTAGAAAAATATCTCTTTATTTTGAATGTATTAATTGGAATATGTCAGCTCTGGTAAATGTGCATCATTAACATCTGCGCTTTGTTTAGTACAAGAGCAAATTAATGTATAGTTTTATTTCTACAGTGTTGTACATTCCAAGTTTGGCTTTTGGGATTCCCAGTTTAATTATTGTCTTCCTGTTTCTAAATTGTGATTACTTGTTTGGTGATGGTCTATGTTCTGCATGTGTAACTGAGCTGAGGTGTTCTGTTTATATAATTCCTATTTGACATTGCCACTTGTTCTCTTTCCCCAGTAGGTCATGTATTGTTGTTCTCTGAAATGTATTGGTTTAATATTTGCAGTGTTGCCTTTTGATTGGTAGAGTATGGTGCTTTGTGAGTCCTGGTAGTGGTGTTAGGATACGGCGGGTTTACTATGGGTTCTAAATGGGCAGTGTTTGTAGTAGTTCCTAATGTGTCTGGCAGTTGGCACTGGATTACAGTAATGTAGAAATCTTTTAGTCTTTCTTTATCCATACACTCATTAAGAGGCACGTTTACTAAAAGTTAGTATATGGTAACATTATGCAAATATTTATGCAAATGAGGCCCCTTATGCAAATGAGGCCCCGCACCCCCCTTGGGCCGCCCCTGCTGGGGGCCCACAATTTTTGTTGGCGTAGGGCCTCACTCAAGGTAAATCCGGCCCTGTTCCTGACCCACAATAGTTCATTGTCTCCTATCCCATGGCTTTTTAATTTCCCAAGAATCTCTCTTGGAGACCTTTGTCAAAGGCTGAAAATTGAGATATACTGTATCAACTGGCTCACCTTTACCTGTTTATTCATATCTTAAAAAAAATAGAAATGATTGTTGAGACAAGACTTTTCTTGGCTAAATCCATGTTGGCTTTCTGCCATTAAACCATGACTGTCCACATCTTCAATAATTTTATTTTTTTATAATGGTTTCTGCCATTTTGCCCAGTATTGATGTCAGGCTCTCTGGTCTGTAGTTTCCCGGATCACCCTAGGAAACCTTTTTAAAAATTGATTTTAATGGTAGATCAAAGATTACTAATAGTAGTTCTACAATCTCATATTACAGTTCTTTCAGCACCTGTATGCCATCTGGTCCAGGTGATATGCTGCTCTTTAGTTTATCAATTAACAATATTACATCATCCCAATTTATTGAGATTTGTTTCAATTCCTCTGATACATCAACTTTAAATATAGGGGCATGTTTACTAAATCACGGTAATGTTAACCGCGTTAGGTTCTGCAGTAATGGCACAGATGCCCGTATAAAGGCCCCTTATAAGGCACCTAACAAGGCACGTTACAAGGCACCTTGTAAGGCGCCTTATAAGGTACTTTTCCTTCCACTGCCTTATAAGGTGCCTTATAAGGTGCCTTGTTAGGTGCCTTATAAGGGGCCTTGTTAGGTGCCTTATAAGGTGCATTGTAAGGTGCCTTGTAAGGTGCCGTATAAATAAGGTGTCTTATAAGGTGCCTTGTTAGGTGCCTTGTAAGGTATCTCATAAGGTGCTTTGTAAGGTACCCTATAGGGCTCCTTAGGCTAAGCGCCGTATTAGGCACCCCTGGACAATGTACCTTAGAAAGCACCCTGGGTTATGTAATCATAGGTTAAGGTGGCCTAACAAGGTTACGGTACCCTAGGTTAGTGTGCCCTAAGGGCTGCAAGGTGCTTCAGGATGACATGCATGACCTGTGAGGCATAGAGACAGATGTAGCCCTAACACTAGATAGAGCACCGAGGAAAGGCAATGAACAGGTGAGTGAAGGAGGGAGAGCTGGGAGCTGCTGGACCTGCAATATCTGTGGGAATCCCATGTGGCTGCCAGTACTGTTGACAAACATGGTGGTTGCAACTGTACCACAGAACAGGCTGTTGGCAATGTAAAGTACTGGAAAGACAGTGGGTGGTAGACTATGGGAATATGTGTCCCCCAGTGGAGGCGGAGGTGGCAGGATATTTACACTGATGGGTGGACAGAGGAGTGGTGGTGCCATGCAGATCAGGCACAGGCGAGGCAAGCATGAAGTGGTGCAATGCAAGTAAGGGTAGCAGTGCAGGACATGGGGTGACAGCCTGCACAGGCAGATAGGACTCTACACAGCTGACAGACGCAGATAGACCGACCAAAGGAATGTTGGCAACTGTGGCGAGGGTATTATGGGCTGGCAGCACAGCTCTGCAAAAAATATGACTGTTACAGGCATGCAAACTATTTGAGTAGGACAGGCATGAAATGAGGGAACAATGAGGAATGGAACCCATAAATGGCATTATAGTAACCAGTAGGCTATACCTCCATGGTGTATCTAACAGCAAAGGCTGGGTACAGAATGACTGCAGGTCACCGCACAAACTGTCTGCTCTGAGTGCCAGGATAGGGTAACCCCACCAGCACCCATGATACAATGCACATGCTGAATAGCTGTCTACAGCTGATCAGCAAATGGGGTCTGCACGTCTCCGGTACCTCATCTTGGAAAGACGAACTGACAGTGCGTGATACTGGCATAGAGTAGCTACAGACCATGCCATTGTACAGGTTCTCTGTTCACAATGAGGGATAGGATGGGTGCCCAGCACTAGGTCCACAGTATTTGTGGTGCTAGACATAGATCCTGCTGTACATCCCCATCACTACCAGTGTATGGCAGGTGTTCCTTGCAGTGCATACAAAGGTAATTTGGTGTCCATCTGTATTTTTCAGTCACATGTGTCCCTCTGGGACATGACACCACACAGATTAGTGTGTACCCAGTGTTATGATCTGGCTAACATGGGCACCAGTTACCAGTGCAGAGGAGATTCTAGACTTGCATGAGGTTTGTGTAGCAGTGTCTCTACTGGTCAAAGTGATATACACCATATACCCCAAAGGGCCCACAATCACTCTTTTTGAAGGTGTCGGACAGGTGCCCGAGCCCCGATGAAGCAACCTTCATCCTGCTCATATATGACAACCCTTCAAGTTTGGTGTGCCACTGCCCCTGTGACTTGGGCAGTGGCACACCAACAGTAATGCTGGGATTAGGTCTGGAAAACCCCAACTGCCTCCAACTACCGTCTGCCATTCACCAGCAGATGGCACAGTCAGACTGCACCTGAAGCACCCCACAAGATGTTCTGACCAGGCACAGTCTAACTGCAAACAGTCTACTAGCCAGTCCATGTGGCATGCTCACAAAGAAACTATGTGCACCAAGCAGGTATGTCAGCAATGAGGGCCCAGCACTTGGAACACACAAGTATCACTACAAACAGATAGTGTAGGGTGCTATGTGGGAACCTAGACATGCCATGGTCACTGCTCGGTCAGAGTGAGTGTCCCCCCCATGGCGCATGCTGTGGCCACCCTGTCCATGCAGGCAGTGGTTGGGCACTACAGTGTCCCAGCCATTGCCCCACACCTTGTGAAGATGCATCCTGGCCAATCCGCCCTGTCCGGGCCATACCTACAATACCTTGCTCCTCATTATGCACATATTCAGGCTAATGCTTTTAACAGTGGGACACTGTGGGACCAGTGAGGTGTGGGAAGCCACAGAACAATGGATAGACATACACACACATACTCCTATTGCAGCATTGTGAAAAGATAGGGGTGGTTGGCAACTCTGCCCACCATACTGGTCCTGATTACAGTGCCGACATTGATAAACTGTGCAGGAGGTAGTAATAGTGTTCTGGTGATAACTGCAGCTCCGTGCTGGGGCCAACAGCCTGACTCTCCATGAAACTTTGGATTGTGGAGCCTGTGTGAGTGGGTGTTTGTACTCCTGTTTGCTGCTGCTTTGGGCTTTGCACATGTTGCTGTTGTATCTCCATTGTAGTGTAAAATATAGGGACCTGCTCTGCAGGATCCACCGCTGTTACTTGAACCTGTGACCCTCTGCTTCTGGACACACTGGCTGTATGTATTGCACCTCACTGTTGCCACGGATGCACAGTATTCCCTGGAGCTACCTGTACTTTTCCTTAGACAGACCTTTTATGTTGCACTGCACACCGCGTAGTCGTACAGGGCATGGCCTAGGTCCACTGCAGGCAGGTTCCACTGCCCCCTCCACTATGGGCACACACACCCCTGCCATGCTGACATGACCATATGCTGTTGGTGCTGGTAGTGCACAGTCCCAGTCCATCCACTGTGTGGGTAGGCGGTTGCCTAGGGAGCAGGGTCTGGGGTGGGGAGGCATACATGGACATCCTCACATCCACCCCATCACCGCCTGCCAATATTATTTCCCTAACGCTTGGGGAATGGTTGGCTGGGGGGGATGTAAGGTCAGTGCCCTGGCAACTGTTAGCTAGGGTGTAACAGGTAGATGTAGGTGCATTGTGTTTGGCCTTTGTCAGCTGCTGTCTTGCTGATGTCCGGTTTCGATGTTCCTATGTGCCACCTAGGCGACTGCCTAGTCTACCCTGTGCCCCAGCTGCCCCCACTACATGTCCCTCCTGCAGCCCCCTATGCCCCATTTGCACCATCACCATAGTGGCCTTTCATACTTGGGCACTATGCTGTTGCTGCAAATGGAGCACTACTATCACTTTTCTTGGGCTCCCTGCCTATGCTATACATTGCTGACACTGAAATGGTTTCTCTCTCTTGCAAATGTGTGCTAATGCCAGGTTTTCAGTCGCGGTAAGATTCAGCCCTTCAGTTCCCCACGTTAGTGTGGAAGGGGCCTCTCCCCGCCTACTCCCCGCCCATTGACCCCTTCTCTCCGCCCTCCCTCCACCCTCTGCGGAACCTACCGCGGCCGGGAATGCTAACACAAGTTAGGTAACGTTAACGCGCTTTAGGTAACGTTAACGCGTGTTAGCGTAACATTTACGCACGTTAACTTTACCCAATGTGTTTTAACATACCATCTGCTATGTTAACGTGGTTTAGTAAACATACCCCATAATTTCTGGCATAGGTAAGTTTCCTATATCTTCTTCAGTAAAGAGTGAAGCAAAACATTCATTCAGTCTCTCTGCTATGGCCTTGTCCTCTCTCAATGCACTTTTTATCCTTCCATCATCTAATAGTCCAAATGATTCCCTCACAAGCGTTTTGCTACGAAGATACGTGAAAACATTTGTATTATGCACTTCTTTTCAAATTTTCTCTTTGCAGACCTTATCAGTGCCTTGTATTTAACTTGCCAGTATTTATGCTGTTTCCTGTTTTCATCATTTGGCTCTTTGTTCCATTTTCTGAAAGTTATAGCAGCTTCTAGGACCGTACCTTTAAGCCATCTGGCTGTCGTTTGACCTTCCTTTTACCTTTTTCAAAGTATGGAACGCATCTGGTCTGGGCTTCCAAGATAAATAACACCCAGGTGATGTAAACTCTTAACCTTTGTAGTTGCTCCTTTTAGTTTTTTCTTAACCATTTTTCTCATTTTATTATAGTCTTCTTTTTGAAAGCTAAATGCTAGGATAGGTCAGATTATACCAGCTGTCCCACAGATCATTCATCTGGATGTAGCTGCTACCCATTTCTAAAATCTATTTATTTATTTGCAGTACTTTTATACTGTTATAGGTATCCAAACATTACAATGGTTTAGAATCAAGGAGGAGAACCAACTAATGTGCATCAAACTCAAAAGACAAAAGAATGGGATAGAAACAATAGTGTAAATATAATAGGACAACAATAACTGCCTAGACAGGTGAAACAAATAGCCAGAAGAGAAACATGAGGGAGGGGGCAAAGCAGAGTAATGTAAATATTCAGGAACCCGAGTCTCCTAGGAGAACATTACTGGAAGGTGCTTTCAAAGAGCTAGATTTTCAGTCCTACTTTGAAATTTTTGTATGATGACTCAAAGTGAAGATTCGTGAGGAGAGTATTCCAGAGAAAGGGAGCAGAGCAGCAAAAGGCAATAGATCTGTACATTTTGAAATGCAGGTTGGATTTGGAAGGGATGACAAGGGTCTTGCACACATCTATGTTGCATACACATGTCTAGGCATGCCACATTTCACAAATATGCATGTGTAAAATTATTATATTTTGCACCACTCATGTTTATGTACATTGTCGTGCACCACCCTAGTGGCCAGTGGTTGTAAGGGTAGGTGAGACACAAAAATTATTTTATTATGAGAGGAGGGTCTTTTAAGAGCCAGGTGTAACCTGGTCTTAGCAGTTCAGCTCCTAACTAAGAAAAATTGTGAATGCAGAGTAGAGGGTTAACAAGGCATTTATTTCCCTTTACGCATAACATTCAGCTGGGTTACAACCTAAAGAAAAAGTCCTTAACTTCAGGAATGAAATCAAATCAGGTTAACGGAAAAACTGTTATGCTTCACAGTTGTAACAATGCTTAGTTAAGCTTTCCAGAGTAAAGCAAATGTTTCAGCATTCTTCTTCCATTTAGCAAATGAATAACATTCTGAAGATAACACATATCATTCACAGGTTTAACAGTGATTCCGCACTGCCTGAAATACACAAAGAACAGTCCATCTCTTCCTGAGATAAAAGGCTTGGCTCTACAAGTTCCACTTGCATCGGCTCAGAATTATCTCTGTCTGTATCAGTGGTTTCACTGGCTATAATTTCTGGCCAGGCCCTAGTCCTGTTCTCTGGATGTTTAAAAAGTTCCTCTAGTGTTTGCCAATGAGCATGGCCTACCCTTGGGCGTTGGCCACTTGGCTTGTGAGAGGTAGCTTTGCTTTCCTTTCTCACAGGTTTAGCATTACTTTCAAAAGACTTTTTATAAGGTAAGGTTTTCTTCATAGAAACAGAGTCAGCATACCTTGGCTTCCAGCAGCATATAGAACTGGGATTTCCTCCTTCCCGTAGTTCTTCAGGAAAACAATCCCTGTGCCAATCTCCTCTCTGAAAGCTTCTGTTACCTTTTGGTTTAGCCTCAGGTTCCTCTGGTACAAGCAGGCTTCTTTCCTTCACTCTGCTTTGCCTCCAAAGGTGATTGTTCCTTTGCCCAGCACTAGTTTCCCAAGTGCTTTTTTCTGCTTGGTCCTTGCTTGTGGTGCTTCTCTCTCGTAAACCTTCAGCTTTACCTCCAGCTCCACAGCTGCAAGCACTGCTCTGCCCTCTCCAGTCTCCAGTCTTCCGTTTATAAAGCTCTCCTGTGTTTGAGCTTTCCGGGCTGACTGTCAGGTGCTCTCAATTAGCTAAGTGTGTCCACTCAGGCTCTGTGAGTGCACGCTTGCTTCCTCTAGCTGTTCTGTGTGGATATTGCATCTTGTGCACATCTTTTTCTTCATGAAAAACGGCTTCTTCTCCTGCATTTTTGCTTTCATCAGGCCCTGCCACATGACATATCCCCCTTCTTAAAATATTACGGGCTGAGGAATCTTCTTCCCTGCAGCACGTAATTCGGGACATCGCATCCGCATTAAAATGCAGCTTTCCTGCTCTGTGCTCTACTCTATAATCATATGGTTGCAACGCCATGTACCATCTGGTTAGCCGGCTGTTATTATTTCGCATATGGCTCAACCATTTTAGAGGGGCATGGTCAGTAATAAGGACAAATTTTCTTCCAGTTAAATACAATTTCAGGGACTCAACCTCCTACTTGATTGCCAGGCATTCCCTTTCGATTGTTGAATACTTTCTTTCGGCCGGCGACAGCTTCCTACTCAGGAACATGAGAGGATGTTCAGCGCCTTCTTGCACCTGGGAGAGAACGGCGCCTAAGCCTGTTTCCGAAGCATCCGTCTGCAGTAAAAATGGTTGGCTAAAATCCACGCCTCGTAGTATCAGGGCTCGACACAGCCTTTCTTTTAGGTTCCTGAAGGCTTCATCCACCTCCGCGGACCATTGTAATGTATTCGGTGCATTTTTCCTTAACATCTCCGTGAATAGCGCGCTCTTATCTGCAAAATGGGGGATAAAACGCCTATAATATCCGATGAGGCCGAGAAAACTCCTCAACTGCTTTTTATTCTGAGGAACAGGAAAATTTCTTACGCTCTCCACCTTGTTTATTAAGGGGCACACCGTACCCCGACCCACCAAGTGGCCCAAATACTTGACCTCTTTGGCGGCGAACATGCACTTATCAGGGTTCAGGGTTAATCCCACTCATCTCATCGCTTTCAATACGGCTCCGACTTGGAGTAGGTGTTGTTGCCATGTGGCACTATGAATGACCACATCATCCATATAGGCTGTGGCATTGCTTTGGTGTGGATGCAGAACTATGTCCCTTAGCCGCTGACAGGTTGCAGCCGCTCCATGTAACCCAAAGGGCATCCTCCTGAACTGGAACAGCCCTAGGGGAGTGCTAAAGGCTGTTTTGGGTCGAGCATTTCTTGTCAGGGGCACCTGCCAGTATCCTTTGGTCATATCCAAAGTCGTGAGGATTTTTGCTTGTCCTAGCCTGTCTAACAATTCTTCGATGCGAGGCATCAGATACGCATCAAAGGTTGACACTTCGTTAACTTGATGGAAGTCGATGCAAAAACGCATGGTACCGTCGGGTTTAGGTACCAAAACAATTGGACTTCACCAAGGACTATGCAATTCTTCAATAATGCGCATTTGCAGCATTTCCTGTACCTGGTTTATAACTTCTTGTCTTTTTGCCTCTGGCAAACGGTACGGCCTTTGTCTTATAATTTTCCCAGGAGGTGTGATTATCTCGTGCGGTACTAAAGCTGTCTCTCCTGGTACGGGCGTCAGGACATCTTTGAACCCTTCCAGCAAATGGGCCAATTCCTGTGGCGTAGGAAAGGTTTTGCATTCATCCAAGCGTGGGCCCAGATCTTCGTCTGGCTGCTCATTCCCGATGGCCACAAAGCCTTCCATATCCGCCTTTCCTGTTGAGCCGAAACCTCCAGTTCCCCGGCTCATGGGGGTTACCATATCCACTTTTTCTAGGGTTGGGAATCCCACAAGTTCGCATATTAATTGAGCAATGCGCTCTCCTGCTTTGACATTAAAGTCTTCATCTGCAAAATTGAACAAAAGGTCTTTAAGGACGCCTCTGTAATCTGGATCCACTACTCCAGCACCTACATCAATAAAGTGCTTGGAGGCTAGGCCAGACCGGGGTGCGATGTGACCCTAGCAGCCTTGGGGTAGCTCCAACTGGATATCTGTACTGACTAGTGCTCATCCATGCTTAGGAATAACCTGGTTCTCGGCACTATATAGATCGTAACCTGCTGCCTGTGCAGATGCTTGTTGGGGGTTGCGAGCTTGCCTGGAAGTTTTACAAAACTTTAGTACAAACTTCTTCCGAGGCCCTTCTTGTATTTTAAGCTCGGCCTTTTTAGGTTTTCCTAACAGTGGGCTGGGAACTGCACTAATCTTAGAGCGGGTGCAAGTGGATACAAAAGCTTCCTGCGGAGACAAGCCCTTTTTAAGACCTTTTTTAAACTGAGGCCAATCTCTGCCTAGCACTAGCTCTTGAGGTAGCTTAGGTATCACAGCAATCAACATCTCCTTTTCAATACCCAAGCCTTTTACCAATAGCTTGTATACTGGGTAATGTGTAGCAGCACCATGTATGCATTTTATTTTTACTTTTCCTTCTGGCTGTTCAGGTACAGACTCACCATGCTCCTTGATCAAAGACCATAATTTGTGGGAGATCATGGTCTGATCTGCGCCAGAGTCTAAAAGTGCTTTTGCCTCAATGCCTTGTATTTTTACACTTAATACAAACCCTTCCCTCATTGCTTTCATGTTTTCTCCAATGAGAGCAGTACGCATGTAACATTCATTCTTTAAGTGACCCTTTTTCCCACACGAAAAACATCTTTAGAGGGTTCCTTTAACAAAGTGGTAACATTTTTCAAACCCTTATATGCACAGCGTGAGAGACTTTCTGATGTCTGCGCTTCCATACCAACTGCCAACTTTGGAATCTGCACCTTTGGTTGGGTGACCAATTCGGCTTCCAAATAACGCGATGGCTTCAGCAGTGGTGTGACAATTTTGCAGAAGAAGGAAGTTCTGCACGCTTTTAGGAACTGCAGACATGTATTGTTCCAATACTATCATATCCATCAAAGTACTCACTATTTTTTCATCAGGTTTTAACCATTTTGTAGACAAACTGCTTATTCTATGTCCTAGAGCCTTAGGCGTCTCGCCTACCTTGAGCTGAGTAGCTCTAAACATACAATTGTATACAAAGGGTGTGAGGCCTAGGCGATCCCTGATGGCCTTGATCACCTCTTCATAATTATTGGCCAGAGCAGGGGGCATTACCCTGTATGCTGACAGCGGCTCCCCTGTGAGGGCTGCTGCCAGGCGAATTGCCCATTGCTCTTTCGGCCAGTTCGCCGAACGTGCAATTCTATAAAAGGAGTCAATGAAATCATCCACGTCATCGGTGGCAGTTAACTTTCCTACCGATAAGGTGTCACATGTCCATTGTCCTTCCGGACGATTACTCAGTCCAGAGTTCTGTCCTAGCTGAGTGTTGGCTCTCTCCAGCGACTCTTTCTGCTGAGCCAGCCAGGCCTCCATCATTTGCAGAACAGGCTTCTGTTGCTCCTGCATGGCATGAATAGCCTGCCTCTGGTTCTGGCAAGCGAGTTCTCCTTGCCGGTCGAACTGCAGAGCCATCCAAGAGCATAGCTCCTTCTGCTCCATGATGATCCCTGGAAAAAAAAACAGAGAAAAACCAAGTGCGGCCCAACAACTAACAATGAGATTTTTTTTTTCTCTCTTTTTTATTTTTTCAACTCTTACTACTATATCCAAAACAGGTCAGGTATATATACGTTTTACCTGGTGCCAGTGTTGTGTCAGCTTTGGAAAAGACATTGCTGCTCCGGCCTGCAGTGCTCCGCCTTCGGTGCCAGCAACCGGATACTTCCCACTCTGATCCACGTCTCCTTCCACTCCAGGTTCTTGGCCTTCTGGTCCGGGTTTTGCAGCTCCACTCCGGGTTTTGCCGCTCCACTCAGGGTTTTGCCGCTCCACTCCGGGTTTTGCTTTTTTTTTTTTTTTTTAAACCTTGGGGTTAATTTCTTTCTTTATTCTTCTTCTTGCGGTTGTGAACTTCAAAATCCAAACAACTACGCCATTTATGCCATGCACCGCCCTAGTGGCCAGTGGTCGTAAGGGTAGGTGAGACACAAAAATTATTTTATTATGAGAGGAGGGTCTTTTAAGAGCCAGGTGTAACCTGGTCTTAGCAGTTCAGCTCCTAAGAAAAATTGTGAATGCAGAGTAGAGGGTTAACAAGGCATTTATTTCCCTTTACGCATAAGATTCAGCTGGGTTACAACCTAAAGAAAAAGTCCTTAACTTCAGGAATGAAATCAAATCAGGTTAACGGAAAAACTGTTATGCTTCACAGTTGTAACAATGCTTAGTTAAGCTTTCCAGAGTAAAGCAAATGTTTCAGCATTCTTCTTTCATTTAGCAAATGAATAACATTCTGAAGATAACACATATCATTCACAGGTTTAACAGTGACTCCGCGACTGCCTGAAATACACAAAGAACAGTCCATCTCTTCCTGAGATAAAAGGCTTGGCTCTACAAGTTCCACTTGCATCGGCTCAGAATTATCTCTGTCTGTATCAGTGGTTTCACTGGCTATAATTTCTGGCCAGGCCCTAGTCCTGTTCTCTGGATGTTTAAAAAGTTCCTCTAGTGTTTGCCAATGAGCATGGCCTACCCTTGGGCGTTGGCCACTTGGCTTGTGAGAGGTAGCTTTGCTTTCCTTTCTCACAGGTTTAGCATTACTTTCAAAAGACTTTTTATAAGGTAAGGTTTTCTTCATAGAAACAGAGTCAGCATACCTTGGCTTCCAGCAGCATATAGAACTGGGATTTCCTCCTTCCCGTAGTTCTTCAGGAACACAATCCCTGTGCCAATCTCCTCTCTGAAAGCTTCTGTTACCTTTCGGTTTAGCCTCAGGTTCCTCTGGTACAAGCAGGCTTCTTTTCTTCACTCTGCTTTGCCTCCAAAGGTGATTGTTCCTTTGCCCAGCGCTAGTTTCCTAAGTGCATCTTTCTGCTTGGTCCTTGCTTGTGGTACTTCTCTCAAATAAACCTTCAGCTTTACCTCCAGCTCCACAGCTGCAAGCACTGCTCTGCCCTCTCCAGTCTCCAGTCTTCCGTTTATAAAGCTCTCCTGTGTTTCAGCTTTCCAGGCTGACTGTCAGGTGCTCTCAATTAGCTAAGTGTGTCCACTCAGGCTCTGTGAGTGCACGCCTGCTTCCTCTAGCTGTTCTGTGCGGATATTGCATCTTGTGCACATCTTTTTCTTCATGAAAAACGGCTTCTTCTCCTGCATTTTTGCTTTCATCTGGCCCTGCTGCATGACAACATACAATGGTCAAGTAGATGTGTACAGCTCCATTTTACAAATGCTATCACCACAACTGTTGTACACAGTGAGGGATGGTTCCCAAAGTTAAGGTCCACACGAAGAAGGACAATTTTTGTGAAGGAGAGGTACAGCTCCTGTTGCAGGAAGTAATGGTTCACTAGAGGGTACTCCTGGGCCACAAGGGGGTGCACATAAGTGCATACCACAAGCAAAGGCAGTGGCTGGGCATCTGCAGAAAAGTAAATGGCATGTACCATGGAAACTGGTATACAGAGGACCTCACAAAGAAATGGTGTGAAGTGAGAAGGAAGACCAGCTCCAAATCCAGGAAGAGGGGACCAGATGGACAGCCACTTCAGCTCACAGATGTGAAATAGCAGGGGAGTGGGAGACATGGACACATTGAGAGTCCCCCAGGAACACAGTGAGCATCATATCCCTCTCCTCTCTCTCCTTGCATGCCTTGCTACCTTGTGTTACCACCTCCCCCCACCTACTTGTACTATATACTATTCAGAACACCTACCAATGACACCCTATGGCTGCATGTAATTGCCATCTGTGTATGATGTGCTAACAGGGTAGCATGCAATGGGAGCTACCAAGGTCTCATTCACTGCACATATGATAGGCATACAATGTAGTTCTCCCCCCCAACACCTGTACTGGAAGCCTGGTATTCCCATACCTTCACCACCTGTGCATGCTGTATGTGCATTGACTAGACATTCTAAGCCATAGCTCCTCATTAAAGCACAATGTCATGGGTAGCAACTGAAAGGGGCAGCCAAGGGACACAGAGTGCACATCCAGGCTCCAATGCTATTGTGCTGCATAAGCTAATTCCAACCCTACCCCATCTCTTTGAGGCTGGATATCTAGCAGACCAACAAGCTCTGTGGCTCTGATTTAAGTGCTTGGTGGTCCCTATTCACATTGTTAGAAGTCCCATGGGTGTGTGGCATTAGAGGGAAATAGCATAGTGAGTACAAGCTTTTTGCTGAAGAGGCCAGCCCTAGCCTCCCCTAGTCTCCCCAAATCTACTGCTGCATGTTGTGGCCAAGGCTGATGCAATAAGGCCATGGCTGTCCCTGAGGGTACCTGCTTCTGTCACACACAATTGTAGAGCCCATCAGATAGTATATATATATATATATATATATATATATAGGATACATGAATGCAACAATGGCAGGATAATTAGGTTGGTTAGACATCAGCAACATTGGGAGTTGCACTGTTCACTTATAGGAGATGAGGGATCTACAGATACCGTGGAGAGCTCTAGCATAGCCAAACTGATCCAGCTGGAGGACACACGCCTTCAGAATGATGGTAGTTAGCCAACTAAGATGGTGGATCAGAAGTCTGGAGTCTAGGATGACTTGAAGAACACCAAGGATGTCCACACTGCCACTGACCGGGTATTGGAGAAGAAGTATGACATGGAGGAGCCTGATATCCAGCTTCCCCCCTCCCCCTCCTTTGATGACAACATAACTCCAGAGGGTGCAGGAGGAGATAAATGTCATACCCACTCAAAGTGCTGAGAAGCTGGGACAGGTTACCTCAGGCCAGAGGGCCAGGGGTTCAATTCCTGCCTGGGGACAAGCAACCTCAGGCCAGAGGGACTGGGGTCTCTAGTCCCATGGCCACTCCTTGTGGCCTTGGGCAAGCCACTTAACCCTCCATTGCCTCAGGTACACTTAGATTGTGAGCCCTTCGGGGACAAGGGGAATAAAAAAAAGTATCTGTTAGTATACATGTAAACCGCACTGATTTTAAAGAGCACGGTATAAAAAAAAATAAAATAAAATAAATAAAAACTTATGAGATGGTACAATGCCCTCCAGGAGTCAGCTACAGCCCATGAATTAGCTTGATTGTTCCATTAGCTATCTGAATGAGTCCTTGCAACAATATTTGCCAGCATTGGTCAGCGTCCCCCCTTGCAATGTACCCTCCATCACAGTCCCATCTGCAAGGCCACAGGAAGGGCATTCTAAAGAAAGATATTTATTATTTATTTATTTATTTATATTTCTTATATACCGCGCTATTATAATCAGTGTGGTTTACATTTGCAACAAACATACTACAATGTAATAGGCACATTGAGCTTACATAGAACAGGATATTCAAAACATGGAGGAACGAGGGAAACTATATACAAATTATGTACATGTTATAATAATGATTAATCTCAATGGGTATGTAGGGGTCTGTAACGAATACTAGTACACATGGGTCAGGGTGGAGAAAGAGGGGAAAGTTGATATCTGCAGCACTACCATTACTCACTCTATCAAAGACCCTGTCGATAGAGAAACCAACCCCTCAGAATTGACCATCTATTTTTTGTCAGAATTGCCAACACAGTGAATAGAAACCATGTCTATCACCTGCATGGCTGTTCCATTTTAATAAAGTGAAAATTTCAAAAATCAGCAGCTTTACTTAGCAGATAGATAACCCGTTCAAGGCTGCTCCCAGTAGCTCCGCTGTTCGCCAATTCGACGTGTCACGTTTCGGGTTCATTCAACTTAGACACCCTGCTTCAGGTCGAGCGTCTCGCGGAAAGTCGTCAGCCATAATGTGAGCAGTCAGAGGAGGAACAGTTTAAAAGTCCTTGCATCAGGTACGTTTGCACAGCTGTAAATCAGTAACCACCAATCAGATGTGCCAAGAATTTCAAAAGCCAATCCTTAAGAGCTAGAGGAGGAGCCACCAAAACAGAAACCCCCTCTCTTAAGAAAGGCTTAAACTTTAAAAATATTACAAATTACAAAATTGTGTGCCAATCCACTTGCATGTTAAAGGCCAGACGGATGGACCGTTTTAAGTAAAAAGATCCATTTCTGTTCTAATCTTTGCAGAACTTGGACCCGATCCCCTTCCCACGGGTTTATGGGCACATGATCCAAAATGCGCCAACTCAAAGAGTCAAAGTTGTGGGCTTTTTCCAGACAATGATCAACCATAGGTGCCATCAATGACTTAGTACGGAGACGAGAGGCATGTTCCCCTAATCACACCTTGAAAGGTCTGGTAGTACGCCCCACATAATAGAGTTTGCAGGGACAGACAATGATGTAGACCACAAAGGCAATGGTAAGATTTTAAAGTGTGCAAATCCAGACAATGATGTAGACCACAAAGGCAACAGTAAGATTTTAAAGTGTGCAAATCCATCCATTCTGGCCCCACCAATGTATTTGAACAATAAGTACAGGACACACACGGAAAATGTCTCGGATTCTTATGTGATGTTAAAGGGCGATCCAATACTGCTGTGGTTTTTACCACCAAATCACGGAGGTTTGCTTTACGAGAATAGGTCACTTGTAATCGTTTATTTCGAAAACAAGAGTGAACTCCCAAAATAGGCCAAAATTTATGAAGAAGTTTGGCCACCAGAGGTGTACCCTTCATAAAGGGAAGAACCCCCGTTATCCTATCATCTGAGGACCTAGAGGTTGATGAATCAAACAGCCATTCCCTATGGGTGTACCGGGCTCATTTGTATGCGGCCCTGATCAGGGTATCAGGGTAGCCCCTTTGTAGTAGACGCAAAGTCAAATCTTTAGCATGTAATTTATGAAAAGAAGTTCAACGTAACACGTTATTACACTATGACAGTTTTCATCCTTTGGCCCTAAAGAAGGGCCTTCCATATGGGCAGTTTCTTCGTTTGCGTCGTAATTGCTCGTCATTACATGCATTTAAATTATATGCTAAAGATTTGACTTTGCGTCTACTACAAAGGGGCTACCCTGATACCCTGATCAGGGCCGCATACAAACGAGCCCGGTACACATGTGAGGTTTGGGACCTAGCTGCTTTATTTCATAGGTGCAGAGTGCAGGCCTGGCCTCTGTCTGCTAGTTGCTGCATCTCTCAGGGACCACGGGAACTTCCAAGCACATACCTGTCGGGGGGGGGGGGGGATGTTACATGGCTTTCCTAGCAGCCATTCTCTGGATATTTTGCCACTCTCAAACCTCTCATAGATTCCAGAGTGGATGAGGATATAAGCATCATGACAGGAACATGGAAATCTAGGAAATACATCAGTTATCTCACCTAATGCATTGCACACAACCTGCAGTCTGAGGGAGTGGAATGCCTTTCTGTTCTGATAGGTGGCCTCCCTCCCTCATGGGGGCCTCAGGGCCATATGTGTGTAGTTAATCAACTCCATCACTGATGGGAATCCAGCCACCTCATGGATTTGTAGCATAGCTTGTTCCTCTGCTGCACAGTCTGAGAAGGCTACATAGTTGGTTCTGTGGGTGAGGAAGGCCCTCAGGAACCGGGACATACATTGTGATGCAGTTGACTGACTCAGATGTACTGTGGGAGCCAAAACAGATTGAAAACTGCCAATAACTAGGAAAGAAGGAACCATGATGGTGTGGTGGACAGGCAAGGGGTGATCCTTGTGTGTAATGGAGCGGAGGAACAGCTTTCGCTTCTGGCAGAGATTGTTGATGGCTGCCTTATCAAAACACAACCTGGTAAGGTACTGCTCACCCATGAGGTCCATGAATTAGGCTCTGGCCCTATAGACTCTGTGATACGAATGCCTCCTCGTAGCCCTCCTGCTCTTCTGGTGGCCCTCATGCAGCAATTCCAACACAAACAATGTGTTCATTTCCTCCATGACTGCTACCTCCCATCACCAGCACCCTGAGAATCCCACTACTAGCACCATGAGAATCCCATCACCAGCACCCAGGGTGCCATACAGATACCTCTTCACTCCTACACACATTCACCTCCCCAGATACTCACAGTTGCACACATTAAAATGATCAACACAGAGATACAGAGGCTGAGGACAGCAAAGCACAAATAGACAAAAATATGGACCCACACAGGGACATAGAGGCTGGGGGTTACAGCACAGCACAAAGTCAACACAGGGCGCTTTGGCAGAGAGAGCACTGATACAGCTAGAGATAGGTGAGGGACACAGGGTGTGTGGGATTTGGAAGGCTGAGAAGGGCTCTGGGAGGAATTGGGTTGGAGAAAGGCACAGGAGAGGACAGAAGCAGAGAGAGGGTTGCTCAAAGGACACCTACATGTACACAGATGACAGTCAGGTCAATGATTCACAAGCCAGTCTCCTCTTATACAAACACAGACAGTCCAAAAAGAAAGCAAAGTCCCATGCTTTATAGCAGGTACACAAGGCTGGTGCAAGGAGATGAGGTGCCTTAGTCAAGTCTCATCCCTTGTGCGCCCACCCCGCTGCGGTGCCCATTGCTGCCATCCTTCTCCTTGACCTGCAGCAGTGGCAATGGCCGCAAACAGTCCCAAGGCACCTTAAAACCTTGGTGCTATGGGGCTGTTTTATTTCTTACACTCTGATGTCCAATGCTGACTTCCTGTTTTCAGGCATTAGAGAGGGCAGAAGCAAACAACCCCATGGTGCTTAAATTTTAAGGTAAGCACCATGGGGCTTTTCACAGTCATTGCCACCAGTCAAGGACCCGAGACAGGTGGCAGCAGTGGCAATGGATACCCCTGGATTGCCAGCACTCTAGACAACTGTCTAGTTCACCTGATGGTCTTGCAGGCCCTGCAGGTATAGCTTGGCATGTTTAGGACCACCACCCTGCATATAGCCAAGCATTTGTACAATACATCCTGGACATTCAGGTGCTGATGTCACCCATAGCCCTGCTCAGAAATGCCACTGGAATGCCCAGAATGAAGACGTTTGCATGGGGATATGCCAACTGTGAAAACGTGCAGCTCGTGGCCTTTCCAAAATCATGCTTTCCATGTGTCTGCAGTTTGCATGGTTTTCTGGAACCACTGACATGTTTGAATTGTGAATAGCGCTTCTAAACTGACTCACATAGGGGTATGTTTACTTAACTGCGGTAACGTATCAGTGGCTACATTAACGGACGTTAAGTAACATTAACGCGGCTATGTAACATTAACGCGTGTTAACGTTACGTTAACGCACGTTAATATAACCTAACGATCGTTAGCGTTCCCAGCCGCGGTAAATAACGCAGAGGGTGGAGGGAGGGTGGAGAGAAGGGGTCAATGGGCAGGGAGAGGGCGGGGAGTGGGCGGGGAGAGGCTCCCATGACACCAAGTGGGGAACTGAAGTACTGGAAACTACCACGAGGGAAAACCTGGCGTTAGATGCACATTTGCAGGAGAGAGAAACCATTTAAGTGTCAGCAATGTACCGCCTAGGCAGGGAGTCTGAGAAAGGTGATAGTAGTGCTCCATTTGCAGCAACAGTATAGTGGCCAAGTATGAAAGGCCACTATGGTGATGGTGCAAATGGGGCATAGGGGGACTGCAGGCGGGACATGCAGTGGGGGCAGCTGGGGCGCAGGGTGAACTAGGCCGTCGCCCAGGTGGCACATAGGAACATAGAAACTGGAATTCAGCAGGACAGCAGCTGACCAGGGCCAAACATGCCCAGTAGTCCGTGTTTCACAGTGTCGCATCCAGGGGACATTACCCAGCAAGTACCCCAAAAGTCACACAGATACCACTATGCCTGTAATAGGGCAATCAGTGCACATCTGGGGACCACACTAACAAGGGTCCATAGACCACACCTAGGATGGGTCCCAAACAATTCATAGTCCCAGCTAACTGAACACACTTTACGGCAGCCCCTAGTAAGGCATTGCAGAGTGTGCCCATACGTTGTCGGAAACATACATACACCCAGTAGGCCAAACTGGGTACACCGTACTTGAGGTGCATACCCTAGCCTGTCCAGAGTCGGCAGTAACAACACACTCCACCTACATCTACCCGGTCCACACTAGCCAATAGTTGCTAGAGCACCAGCCTGACATCCCCCCAGCCATCACTCCCCCATGTGGAAGGGACATAACATTGGTAGGCAGTGATGGGGGGATGTGTGGATGTCCATGTATGCCTCACCACCCCAGACCCGGCACCCAAGGCACCCGCCTACCTGCACAGTGGATGGCCTGGGACTGCGCATGACCAGCACCGACAGCATATGGTCATGTCGGCATGGCAGGGGGTGTGTGTTTGTGCTGGAGGGAGCAGTGCCACCCACCTTCAGTGGACCTAGGCCATGCCCTGTACCAGTATGTAGTGTGCAGTGCACCAGAAAAGATCTGCCTGAAGAAAGTAAGGGTAGCCCCAGAAACCACAACTCCTCTGTGTGGTGCAGTACACACAGCCAGTGTGTCCAGATGCAGATAGTCACAGGTTCAAATCCCAGCTGTGGATCCTACCCAGCATCCCCCCAACATTTTACCCTACAATGCAGATACAGCATCAACATGTGCAAACCCCAAAGCTGCATCAAACAGGGGTCAAAACACCCACTCACACAGGCTTCACCATCCAAAGTTTCATGGAGAGTCAGGCTGTTGGCACCAGCATGGAGCTGCAGTTATCAGCAGAGCACTACTACTACCTCCTGCACAGTTTAGCAATGTCGGCACGGTGATCAGGACCAGTGTGGCAAGCAGGCTTTCCAACCTCCCCTATCATTGTATAATGCTGCAAAAGGGGTGTGTATGTCTATCAGTTGTTTTGTGGCTGCCTACACTGCTCTGGGCCCACAATGTCCCACTGTTACCAGCTTTAGCCTGCAAATGTGCATAATGACGAGTAAGGTATCGTGGGTATGGCCTGGAAGGGCAGATTGGCAGGATGCATCTGCACAGGTTGTAGGGCAATGGCTGGGACACTGTAGTGCCCTACCACCACCTGCATAGACAGGGTGGCCACAGCATGGCATGCTGTGAGGTCACTCTCACCCTGACCGAGCAGTGACCATGGCATGACTATACTCCCACATAGTGCTCAACACTATTTGTTTTCAGTTATAGCTGTGTATGCCCAGGTCTGGGGCCCAATCACTGAAATGCTTGCTTGGTGTCTGTGCTGTATATCCCATCTCTGGGTGCACAGGGTTCTCACTTGTACATGCACTATGGAGTGGCTAGTGGACTGTCTTCAGTTAGTCTGTGCATAGTTGGAACACCCTGTAGGGTTCTGCAGGTTCAGTCTGATTGTGCTGTCTACTGGTGAATGGCAGACCATGTTGTGGAGCAGTTGAGGTTTCCCTGGCTAATCACAAGCATTACTGCTGGTCTGCCAGCCCTGGAGGGCTGCACTCTGCCAGCAGGACTGTGGTTCCTTGTCCTACAGACAGGGCTAAGGCACCTGCCCCTCCACTCCATCACCTACAAAATGGGTGATTGTGGGTCTTTTGGGGTATATAGTGTATACCACTTTGACCTGTAGAGACAGTGCTACATCCACCTCATGCAAGTCTAGACACACCTTTGCCCTGATAATAAGTGCCCATGGCAGTCAGACCCTAACATTGGGCATGCACTAATCTGGGTGGTGTCTGAAACCACAGAACCACATGTGACTTCAGAACTCAGAAATACTTTCAGTTGCACTGCTAGAAATACCTATCACACACTGGCAGCAAGGAGAACATGCAACAGGATCTATCGCTAGTATCACATGTACTGCGGACCTAGTGCTGGGTGCCCATCTGAATGCTCAGGGTGAAGATAGGACCTGCAGAATGGCATGGTCTGTAGCTACTCTTTGCCAGTATCACACACTGTCAGTTCATCTTACCATGCTGCAGTACCAGAGAGATGCAGACCCCATCTGGTGATCAGCTGTAGACCGCCGTTCTGCATGTGCATTGCATCATGGGTGCTGGTGGAGTTACCATATCCTGGCACACAGAGCAGACGGTTTTTGCGGTGACCTGCAGTCCTTCTGTACCCAGCCATTGCTATGCATCAAGCCATAGAGGTATAGCCTACTGGTTAGTACAATGACATTCTAAACAGTCATCTTGGGTTTGATTCCTCATTGTTCTCTCTTTTCATGCCTGTCCAACTCAAATATTTTGCATGCCTGTAACAGTCATATCTTTTCAGATCCGTGCTGCCAGCCCATATTAGCCTCACCACTGTTGCCAACAATCCTTCGGTCCATCTTTCTGCATCTGTCAGCTGTGTACAGTCCTGTCTTCCTGTGCAGGCTGCCACCCCATGTCCTGTGCTGATACCTTTCCTGCATTGCACCTCTTCATGCTTGCCTCTCCTGTGCCTGATCTGCATGGCACCACCACTCCTCTGAGCACCCATCATTGTAACTATCCTGCCACCTCCGCCTCCACTGGGGGACACGTGTTCCCATCGTCTGCCACCAACTGTCTTTCTAGTACTTTACATTACCAACACCCTGTGCTGTGATACAGTTGCCCCCACCATATTTATCAACAGTACTGGCAGCCACAAGGGATGCCCGCAGATATGGCAGGTCCAGCAGTTCCCAGCTCTCCCTCCTTCACTCACCTGTTCATTGCCTTTCCTCAGTGCTCTTTTAGTATTATAGCTACATCTGTCTCTGTGCCTCACAGGTCATGCATGTCATCCTGAAGCACCTTGCAGCCCTTAGGGCACACTAACCTAGGGTACCGTAACCTTGTTAGGCCACCTTAACCTATGGTTCCATAGCCCAGGTCGCCGTGGCACGTTAACGCACGTTAACCCTAAGTTCATGCCAGCGGAGTGGTAGAAGCTATAAAGATGTAGCCCACTGGTTATTGCAATGACTGTGGAGGCAGAGGTCATGGGTTCAATCCTGCAGTGGTGTTATGTAAGAAGGTTGTCTGAGGCATTTCCTTTTAATTTAAATCAGTGTTGCCAACAAAAACACCCTCACAGTGCTGTAACCTAAGGTGCTGCATAAGGCGCCCTATAAGGCTCTCCATAGGGCACATTATAAAGTACCCTGTTCGCCAAGGCACCTCATAATGTGCCCTATAGGGCGCCTTATGGGGCGCTTTATAGGGTGCCTTATGAGGCACCTTAGGCTATGGCACTCTGAGGGCATTTTTGCTGGCAGCACTGATTTAAATTAAAAGGAAATGCCTCAGACAGCCTTATTAAATAACACCACTATGGGATCAAACCCATGATCTCTGTCTCCACAGTCACTGAAGTAACCAGTGGGCTACATCTCTATAGTGTCTAACACACTGCTGGCTGGCTACAGAAAGACTGCAGATCACCACACAAACTGTCTGCTGTGGTTATCAGGATAGAGTAAACCCACCCATACCAATGATGCACTGCACATGCAGATCAGCAGCCTACATCTGATCACAAGATGGGGTATGCACCTCTATAGCACCCCGGCCTGGTAGGGGGAACTGACTGTGTGTGTTACTGGCACAGAGTAGCTACAGACTGTGACATTGTGCGGTTCCTGTGCTCATCCGGAGGGTGAGGTGGGGCGCCCAGCACCAGGTCCGCAGCACCTGGCTTGGCTGAGATAGGCTGTGCTGCAGGTCCCCATCAGTGCCAGAGTGTGAAAGGTAGTCCTTGCAGACACACTTAGGATACACCTGTGTCCGTCTGTATTTCACAATCACGTCTAGCCCTTGTGGACTATGATGCCCCCAGAATAGTGCACATCCTGTGTGGTTGCCAAGGTCACATGTTATAAAAAAAAGGGTGGTGTTTGGACCCAAAAGCAGATTATGTAGCACCACCCAACCCGCCCTCTGTGGGTCAGGGTGGGGGACAGGATCTCCCACCAACAGATCCACATTCTACATCTCTGCAATGGTGGCAGTAGAGGGGACCATCAACCCCGTCCTGCTGGGGAATAGGCACCCTACAGGGCAGTCAATGCAGATCTGTACACATCATATAGAGCACTGGCAGACAGGCAGTAGGTCTGGAAAAGCTCAGCAGCCCCTCACCACTATCTGACATTCACCAGCAGCGGGCACAGTCAGTCTCCACCCTGCAAGGTGTTCCAGCCATGCACATGCTAACTGCAGACAGTATGCTAACTAGTATATAGTGCATGTTCCTGGAGAAACTGTGCATACCCAAAAATAGGATGCAAGCACACACACACCAAGCAAATATGTCAGTGATTGGGCCCCAGAAAAAGAAACACAAAGATATCACTTGAAAAAAACACTGCATAGCACTATGGTGGAACCTAGCCATGCCATGGTCACTGCTCAGTCAGGGTGAGAGTGACATCCCAGCCTGACATGCTGTGGCCACCCTGTCTGTACAGCTGGTGGTCGGCACTACAATGTCACAGCCATTGCCCTATGCCCTGTGCCGATGCATCTTGCCCAGACCACTGTGTCCGGGCCATACCCACAATACCTTGCTCCTCATTATGCACATTGGCAGGCTAACAATGGTGACAGTGAAGCATTGGGGAATCAGTAAGGTGTAGGCAGCCACAAAACACTAGGTAGACATATACACACTCCCACACGAATTTCAGCATTGTGCAAAGATAGAGGTGGTTGGCAGCCCTGGCCGCCACACCAGTCTTGGGAAATGGCAGGCATTGCTAAGGTATGCAGGCGCTAGTATTGGTAGCTGCTGCTCTGCACAGGGCCCAACAGCCTGACTCTCCATGAGGCTTTGGATAGTGGAGCCTGTGGGTGTGGGTGTTTGTGCTCCTGTTGGCCGATGCTCTAGGGCAGAGGTTCCCAACTCCGGTCCTGGTGGGCCAAGCACGATTCAGGTTTTCAGGCTGCCCCTAATGAATATGCATGAGGTACATTTGCATACAATGGGGGCACTGTATACCAATGCATCTCATCCATATTTATTAGGGACAGCATGAAATCCTGAAGGGTGTTTGGCCCTTCAGGACTGCAGTTGGGAACCTCTGCTCTAGGGAGTGCACATGTTTATCATGTATATGCTCTGTAGAGTAAAAAATAGGGGCCTGGTCTGCAGGAGCCACAGCTGGGACTTGAACCTGTGACCTTCTGCCTCTGAACACACTGGTTGTGTGTACTGCACCAAACTGTTGCCACAGAGGCAGGTTATTCCTGTTCATTAGCCAGCCCTTGTCTGTTGCACTGCATGCCACCCACCTGAACAGGGCTTGGCCTTGGTCTGCTGTGGGCAGATGCCACTGCCCCCTCCATCACCAGCACCCCTCCGCCACCATGCTGACATGCCCTTATGCCGGTGGTGCTGGTGGTGCACAGTCCCAGGCCATCCAGTGTGCCAGTAGGTGGCTGCCTATGGTGCGTGATATGGGGTAGGGGTGCCTGCATAGACATCCACGCTTCCCCCTGGCACCGCCTGCCAATGTTATGTGCCCTTTGGGGTACTTGCTGGGTAATGTCCATTGTGGCACTGTGGGACACACACTCGTGGACATGTTTGCCCTTGGTCAGTTGCTGTCTTGCTGGTTTTTCGTTTCTGCATTCCTATGTGTCACTTAGGCATCTGCCTAGTCCACCCGGTGCCCCAGCTGCCCCACTGCATGTCCTGCCTGCAGCCCCCTGTACCCCATTTGCAGCCTCACCATAGTGCCTTTTCGTACTTGGGCACTATGCTGTTGCTGCACATGTATCACTACTATCACTTTTCTTGGTCTCCCTGCCTTTGCTGTACATTGCTGACTGAAATGGTTTCTCTCTCCTGCAAATGTGCCTCTAACGCAAGGTTTTCACTGGCGTTAATTTTCAAACCCTGATTTCACAGCATTAGTGTGCCTGGAGCCTCTCCCCGCCCACTCTCCGCCCATAGACCCCTTCTCTCCGCCCTCTGGAACGACTTACTCCAGCCTCTGTGCGCCTTAACTCTGCCGGAGACGTTATCGCACGATATGTGACGTTATCGCATGGTAATGTTACATTATCGCGTGATAATGTTACTTATCGCATGATAACGTCGCCGCTGCGATGTTAGCGCTCTTTAGTAAACATACCCCTAGGGATCATGCCATGAAGTTACACAATAATACATTTAAAACAAACAGAAGATATTCTTTTGCTCAATGCATAATTAAGCTGTACAGTGGCATACCAAGGGTGGGGCAGTGGATGTGGCCTGCCTTGGGTGCCAAGTGGGCAGAATGTGCACTCCCAGTGGGCCCACACAGCAGAGCTAGCACGGCAGACTTAATGTAAAATCGTAGGTGGCCAGGCTGGGGGGGGGGGGGCACCCACCCCAAGTGCCGAGAAGTCTTGGAATGCCACTGTATTTATTTATTTATTTATTTATTTAACAATTATTTCTATACCGCTCTTTCACAAGTATCAAGTGCGGTTTACAATGAACATTATGTTATATGGTATGGTTAGTATCATACCAAGTCATTTTACATAGAACATAGAACAGTTGAACTAGGTACAGGTAACAGTATAATATTTAAACAGTAAATTATTAGAACGTTAAACTATTAGAACATATGTACATAGTAGATATTTACAATTATCTTATATCGCTTGTAGGTGTAAACATTAATTTAATCTTGAAGGCACGTAGTTATATAACGGTTGTATTTGCTAGTTAACCTGTGTCTCTTTGTGTAGTCTGGCTAGTTTCTGCTCCTTTGTTGTAGTGTAATGAGAATAAATGGGTTTTCAGTTTTTTTCTAAATTCCTTTATGTCCGATAGTAGGCGAATGTTGTCAGGAAGGTTATTCCAGAGGATAGGTGCTGAATGAGAGAAGGCTCTCATGTTGGTTTGTTTTCTAGCTTTTGTGTAATCTTTTGGTACTGCGATAGTGTTTGTGTTTCTACTCCTTTGTGATCTTTTATCTATTTCTACATTGATGAGTGTATTGAGTACTGATGGCGCTAAGTTATTTATTAGTTTAAATGTAGTTAGTAGAATCTTGTATTTTATTCTGCTGTGAATAGGTAGCCAATGGAGTTCAGCCAAGGTCGGTGTGATATGTTGGATTGAGCTTATATTCATTATTATCCTTGCTGCTATGTTCTGAGTTAGTTGTATCTTTTTAATGTTTTGCTTTGTGATGCCATTAAGGATTAAATTTGCAAAATCAAAATGTGGGGTTATGATAGCTTGAATTATGGTTATGAAGTCTTGTAAGTGAATTAAAGGTCTTAGTTGTCTCAAGGTCTTAAGTTTGTAGTGTATGTTTTTTGTTAGATATTTTATGTGTGAATCCATGTTAAGCTTATTGTCAAGTATCACACCTAGGTATTTTATTTCTTTTTTTATGTTGATCTCATGGTTATCAAGTGTGATGGTGCTTGGAGGTGTGTATGTTTGGTTTTTAGTAATATATAGTACATCAGTTTTTGAGAAGTTAATGTGTAGGTTCTGATCGCTGAGCCATATTGTTAGTTCTTTAAAGCATTCTGTTATTTGTTGTAGTGGAGGGTGTGGGATTTTAAATGGGAGGTAAAACATTATATCGTCGGCGTAGATATGATAATGGACGCCATGACGTTTAAAGATGTTGCTGACTGGTTGTAGGTAAATGTTAAACAAAAGTGCTGATAGTGCAGATCCCTGTGGGAGGCCTTGTGTTTGGTTGAATGTGTTGGATGTTTGGTTAAGGATTCTTACTGTTTGGGTTCTGTTTGATAAGTAGGATTTAAACCAGTTATAGACAGTGGATGTAATTCCTATTTGTTGAAGTCTGTTGAGCATTGTTATATGGTTTACGCTGTCAAATGCGGCAGAGATGTCGAGGAATACTAGGATGAAGGCTTGTTTTGTGTCATCAATTCCTCTTAGTAAGGTGTCGTAAAGGACTGTTAGCAATGTTTCAACCCCATGGAATGGTCGGAAGCCATATTGGTGTTCGTCAAGGAGGTTCAAGGTATCAATAAAATCCTGTAGTTGGGTTTGAACTATTTTTTCAATAAGTTTGGCCATGAAAGGAATGCTCGATATGGGTCTGTATGATTTTGGGGATAATTTGTCTAGTGTTTTATTTTTAAGTATTGGTCTTATTTGAACATGTTTGAGTGATGGTGTAGCTCTAGAACTCACTATCAGAAAATGTAGTAAATGCAGTCAGCAGTTCTGGTTTAAAAATGAGTTGGACAAGTTCCTAGAAGAAAAGTTCATAAACCATTATTAAGGTGGACTAGGGAAAGCTCCTGTTTCTACCTATTAGGCAGCACAGAATCTTGCTACCTTTTAAGAGCATGCCAAGAACTTCTGATTTGGATTTTCCACAAAATCTTGGGCTTGATGGATCATCCGTCTGACCCAGAATGGCAATTCTTATGTTCTTATGAAATGATTTTTTTCACATGTTTCTAGACTTTTCATTCCCTGATACTAACAATACTCACCATTACCAGTGGATGTGGTAGCTAGAGGAACCAGTGGAGCTGGAGGAACAATTCTCTTTGAACTGTTGAAAAAAACTAAATTTATGGGATTTTGGGGTATTATTAAAAGAAAAATGAACAATAAGAAGGACATGCTTAAAATAATAACTAGGAAGAAAACACTAAAGTAATTTCAGCATTAATTTAACAGAACTTGTTTCTATACAGAATGAAATCCTCAAAGAAGTGGAGCCATAAAAGCATTCAGATTATTAATTTGGAAGAGAGAACTGAAGAGGAAATATCCGATACTCTTGAAAAGAGAATGAATGTTCTCTTGACTCAGATTTTGACTGCATAATTTATGAGGCCTGTTTAATAAGCTGGGCTGTTAACATGTGCTTGAGCATGCCCTATTGAGCATGTGTGGAGCCATTCTTACAGTATGAATGCAAAGCAGACAATGCATGGTTAATTCTGTGCTATCTGCCTAGGGTGTGCTAGGTTGTGATGAGGAGAGAAATGGGCAGGGTAGGGCTGAGCATGGGCTTTGTGGGAGTTGCTAATTCACATTCATTGGCAACATTTCAGTTAGCACGGGTTCACTTATTGCCACCTCAATGGATGGCATCAAGTGCAATTGCGTTAAGTGTGAATGCTCCTGGCATGTGTTAGGGTTCAAACCAGTGTGATATTGATTGGGAACATGCTATACATACTCCCCCATCTGTTGATTTCTACTCTTAATGAACAATACCTGCAAAATATTACTGCAGCTCCATAAACATGTTCCTAAGGGGCATGTTTACTAAAGTAAGTTAGCCGCTAACACAGTAGAAAGCCTGTGCTATCATGCAGCATTGACAGCTAACGCAAGTAAAATGCAGATAGTGCTGCAATTTTCCACTCTATCTGCATTTCACATGTTAGATTAGTGGAGAGGCAGGATGGGGTTGGGAGAAGGCATGATGATAGGTGATATCCAGCATGCAAGCAATTGTCACACACTGGCTGCCCAAATTGCTAATAGCGTTGCTGCAGATAACGCCACCTCAAGAGGTGGTGTTGTGTAGTTGAGCTATGGGGATGGTGTTGCACAACCATGGGTGAGCACCAAAGCAGCAACATTAGTTCCAATCCCCCCATTGCCCCTATGAGACTTCCAATCCCCCTGTGGGGTTCCCCAGCTCTGACAAAACAGATCCCCACCACAGCCCTCCTGAGACCACCATTCCTCCCCTAATACCTCTGAACCTCCCATAGGCTCCAAAGCCCCGACCAGACAGATCCCCCCACATTCCCCCTGAGACTTCTGATTCTCCCCCCACAGCCACCCCAAGACCTCTAATCCTGCAATGGGCCTCCCCAAGATCCAACAAATCAGATCCCTCCATAGCCCCCCAAAGCCAAAGAAGTTGGCTTCCTCCCCCCTGCTGCCCACCAAAGTCATAGACCCCATACCAGCAGATATGGTCTCCAATGTCAGTGTAATTGTGTCTTCAAGACATAATCAACAGTTGTCTGACACCAGAAGCCAAGCTGATCAAGTGGCTTTCCATAGCTGAGGAGGTCCATAGTAAGGCCTGCACAATCTATCCCCCTCCCCCCCCCCCCCCCCCCCCCCACCCAGAGCTGTGTTCCATATTCCAGATATGCCTCTAAGGAGATTCTTAGCATGAAACATGGAGAAAGGTTCAGTTTCACAAGAGGTTAACTGAGAGGATACATAGTGGTGTCATCTCCTATTCGGAACTCTCACTCTGCCCTTGAATATATGTGCCACCAGCTGGGACAGTCTTGTATCAAGGCAGATAGGGGATCTCATTGAAACAATAAGAAGAGACACGTCTTTAATTGCCTTTTGTTAGCAAAGAAAACTCCGAATTTAGTATATAATTTTTGATAGCAGAATGTGAAAATGTACAAGGGTATGAAGACTTTTACAAGGCACAATGGAGCTGTTTTAGAAGTCCTAGTCATGAGGGGGTTTTTTTTAATGCTGTCAAGTCAGTGCTGACTCCTGGCAACTCAACTGCCTCTGGGTTTTTCTTCACAATGTATCACAGGAAGTAGATTGCCAGGGCTTTTCTTCCAAGGCCCAAAGTCACAAGGAGTGCCAGTGGGAATTGAACCCTTGATCTTCTGGGTGCTTTGTGGTTACTCTACTAATGGGCATACAAATATCCAAAGCACAGAGATGTCTCCAGAGCTTTTTTCGAAAGCAGTTTTAAAGACATCCCTAGTACAAGAATGCAAGTAATAAAGGGGGCACAGTGTAGGCATGTCCGAGGTGTTTCCAAGAACTTGGATGTCCTCACCCAATTTCAGAAAAGACCTGTATGCCCGAACTGCATTGGAAAATGGCTTGTTTTGCAAGCCAATAACTAATATGAAATCACTGCCTAAAGGGTAAATAACAAAATCACTGAAGCAACGTGGTTGCTCTATTGTAATGGAATAATCTTAATTTGGGTTTAATGCTGGATCCCTGAGGAAGCCCGGTGGGGTGAAACAAAAGCTTTTGTCGGATCTGGATTGCAGTAAGCACCAAGTGCCTGCTCGGGGTCTTTTCGACTAGCTGCTGTGGCGTTTGACTTCTGAGGCAGAACTTTTCAAAAGTAGAGACTGTTGGAGATTGTAGCGGCTGAGATGTGGGATAACCGTCTGAAGCTAATTGTTCAGATAAGTAACGTATTACTATTTGAATAGCAAAGAGAAAGTGTCTTGACCATCTGGACTCTCTTTTTCTATTCTTCTAGGTGTTAAGCCGACTATAACGAGTGAAGGTGATTTTATCTTCAGTGCGAGCAGGAAGAAACTGCTCTTTTCTTTAAAAAACTTAAAAAAGATATTTTCTATATTATTATTAAAATTTCAGATTCAATGGTAGGTTTTAATTGATGTTCGAATCCTTAAAAAGTACTTTTTCTGGATATAGCTTTATTGGTCGATATAATTATAATAAAGTCTAAAGGGTGAGGCCTGTGATGTGTGAGTTCTAAGCTCTGCCCTATGGTGACACTGTTCGCTAAATGAATGGAATGAGCTTCTTCTGAGGTCTTTATGCACCCAAAGTGAAGTCTGTTTAGAGTTTAAGTTGACGGTATTTAATTATTGAAGAGGTTTGCTGTTATAGAGGTTATAAAGGGTGGTGCTGTGTGTGTTTTGTTGTTTTGCAAGCCAATCATTTAAAGGGTGTGGAAAAGGAGATACACTCATATCCCCTATATTTTCCATGTTTATTACAAACATTGATGAAGAGTGAGGGCTCTTGTTTTCATTTTATCATGCCATTGAGTGTCCCCATATGGCACTTCACATTTTATACTGAAAATCAGTTCATATACTGCTAGTTCACCTTTTGTTTGTATTTGTTATTGTGGTCCATGCTGCTGCTATAATGTTATTATACATATTTTGTATAATAACATTGTAGGACATGAATTTTCCAGACAACAGATTATGGCATTGTAAAAAGGAACCTGTGTGGCCTCTAAAGTTCACATGCAAGGACACCTTAATTAGTTTCATGGTGGTACAATAAAAGGTATCCCAGCTTGCTAATAATTCATTCCCGCTACATGGAGAAATTGTTATTAATGGCACTTCAAACCAGTTACCCCTGTCAAAAGTAAAGCTTGCAGTGAAGGAAAATCAGACTACCATGCAAACAGTCCTAAGTTCTGTTTCATAGCTGAAGTGGGAAAGTTGTTGAATGAATTTTCCAAATAAATTGACATGGGTTGAAGGCAAGAGACTGCTAGCACATGCATTCAGGGCCCCCCTGCTTTCGATTTCTACTGGACTCCACCACAAGAAGGGCAAGAATGTCACCTATTTTGGTCACACGATTGAGTCAAGACAAAGATTCCATTCCTCACTGGCCATAGGTGTGCCTGTCTGATACTCTGGTGTGAATTTTCAAGCTCACACAACATGTTCCCTTTTTCTGAAGTCTTGATGAAGATGGCATCTTCTGCCTTCCAAATATGAGTGTGCTAAATTTATATCCAGACATAAAAAATTCCACTGTGATGTTCAGAATCCTTTTTCCTTGAGGCTCTCAAACTTCTTAATTACATTCAGGGCACTAGAAAAAAAGAACATTTTTGCAAGTATTTGTTCAAGCAGCTCTGTTTCACTACACAGCCGTGTTAAGGCAAGGATAGGGCTTCTGATTTTTTTTCTTTGTTTTAAAATTCTTTGCAGAATGCCACAGTGTAGCATCCCAACAAATCAAACCTATCGGGAATGCAATAACAGCGCAACTGTCAAAGGCAAAACACTTCACCCACCTTTAAATCTCACAGTAGCAACAAAAAGCATATTTTTTCAGGTAGCCTGCAAACTATGAATCACTGGCTTGGACACCTAAAGCTCCCTGCTAAAGTAATTGCAATATTACATAGTCTGCACTTTAACTATAAATCTCCCAAGGCATATTTCCAGCAGCCAGTGGTAAAACATTTTTGATAAGCACATCTCTGCCCATCACCAGGACAAACCATTCAATCCTAGCTCAGGTTACTTATCTCACCTATTCACACAAGTAGTCTCTGTCAATGAAAACCTGTAGGCGTACCCCAGAGCACTAAACACATTTCAAATTCAAATGTGTAATTTATAATCAGCAAAAACCTGGCATGTTGATGAGAGGCACAGCACACAAGCCCTTCTCTTTCTTCTGACTCGTGTGGCCTGAAAGTGGAGATACAGAATCCAACTCTAATACTCAGATCATGAACTTGCCTGCTTTTTTGTTGTTTCCTTTTAAAAAGAAATCCCTTATTCCAAGTTCTCTTTCTTTTTGTTCTGATACATGCCATTTTTTAAATATTTTAAAGTCTTAGCAGTAAAATTTGAATTATTTTATTCAGCATGGCTACATCTCATGTTCAAAATTCTGCTTAGTGAGGTCAATGTTGGAAATATGAAGTCACATTTTTCGTAGTATGCAGAGGTTAAAATTGAGATGCTAAGGTCACAACGTACACAATTCAGACAGTATTTTATGCATTTATTTATTTGTTATTATTTACCACAATGCTCGACCAGAAATAGACATTGGAGTGCTTTACAAAATGGAAATTAGACTTTTACAGAATACAACATAATAAATAATGTCATCATTATAGGCAATTATAAAATCTGACAAAACAAGACACAGGATAGAACAACAAATTTATGGGAACTGCTACCGTGAGTGAGAGGAGGTGCATGGAGCCTGGAGACAGGCTCCTGGGATTGCTGCTGCGGTTTTCATGCCGCTGACGACGCCCTCTCCTGCCCTGGACGATCGGGCAGGTATCGCTGCGGTTACCTGCTGCTGAGAGGTCCTGAGCTGTGCCCTTTAAAATCTGTGCCGTTGTGTTACTTCTCCGGAACTGCTACCGTGAGTGAGAGGAGGTGCACGGAGCCTGGAGACAGGCTCCTGGGATTGCTGCTGCGGTTTTCATGCCGCTGACGACGCCCTCTCCTGCCCTGGACGATCGGGCAGGCATCGCTGCGGTTACCTGCTGCTGAGAGGTCCTGAGCTGTGCCCTCTCCTGCCCTGGACGTTCGGGACGGCGCTGTTTGATTGGCTGTGCTTGGGTGACTTTTACCTATAAATTTGCTTGTGTTTTTTGCGACCGCGGAGCGTGACCGCGGGGCGTGGTCCAAAGGGGCGTATCTAAAGGGGCAGGTTCTGCCCCTTTCACGCCCCTTTGGCGCCACATGGTGCTTCGTGGTCTTTGTATATTAATTGTTATTTTTAGTATCACTTTTATTGTATTGTCTGGTATTCAGTTTGCGGTGAGCCACAGCTCTGTTCAAATGGGGAAGAGGAAGGCTAAAACAGGGAGCAAGGTGCTAGTAGATGGAGCTAGTGGGTTGAGTGGAGGGAAGGTGGTTGGCCCCTTGGATAAGCACCTTGTCCCCCGTCCGCTGGCACAATCCTCTCCGGAAGGAGTCTCCCTAAGTTCAGAGGGTCGGACTCCTCCTCCCTGTCCTTTGCCTCTTTCGCCTGACGTTTTGTTTCAGGAGTCTTCAGTTTTGGTAAGTCACGAAATTCCATCCTTGATTTTACCTAAGCCTGTTTCTGAGTCTAGCTCTGTTTCAGAGCTTCCTGCTCTTTCTCCCGATGGTGAAGTCACCTTAAAAGACTTATGGGGAGCGCTTCAATGTATAGATAGTAAGTTAACTAGTAATGCTAAGTCATTGTGTACCTTTTCTCAGGAAACTGTTGCTTCATTGCGACAGTTGGATGAGAAAGTAATTTCAGTAGATAGAGTTGTCTCCAAATTGAAGGATCAAGTCGCCCCTCTTACCGTTGCAAATGTTGCTGGTATAAAAGATTCTATGATGGTACACTCTAAGTTGGAGGCCCTTGAGAATTCTGTACATGCCTATAACTTACGTTTTTTGAATTTTCCGTGTACCTCTTTGTTAGCACCTCGGATTTTATTAGATAAATATTTGAAGGAGGTCCTCTCTATCACTGATCCTGTGGATGTCTCTTCTCTTTATTACCTTCCCCTACGGTCTAAAAAGGTGCACTCTGCTGAAGGAGGTATTGATATGCCTGAGCCCTCTATAACTAATTTGACTGCCTTTCTCGAGGACTCTCTTGATATAATACACTCCCGTTCTACGCTACTGGTGACCTTTCATTCTCTAGATCTGAAATTTCGAATTCTTAAAGCCTTCTTTAAATGTAAGGCTGTAAAATTTTGTGGTTATACAGTTAATATTTTTCCTGATGTGGCACATAGCACCCAACTCAGACGGAGGCTTTTTTTAGCTTTAAAGCCTCAGGTTCTGAGTTTGGGAGCTACGTTCTACTTACAATTCCCTTGCCGATGCGTCGTCAATTTTGAGGGTGCATCTTATGTGTTCACTGATAGCTCTCATTTAGGACGTTTTATTTCTGATCATCAGGCAGTATCTGGGGCAATTCAGGGTGAGTGATTTGTTATACACCTTTGTAGATGGGCAAGATATTGCTCTGTTTTCTGATAAATGTACGTAGATGCATTTTGATTTATAGTTCTTAATATATGATCACAGTCAGTTCCCGTAATGTGGTCTTCATTATGTATTGTTTTCCTTTGAAGGAGATTATTTGTGATATTTTCTGATTTTCCTTGATGTTTTCCGATTTGTTGTAATTTTGGAAACTTTATAAATAAAAATATTAAAAAAAAGAACAACAAATTTACTGACCAATTCCATGAAATCAATGGTGCAACAATAATGGGAGAGCCCCAGTAGACCAAATCCTGGTAAAGGGAAATACATAATTTAGGGAGGGCCAAAGGACATTTGAAAAAGCCAAACTTTAATGTCTTTTTTAAATTTGGAGAAGGACCTTTCTAGCCTCAGGTCTACTGCTAAACTAGTTTTAAAATAGTGTATGAGTGCACATGTACTTGTTGACACATGGAGCCAGGGACCCATTTTGCAAATCTACATGTGGAAAAAATCAATGGGAGAAACTGGGCAATTTCATGTGTAGGTGGCAGCCATTTTGCAAATCTATACATAAAAACCATCACTTAACTACAAATGCCACTATCTTTATCTACGTCCAGTTTGGAATGGCAAAAAGACAAAGGGGACTAAGGTGGATAACCCCTTTAATCCCTCCTGTAAAGTGCTGGCTGCAACAAGCACTTTTTAAAAACCTATACGTGCTAGGGAGCAGGAATAAATCCCAAAGTCGACAATTGTAGTCAGATGCATGTATTCCCTATAAAAAATGGGGAATATCTTTGACCTGCCTAGGTCTAATCATATCCCAACACATCATCTGGCAATATCTACATAGTAAGGACATCCATGGATAAATTCAGCTCTTTCTAAAATTGCCATTTCCACAGTAAATGCCTGAGTTAAGACATGGAAATAATTGTGAATAAGGCTTCTAAAATAACCACCATGTTATTTTGAATGCAGGGCTGCCAAATAGATCAATTTTGGTTATGTAAGTCGATATCTTACCAAAATATACCTTTATACCTTTAGAGGGGAAAGAAGCATTCCAGGGATAGAGCCAAATTTAAAATAGCAGCACTATTCATACCCTATATAGTTATATTTGTCTATAATTGTACAGGTGCATACATATGTAAAATTATGCTTGCCAACAAGAGCACACTTACATGTATGTGCATAGGCATTTCCTGTGGTATAATTTAGGTACAGCAGGGACAGAATTATGATGTATTTGCATATTTTATAAAATACATGTACATATGCATATAATACAGGCAGGAAATATACACCATATTTGGCATGCGTGTTAATATGTGCGAGAGACTTTGGGGTATGTTTACTAAATGGCAGTAAAGCCACCGGCGTTAAGGGCAGCAGTAAGGTGCCTGAAGCCATATAAGGCAGTGGGTGGGTAGGAGGCATCCCGGCATTACGGCATCATGGGCCATTTAATGTGAGCTAACAGGACCAAGTGCGGTAAGGTGACAAGATGGCCGAAGGCGAGACAAGGTGTCCTAAGGAGAGGCAAGGCATCCTAAGGAGAGAAAAGGTGTCCTAAGGGGAGACAAGGTGTCCCAATGTGAGGCAAGGCATCCTAAGGAGAGACAAGTTATTCTAAGGGGAGACAAGGGGATGGGAGGGGGCAGTGGGTGGAGGGAGGTGATGGGAAGGGGCAGGGGGTGGAGGGATGGGAGGGGGCAGGGGCAGTTGCAGAGGGGACCTTGTACTCATTGCTGATCACCTTCGTGGAGCGGCTGACAGAGGTGCTCCTGACCCCATGTAGGTCATCGCTATGAGGCCCCCTGGGATGTCTGCCCACAGAAGGGTTAGTGGAGACACCCAGATATGTGAATAGGTCAAGTAAAAACTGTCTATTTGAAACACTGTGTCCGTGTGTATATCCACATAGGGGGTCAGTCTGGGGCCTGAATAGTGGGGATGAATGGCCCGTTGGGATGTCCATCCCCGCTATCTGCACGGTAGACGGGGACGGCAGAGGGGTGGATGGGAGTGCCGTCAAGGTGGGTCATGGGTGTTTACTGACTCCCAGACATACAGGGCCAGTTCCAATGCAGGCCCTGTATGTCCAGGACCAACAGCATAGACAGGGAATGCCGTCCACCTCTGAGGTGGAATAGATTCCCTGATGAAGCAATGGACTGCAGGCCAGGGCTAAAAAGCAGTGGGTGGGGGCAGAGATGCTCCCCTGCAGCCTGTCCCCAGACTAACGAGGCAGGATCGGGGTCAGGCTGTGAGTAAAGGGTCATATGGCCACAATCCCTGGTGGCTGGGGATCGTGGCCATATAATGGAGTAACAGTGTTATGGCAACTGGACGCAATGGCGCCGTAGCTCTATTGTGCAGGCCAGACCAATTTAGCTGGGGAAGGCCTGTACATGCAGGCTGAGCCGTTTTGTGGACCTGGCCTACATGTACACGCTTGTTTGTGAGTCTGGTCCGGTGGGGCCAGGCGTGCCCCATGGGATCAGTATTGTGGCCCCCTCTGTGTGTCTGGTTTTGATTGGGCACACAGAGGACCAAGACGGCTGGAATGGAATTGTGCTGATGGGGCATGCCTGCAGCTGCCCAGCCCTGACACCCACCCCTCAGTCCCAGCGGCACAGGCAGCCTACATCAAACAAAGTGCATCTCTATGAGGGATCTCATCTGGGGCAGAAGTCCCAGCACACATACCATTGCAGTCACATCATAGACCCCTTGTTCCTACTGTGTCAGTGGCAGTGTTTCTGTAGAGGTGGATATATTGCATGATACCAGCCGCATACTGGATAAGGCACCTATCATTTCACTAAAGATGGGCTTTCTGGTGTCACTGGTTTTGGGGACTTTTTCATACAACCTTTATGGAGCTTCTTAATAGTAAATGTCTAGCCAGGATTCTCAGATCCCTTATGCCACATGGGCCTAATGTTTACTGCTGGCCCCAGGGCTGGCCCTACCATTGAGAGACTGTGTTCTTTGCACATGGCCCTACTGTTCAGTCTCACAATTCAACCCCTGAAATTTGCAAATGAGGCATAAGTCACTGCACATGGCCCTGTTTTTCCCTGACTTCAGCCAGACTCTTAGTTTATCTCTGAGCATGTCCACCACCCTGTCCTCTCCCTCATCTCCTCTAGAGAGGCCCCAGGAATTGACAACATGACAACTGCTTTCATCCTTATCCTCCTAGATATACCTTCCTCATTTGACTCTGTTAAACACAGCATCCAAATCAACCGCCTAAAACACCTGGGCATAGGTGGTACAACTCTACAATGTTTTCAAGAATACCTGTCTAACCGCACCCAACAGGTTTGCATCGAAAACAACTTATCTAACTCTTTCACTCAACCTCGGGGTGTCCCCCAGGGATCTGCATTGTTTGATATATATCTACAACCTATCTGCAATATCAGCTGATCACACAGAATGAATGCAGACAATATAATGCTATTCACCACCTTTGACACCAGAGACCCTAAATACGCAACAATTTCCAGCTGTTTCAATGACGTTTCTGAATAGATTGGGTAAACGTAGATCAATTGTTTATGCCATCAAAATGTAGTAGGACTAGGGGACATGCAATGTGGCTACAGTGTAACCCATTTGGGTTTTCTAGGTGAAAATATTGTTTCAGTCAATGCATAATCCAACCCTGCAATCCATTACTGGAGGATGTGGTAAAAACTGGCAGTGTAGCTGGGTTTAAAAAGGTTTGGACAGGTTACTGGGTAACAGTCCATAAACCATTGCTAAAGAAGACCTGGGCTATGCACTGATTGCCCCATTACAGTTATTGGGGGTCCGGAGTGGCTTTGCATGAAAACAAACACATAAAGCTAGAACTTTGTCATTGTACATGTTTTCAGGCTATTTGTAACATAAAGGAGTATGTTTACTAAACCATGGTAAAGTTACCAGTGGTAAAGACAGTGTTAAGGTACCTGAAGCCATATAAGGCAGTGGGCAGGTAGGGGGCATCCTGGCGTAAAGGGAGCAATGAGTCATTTAACGCACGTTAACAGAGCACCTTGGCTGTTTAATGCACGTTAACAGGGCGCCTTGGCAATTATTGTTAATGGGACATCGCACATTAAGGTGACAAGCATGCACCTTAGGGCATGTTAAGGCTGACAAACATGCCTTAAGGTGCCCTAAGGGCTGTAAGGCACCCTAACTTAAGGTGCTTTAACTTAACCCTGGGAGTACCGATGGGGTAAAATGTGACCCCATTGCAAGTTTCACTACGCGCATCTCGGAATCTAGTTGTTCAAGAATGCAATCTTTTTATGACTTTTCACATGTCAATATTCTCTTTATATTGCACCATGAGAGGAATAATTTTCATCCGCTAGGTGACACTAGTGAAGAATTGCAGCATAGAGTACAAGTGAGGTCATTTTTGACCCCAGTTGCTTACGTCCGGTTTGGAGCGTGATACAATTTGCAGTTTTGTGAATTTTTTGATGTGACAAAGGTATTTATCATTAATTATGTATCATTTATTTTTTGTACTCTTATTTTATGAAAATTACACATTTTCTGTAATTGATATCATACGTTCTCTCATTATTTCCGATGAAATCTAAGGGCTTTCAGCTCTTTCATCACAATTATTGTACACCTATAGTAAAACTGCTTTGCGTTTTATTCAACTTTATCTTTGTTTATTTATTTTAGGTTATTGTTTATGATGTCAAAACGAAAGTATTCAGCTGCCCAAGTAAAAGAAATATTGCAACGAGATGCTGACAGTGACGGCTCTAAGTCATCTGATGATGCAGCATATTCAGCAACCGAAGAAGCATATCAGCCAAGTTCGGGCGATAAATCTGATGATGACTGTCATGATTCAGATGGCGAATGCAGTTGGTCGCCAAGTGAATGTGAGACTGATGTTGAGCTGGTAACATTGCCTGCAGCAAAGAGTCAAGTTACAGGTCGAAGCAAAGGTCGAGGCTGTGCTGGACGGGGAAGAAGGCAGGAGTCCTCGGTGTCAGTATCATCTCTGAGGAATCTTAGTTGTGGTCGTAGAGGAGCTAAGAGGTCATCAACTATAAGCACAAATGTTGCCATTGAAGCCTATGTATCTAAGGATGCCACATCATGGAACAGGAAACCTATAAAGCAAGCTGATGGAAGATACGCCAGAGCTAATGTCATGCCCGTACAACAAGGTCCTGTATGAATTGTTGATGGCCCTCTCGCAACATTCCACTTGTTCATGAGGAAGAACTTATTGAATGAAATCATGATGTGGACGAGAAAACAAGGAAGACACATTTATGACCACACCTGGAAAGATTTGAAAGTTGGAGAATTTCAACATTTTCTTGAACTTCTGATCCTCTCAGGCGTGTACAAGTCATGAAATGAATCCATAGTTCAGTTGTGGAACCTTGAAGATGGTCATTCTGTTTTCGGCAAAAATATGGCCTGTAACCGTTTTCAGCAAATTTCTTGTGCTCTCAGATTTGATGATGCAACCAACAGACGTGAACAACCAGGCATGGATAAGCTTGCTCCAATCAGACACGTTTTTGATACCTGGGAAGCAACTGTAAGTGACGCCTTTGTTCCTGGAGAAAATGTTACCGTGGATGAGCAACTGCTTACATTTCGTGGCCGTGTTCCGTTCAGACAATATATTTCCAGCAAACCTGGGAAATATGGCATAAAGCTATGGATGTTGTGTGACAGTGCAACGTCATATGTTCTGCGTCTTCAAGTATATACAGGAAGGGAACTCAGACAAAACAGGGAACAGAATCAGGGTGAAAGGGTTGTGCTGCAACTCACTGAAGGATTGACGCGATCTGGCAGAAATGTTACTGTTGACAATTTCTTCTGCAGTTTATCCCTGTCACAGAAATTTCTAGAAAAACAAATGACACTTTTGGGGACAATTCGAAAGAACAGAAAAGAATTACCTCCAGAATTTGTAACAGCAAAGGGTCCAGAGGTATTCACTTCACTGTTTGTCTTTCGCGATGACGCCACTCTGGTTTTCTATTGCCCGAAGAAAGGAAAAGTGGTTGATCTTCTGAACAGTTTGCATGATCAAGAAGAAGTAGATAACACATGTCCAGACAAAAAAACCACGCATGATCTTGGACTATAATTCTAGTAAAGGTGGAGTAGATACGGCAGATCAAATGTTGCGCACGTATACCACAAAACGAATGACAAGACGTTGGCCAGTACCAATCTTCTATAACATGTTGGACATCAGTGCTTTGAACGCCTTCATTGTTTGGATGTCACTAAATTCAGAATGGCAGTCCAAGTCAAAGCACATATGTCGCCTATTCCTCTTGGAATTAGGAAAGCAGCTGCTTCAGAGTAATTGCAGAAAGACTTTTTCCAGCATTGAAGAAGCCACTGATGCTGTTTGCAATGTCGGAATCCCAAGGAAAATGGCAAGGTGTCACTGGTGTTCCAGAGAAAAAGACAAGAAAAGCAACATAGTTTGCACTTCCTGCAAGCGCAATATTTGCAAAGAACATTCAGAAATTTTCTGTGTCTCATGCAAATGACTGTAGTACTTTACTGTGTTCATCAAGTGCATTCAAAAACTACTTTCATGGCAACTCTTCTTCATGTAATTTTATGATAAAGCATTAAATTTCAAAACATTTAACCTTCATATAATAAATAATTAATTTGGAATAATATTTTGCCTGTTTAGTTTAAAATTTTCATGGTTAACAATTAAAATTCATCGTGGGGTCATTTATAACCCCAACGGTATTCAGTGTGTGCAAATAATCTCGGTAATTCCAGGGTTAAGGTGCTCTAAGGGCTGTAAGGTGCCTTAACCTAAGGAGCCTTAACTTAAGGCTCCTTAGGTTAAGGCACCTTAAAGCCCTTAGGGCACCTTAAGGTTAAGGTGCCTTAAGGTAAGGTGCCCTAAGGACATTAAGGTGCCTTAACCTAAGGTGCCTTAAGTTAAGGTGCTCTAAGGGCTGTAAGTTGCCCTAACAAAAGGTGCCCTAAGGTTAAGGTGCTTTTAAGTTGACAAGCATGAACTGCAAGGCATAAAAACAGCTGTAACTCTAACGTTAGACAGAGCACCAAGGAAAGGCAATGAACAGATGATGGAAGGAAGGAAAGGTGGGAGCTGATGGACCTGCCATATGTGCGGGCATCCTATGTGGCAGCTGCTAAAGCAGACAAACATGTTGGAGGCAGCTGTACTGATGCATAGGGTGGTGCCAATATAAAGTGCTGCAATGACAGTGGGTGGCATAGGATGGGGAGTACGTGTCCCCCAATAGAGGCAGAGGTGGCAGGATATTTGCAGTGACAAGAGGACAGAGGAGTAGTGGTGCCGTGCAGATCAGGCATATGAGGGGCAAACACGAAGAGTCGCAATGCAGAAAAGGGTACCAGTGCAGGACATGGGGTAGCAGCCTGCACAAGAAGACAGGAGTGTACACAGCTGACAGAGGCAGATAGATGGGCCGAAGAATGGATGGCAGCTGAGGAGAGGATGTTATGGGCTGGCAGCACAGATCTGCAGAGCCCTGACTGCTACAGGCATGAAAATTATCTGAGTAGCACAGTCACAAAAAGAACAGGTAGGAATCAAACCCCTGGCCCCTGCTTACAGAGACTTTGAAGTAACCAGTAGGCAATACCTCCACACCTTGCTGCATAGCAATGTCTGGATACAAAAAAATGTCTGCTGTGTGTGTGCCGGTATATGATGCAGTGCACATGCAGAACAGCAATCTACAACTGATCACCTAATGGAGAATGTATTTATCCATCACCTCAGCTCAGTAAGAGGACCTGACAGCATGTGATACAAGCACAGAGCAGCTGCGAACCGTGCTACTGAGCAGCGTCTTTGGTCACCCTGAGGGTGAGGATGTGTGTCCGGCACCGGGTCTCTAGTACCTGCCCATGCTGCAGATCCCCATCACTACCAGTTGGTGGCATGTATTTTCTGTAGTGTGATATACTAATCACCTTGTGTCCTGTTATATGTGTCAGTCTCATCTGGCCCTTTTGGACCGGGAACCATGCAGAACAGTGTTACAATGCTGATGCCATGGCTGCTTACTACCAGGCAGAAGGGTTGTCTAGTCCTGCATGGGGTTTATATATTTTATGTAGCAATGCTTACATAGCGCTGGTGTTCAGTCAGATACAATATAAATTTTCCTTGTCCCAGAAGGGCTTGCAATGGAGGGGTATGGAGCTTGCTCCCAGTCCCTCTGGCTGGAGGTTGTTGTGCTCCAGTTAGATTCAACCCCTCAGCTCAAACTAACATACCCCAACCAGTAGACCACACCTGTTATCAAAGTCCTTTCAGCAATACTGGGAAAAAGCCTGGAAGACACACTTCCTCTCTGGCTAGGTCTAACATTCAGGTATAGCAAGCACAGTCAACCTGCACCTGCTACCCCCCCACTGGGTGTGCCCACCATGCATGTACAAACTGCAGACAGTCTGCTGGCCAGTATGCATTGCATGAAGAGGAGCCAAGTGCATCCAGGCTTGGGATATACAGCACAATCACCCAGCAAGCAGATCAGTGAAAGAAAGCACATCTATAATCAGTAGATGCATACCCTATGTGGCACTATGTGAATACATAGCCATGCCATGGTCAGTGTTCGGTCAGAGTGAGAGTGTCCTCCCAGCATGACATGCATACCGAGCAGCAAGGTATTGTGAGTATGGCCCGGACAGGACAGATTGGGCAGTATGCGTCTGCATCAGGGGTAGGGCAATGGCTGGGACATCGTAGCGCCCGACCACCACGTGCATGGACAGGGTGGCCTCAGCATGTCATGCTGGGAGGACACTCTCACTCTGACCGAGCAGTGACCATGGCACGGCTATGTTCCCACATAGTGCTATATAGCACCTGTTTCTAGTGATATTTATGTGTTCCCTGTTCTGGGGTCCAATCACGGAGGCACCTGCTGGGTGCACATTGTTTCTCTGTAAGCATGCAATATGGACTGGCTCGTGGGCTGTCCGCAGTTAGTATGTGCATGGCTGGAGCACCTGGTGGAGTGCAGCAGATGCAGTCTGACTGTGCCTTTTGCTAGTGAATGTCAGACCTTGGTGGGTGGCAATTGAGGTTTTCCAGATCTACTCCCAGAATTAATGCTGGTCTGCCAGTGCCCCAGTAACAGGTACAGATCTGGCCTACTGGTCCAATTCCCCCTGGATGACAGCCTTTGGCCAGTGGGACTGGGGTTGCTGGTCCCCTGCCATTCTTCATGGCTGTGCCTCATATCCTGTCACTCCCTCAATTGCAAAAGGTTGATTGCGGGCCCTTTGGGGACAAGGGGCATATACTATAAACCACTTTGACCCGGAAAGGATGGTATATTAGGCATTGCTGCAGAAACCTCATGTGAGTCTAGTCACCCCTCTGCCCTGATAATAGGTGGCCATGGCAGCCACATTGTAACTATTGGGTATGCACTATTTTGGGTGGGTCTCAATCCACCAGGGCTAGATGTGACTGGGGCATGCAGATGGGCACAGGGAAGACTTGCCGCATGCTGGTAGTGATGGGGATCTGCAGTAGAGCCTATCTCTACCATCACAGGTACTGCGGACCTGGTGCTGGGCACCCATCCTCACCCCCCAAGGTGAACACAGAACCTGTGCAGTGGCATGGTCTGTAGCTGCTCTGTGCCAGTACCACACACTGTCAGTTCTTCATACCAAGCTGAGGTGCTGGAGAGGTGCATTCTCCATTTGGTGATCAACTGTAGACTGCTGTTCTGCATGTGCATTACATCATGGGTACTGATGGGTTTACATTATCCTGGCACACACAGCAGATATTTTGTGTGCAGACATGCAGTCTTTCTGTGTCCAACCATTGCTGTGCAAAGAACGGTGGAGGTGTAGCCTACTGGTTAGTACAATGTCTCCCTAGGCAAAGGTTGTGAGTTCAGTTCCTCCTTGTTCTCTTTTTTTATGCCTGTCCTACTCAAATCATTTTCATACCTGTAACAGTCACATCTCTGCAGATCTGTGCTGCCAGCCCATAACACCCTCACCTCAGTTGCCAACCATCCTTCAGCCCATCTATCTGCCTCTGTCAGCTGTGTATAGTCCTGGATTCTTGTGCAGGCTGCTACCCCATGTCCTGCACTGGTAACCTTTTCTGCTTTTCAGCTCTTCGTGCTTGCATCACCTGTACCTGATCTGCATAGTACCACTACTCCTTTGTCCTCCTATCATTGCAAATATCCTGCCACCCCTGCCTCCATTGGGAGACACAAATTCCCATCCTCTGCCACCCACTGTCATTGCAGCACTTTACTTTGCCAACACCCTGTGCCTCCAACATGTTTGTCCACTTTGCTGTCTGCCTCAAAGGATGCCTGCAGATATGGCAGGTCCATCAGCTCCCACCTCTCCTTCCTTCCATCACTTGTTCATTGCATTTCCTTGGTGCTCTATCCAGTGTTAGAGTTACATCTGTTGGTATACCTTACAGTTCATGCTTGCCAACGTGAAGCACCTTACAGCCCTTAGTGCATCTTAACTTAAGGCACCTTAATGTTCTTAGGGCACCGTAACCTAAGGTGTCTTAACCTAAGGTGCCTTATAAGGTGCCTTAATCTAAGATGCCTTATAAGGTGCCTTAACCTAAGGCATCTTAAAGCCATTAGGGTGCCTTAACCTAAGATATCTTAGACCAAGGCACCTTAACCTAAGGCACCTTAGGTTAAGGTGCCTTAATTCAAGGCACCCTAAGGGCTTTAAGGCACGCTAAGGGCTTTAAGGTGCCCTAACATAGGGTGCCTTAGTTTGTGGCACCTTACAGCCCTTAAGGTGCCTTAAGCTAGGGCACCTTAAAGCCCTTAGGGCGCCTTGTCAGCCTTAACATGCCTTGTTTGTCACCTTAAAGTGCAATGACCTGTTAACTTGCGTTAAATGGCCAACGCACACTAAATAGCCCATTGCTACCTTTACGCCAAAAAGCCCCCTACCTGCCCATTGCCTTATATGGCGTCGGTAACATTAACGCTGAACTTACCGCTGGTGACATTACCTCCGCTTAGTAAACATACCCCTTAATTGCATTTTTATTGTATGTATTTCAGGATTTATTTTTTAATTTTATTTTTGATTTATGTGCTACCTGAAGCTTCTTGAAAAATGCTATTTATAAATAAAAATAAACTGCTAAGAAAAGTATTTCCTTGAAATATTTTGAATGAACTATTTATGCTACAATTCATTTATTGAAATGTACTGAGTAATGTCTTCTGCAATAACTAGAGTAAAAGACTGATTATCGATACATCAGGAAGATGTATTACAACTATTAGATAAACTGAAGAGTAGCAAATCACCTGAGCCGGATGGTATACATCCAAGGGTGTTGAAGGAACTGAAATATGAGATTTCAGACCTGCTATTAGTAATCCATGAACTATCATTAAAATCATCTCTAATCCCTGAAGATTGGAGGATCCCCAATGTAACACCAATTTTTAAAAAGGGTTCCAGGGGTGATCCGGGAAACTACAGACCGGTGAGCCTGAAGTCAGTACCGGGAAAAATGGTGGAAACCATCATAAAGATTAAAATTACTCAGCATGTAGATAGTTATGGCCTAATGGGAGACAGACAACATGGCTTTAGACAAGGAAGATCTCGTCTTACTAATCTGTTATGTTTTTTTGAAGGTGAGAATAAACAGGTGTACAAAGGTGAGTCAGTTGATATAGTTTATCTGGACTTTCAGAAAGCCTTTGACAAGGTTCCTCATCACAGACTTTTGGCAAAACTAAAGAGTCATGGGATAGGAGGCAGTGTACTACTGTGGATCAGGAACTGGTTAAAAGATAGAAAGCAGAGGGTAGGGCTAAATGGCCAATTTTCCCAATGGAGAAAGGTAAATAGTGATGTACCCCAGGGATCTGTGTTGGGTCCGCTGCTTTTTAACATATTCATAAATGACCTCGAAAGTGAAATAACGAGTGAGGTTATCAAATTTGCAGATGACACACTATTATTTAAAGTTGTTAAAACCCAAGAGGATTGTGGAAAATTGCAAGAGGATCTTGATAAATTTGAAGACTGGGCATCAAAATGGCAGATGAAATTTAATGTTGACAAGTGCAAAGTTATGCACCTAGGGAAGAAAAACTCAAACTATGGTTACACGATGCAAGGTTCCACATTAGGAACCACCACCCAGGAAAAAGATTTAGGCATCATTGTGGATACCATGTTAAAACCCTCGGCCCAGTGTGCAGTGGTGGCCAAGAGAGCAAATAGAATGCTAGGTATCATAAGGAAAGGAATGGAAAATAAAACAAAAGATATTATAATGACTCTATATCTTTCCATGGTGAGACCGCACCTTGAATATTGTGTGCAATTCTGGTTGCCGTATCTTAAAAAGGATATAGCGATATTAGAAAAGGTTCAGAGAAGAGCCACCAAAATGTTAAAAGGGATGGAAGGATACTCCTATGAAGAAAGGCTAAAAAGGTTAGGGCTCTTTAACCTGGAAAAGAGACGGCTAAGGGGAGATGTGATAGAAGTCTATAAATTAATGAACGGAGTGGAACGGGTAAACGTAGATCGATTGTTTACATTATCAGAATATAGAAAGACTAGGGGACATGCAATAAAGCTACAAGGTAAACTATTTAAGACTAATAAAAGTAAATATTTTTTCACTCAATGTGTAGTCAAACTCTGGAATTTGTTAACGGAGGATGTAGTAAAGGCTCGTAGTGTAGCTGGGTTTAAAAAAGGTTTGGACAAGTTCCTGGAGGAAGGGTCCATAAACCATTATTAAGAAGGGACCCAGGATATCAATGCTTGACCCAGTACAAGCATTGTGGAACCTGTGTCTTTTGGGGAAACTGCTAGGTACATATGACCTAGATTGGCCACTGTTGGAAACAGGATACTGAGCTTGATGGACCTTGGTCTGACCCAGTATGGCATATCTTATGTTCTTATGTTACGTTTTTATTATCTGGAAGAGCTGAGATTACTGGCTTGTGCAGGAACTGAGTTCAAAATATTGTGCAAAATCAATGAATGGTCTTTTCCAACTGATTTAGTGTATTGCAACCAAAACCAAAACTAGAGAAATGATTGAAGTGGCATTATAATTTCCATGATATCTGCAGCCTTCCAAGTTAGCATACACTAATGGACTGAGTCTCTTCCATGCCCTCCTGGCATGCCATTACCATGCCCTGTACTGTTAACTGTTTAATGAAGTTATGCTATTTGGTGCAGTTAGTAAGCATGCCCCTTAGTGCACTGTTAGCAAATGACCCCCTGTGATGTGGCATTTTAGAAAAGGCATCCAAGTGCAATCTGGGATGTTCAGGGCAAAATGTGCAGAAAAATGTTGGGGATGTGTATGTTGTGGCCTGATTATAGAAACATAGATGCCCCAGACATAGACTTCAGTGCCAGCATCCACATGGATTTCCCACTACAAAACCTTGGAGTGAGGAGATCTATCACATGCTACTATGCATACAGAAATGTCCATTAGCCTGGCAAAATGAAAACAAGATCCCACATTCCCCATAAGGATTTGTTGTCAACATGGAAAAGATAGGGGAGATCAATGTACCTCCTTCTCCACATCCTCTGGATTTCTGATACCTATTCATGCCTAGAGCAGGTATAACCTTTGACATGGCTCAGAACATTCAAGGTGTTTCTGAACTCAGGTGAAGATGTCAAAGTTCTTGGGAATGCCCTAGACATGGTTTGGACCATGCTCTCATCATGGCTTAGACGCCCTTGAGCTGGGGACATCTCCAGAGCCAGCTTCTAAAGTGCCTTGGGAGATGTCTCTGTGATTTTGATGTCTACGTGCCCATTTGCAGACATCCAAAGCATGAATAACAATTTCAAAATAACCTAAATGCCATCCACTGGTCTGCTGAGTTATTCCAGTAAGACTTCAAGTAGTTTACTACTTAGTTAAAGAATGCTTACAAAAGCAGACTTTGAAATGAGTGAAAATAGAGATTAATGTTGTTAATTACATATACCATGTATTTATTTATTTAACAGTTCTTATATACCGCGCTATTTGACATCAGCGCGGTTTACATTAAACAAAATACACTCAGATTTAGAGAACTTGTCCAAGTTACAGGTAACAGGGGAATAAAACAAGGATTAACTGGGGAATAGCATATGAGTAATTAAATAAAAGCAATTACATCAGACTAGAGATCTTGAGTGGGTATAGAGACATGTCATAAATAACATTTAACAGAGCAGGTATATACAGTAAAGATGTTGTGTATATGTAGTGTAAAGATGTAAGCTCAATTCCAGACAGTGGTTCTAGGCACATTTCAATATTGCTAAAGTTATAGTACTGACCATTACATCATGAAAGAACTACAGACATATAGTGGAGTGTGGTTGATGGCATTATTCTTGCTGAGAATATTAAGATAAAGTGCACAAATACCATAGAATTGTGTTTGTTTTGTACAGAACAAGAAGCTTTTTCAAGTGTTCTTTTTCTGTAATAATTTGCAATTGTTGCTTGACTTGTTAAAAGTTGTCTCTGGTATTCATTTTGTTATAGCAACATTACAATTATATATTTGGGTTTCCAGCTGAGAAGAGAAATACAAATGTGGTGGCGTTATCCAATTTTTTCAGTGGACAAGAAAAATGGTTTGCCTTAAAGACATGGAACCAGAAACTGGCAGAAAGCAATTCTCCCAATTTACTGAGTGTGGTTCTGGTAAATGCTCAAAACAAGGCAATTTCTCTTACCACAGACAAGTGAATACCCTTGAAGATTTTTGTAATACATGAGGTTATCAAAATGTTCTCCACTGTGTACAAAACCTGGAAGTTAAATATAACATATGCACCATGCTAAAATGATTGCACAGTACTGGATCAATAAAGTCTTTCTGTAAATATCAGGTCTTATTTTTCTTCCTTCTGCTTGAATTCAAATTTTGACTATGTAGCTCAGTAGTCCTCTTTTAATTTAATTTAATTTTGAATTTATTTTAATTTAATTTCACTTTTTATATTCCACTATCAACTAGATTGAAGCAGATTATATACAGTACTTTAGATTATGGTCACATGCAATTAATTATTCAAAAAATTTACAATAATGCACGAGGCCGCGGGCCGGGTCCCGCGGCCGACAGTAACCTGGGCCCGGGCCCGGCCTCGGCCTCCTGCACAGGACAAGGGGCTCGGTGGGGGGGGGGGGGGTGGGGGCGGTGCTGAGATGAGCGGCATTTGAAATCGCTCCTTGCCAAGAAGGAGCGATTTCATTGGTACTGGGTGGCTGGGGGGCGGAGCAGGTGTTGCCGAGGAGCCGCGTGGCTGGCCTTTTCGCCCCGGCTCCTCGGGAAGAAGACGTGTTCTTCGGTGGTCCGGCATCGTCGGCCGGTGCAGCGTTGTCCCCCGGTGGCTTCGATTGAAGGCGGTGCTGATTGGGGCTTGCGGTTTTGTTTTTTCCCGTGTTCCGGTGAGCGGTTTGTGGGGGGACTTGCTGCCTGGCTCCGGGTGAGTGTGGGGGCGCGCAAAAGGGGGGAGTGGGGGGTTTGGCTGGGGATCACTCTTCTCGGTGCCTCGAGTGCTTTTTACGTCGTGGGGGGAGGGCCTGGGGGGCTATATTATGGAGTAAGTGCTAGCCTCCCATAATAAAAAAAAATAAAAAAAAAAATACATAAATAACTAACTAAATAATTAACTAAATAAAAACAGTAGAAAGACCTGTCACACTTTGCTCCTAGAGGTATTAGGGAGCATGGCACGTCCAGGGAAAGGGGGCAGGGGCCGACAGAAAGGGGGTAGCGCGGTAGCCTCGACTGGGGGGAGGGGGCTTGGCTCTAAGGGGTCTCGGGGAGCGGGGTCGGCCGCGCGAGTTACGGCCACCAGACAGAGTAGGAGGGGGACAGGTGTAGGGGCTCATACACATGGGGGGAGAGGGGGGAGTTGTGGGGGTTTGCCTGCCCCTGCGGAGGGCGATTTGGCTCTAGGGAGGCCCGGGGGATCAGCGGGGGATTTCGGGGGGGGGGATTGGGGGCTCAGGGTCCGGTCCTGGAGGTGGTGGGGGTAGTGGGAGCCGTCAATAGGGAATCTGCTTTGGGGATAGTGGGGGACAGGGGGGGACAGACGGACGGTGGAGCGTTGGGGCAGGCGCCCACAGGCGTTTGCGGTCCTTCAGGGGCCCCCTGCGGTGCGGGTGGATCGGGGGCTTATGGGCCAGTTCCCTTAGGGCGTGGGTGGTCGGGTGTGCGTACGGATGGGTGGGTGGGCTGGCCCCCTGTGGCGGGCCAGCCCATGAGCATGGGTCCCTGGGGGTTGGGTTGGGGGGGGATTGGGTGGGGGCGGTTTACAGAGTGCAGGGGGACACCTGCCATGGGGGGCGTCGGGATGGGCGGCTGGGGGTTTGGGTACCTCGGCTTGGCCTCCATGGGGGGAGAGGGTTGGGGGATGGGACAGTATGGGATGGACACCTCGGGTGTTGCTGCTTCTCTTCCTCCGGCTTTGGGTGCTTCTATCCCTCTGCAGGTTCCAGCGAGCGGTGTGGCGGCTGCTGGTGGTAGCGGAGGAATACAGACTGTGATGCCGTCGGGAGGAGATCAGACCGGTCCGACCTCGCTGGTGCAGACATCGGCGGTCCCAGAGCGGGCGGAGCATGCTGCTGCAGGTGAGTCTCCAGGCAATCCGGTTGTGGTGGTCGGGGAGTCGTTGCCGGCGGGGGAGGGTGGTTCTCTGGCACGCAAAGCCAAGTCCAAGAGGAAGCATCGGCGTCACGGTAGAGGGGGCGCGTCGTCATCGTCGTCATCTTCTTCTTCCTCGGATAGTTCCTCTACTACCTCTACGGAGGGCGCGCCAGCAGGTGGGGGGGCGGGGTCCTCGGTAGTGCGTTGCGCCGAGCTTTGGGAGAGTGTACCGCGCAAGTTGCGGCGCAGGATCAAGAAGCGGCGATATATTGATATTTTTAGGCTCCTGGACGGACGGAAGCGCTCAGGGGAAAGTAGAAAAAAGCGGAAGGAGGATGAGAAAGCGGGGGAGGGTACAGAAGGTTTCCCGAAACACGTTAAATTGGACTAGGGCCTTTTTGCGTCTGGCGAGCGTTTGTGGGCATGCTGATCCGAGTTGTTATGGTGAGCTTTTGGCTTATGCGGATGCCATATTAGCTGCATCCCAAGCGCACGACGGTTGGGCCTGGCTCAATTACGACGAGGAGTTTCGGGATAGATGGAAGAAAATCGGCAGCTGTCTTGGGGGATGAAGGATATTAATTTGTGGCTGACGCAAATGTCTGCCAGAAAGGAGGTGCCGGGGGTGGTGCAGGTCCGGTCAGGGCGGCTGGCAATCCTTCGGCAGCGGGCGTTCGGTCCTTTCGGACCGCGGGCCCCGTGTCAGACTCGACTAGAAGCGGACAGGGAGGAGATCTTTGCTGGCGCTTCAATAAAGCTTCCTGCCCCTTTCCGGGCTGCAAGTTTCGGCATGCATGCTTGCTCTGTGGGGCCGGCCATTCAGCTGCGAAGTGTAGCCGAAAAGGGGTGCCAGGGGTGCCGGCAGGGGGTAAGTGAGGAAGATGGCGGGGGGTTGGCGCCTACTCCCATTAAATTGCAGGCGTTGCAACCGTGGCTGGCACTTTATGGGCGGAGTAGGCACGGCAAGGCGGGGACAATGTTAGGGGCGGGTTTTGCAGAGGGCTTTCGTATTCCGTATCAGGGAGGGGTTGGTGCCGTGGCGGCCGACAATTCTAGCTCGGTTCGCCGGCTCGCCGATGTGGCCCGGGCGAAGATTGTGGCGGAATGTGAATTGGGCAGAATTGCTGGACCATTCGACCAGCCACCCTTTTCGCCGTTTATCATTTCCCCCCTGGGGGTTATCCCAAAGAAAGAGACAGGGCGTTATAGGTTGATACACAATCTGTCTTTTCCTCCGGGTGCCTCGGTGAATGATCATATCCCGCGTGAGTTATGTTCGGTGCGCTATGCGTCCTTCGATGAGGCTTTGGAGCTGGTGCGCCAGGGTGGAAAAGGGGCGTTATTGGCAAAGGTAGACATCGAATCGGCGTTTCGGCTTTTGCCGGTTCACCCTTCGGCCTTTCCGTTGCTGGGTTTTCGCTTTGACGCTCGGTATTATTACGATAAGTGCTTGCCGATGGGTTGTGCGATATTTTGTGCGTACTTCGAGGCTTTCAGCTCGTTTTTGCACTGGGTCCTGGTGAAGCGGTCCGGGTGTACATCTATTGTGCATTATCTGGATGATTTTTTGTTTGTGGGTCCAGCGCAGTCCACGGTGTGTGCGTCCTTGCTGAAGTTGTTTCTTGAGATGGCTGCTGAGTTTGGCATCCCGTTGGCGGAAGGCAAGACGTTGGGACCGGTGGAGTGTCTCTCCTTTTTGGGGATTGAGATAGATGCTGTGGAGTTCGTCGTCCGTTTGCCTCAGGATAAAATTGAGCGTCTGCGACTCTTGGTAGCAGAGGTGGGTTCCGCCTCGAAGGTGACATTGACACAGCTGCAGGCGTTGGTCAGTCACTTAAATTTTGCTTGTAGAGTCATTGCGATGGGGAGGCCGTTTGCGCGTAGGCTGTCCTTGGCTATGGCGGGGGTGCATTGCGGCCACCATCATATTCGGGTGACGTCGGGGATGCGGGCCGATTTGCGTGTATGGGATGCCTTCCTGGCGGACTATAATGGCTGCTCGGTGTTGCAGTCGTCTGAACTATCCAACCTGGAATTGGAGTTGTTCTCGGATGCGGCGGGTAGTTCGGTTATGGGGTTGTATTGTCAGGGTTCGTGGTGTGCGGCTCCGTGGCCGGTGTCGTGGTCAGTGGGGGGTGGTTTGACGCGTAATGTGACATTCCTGGAGTTGTTCCCGATTGTAGTGGCCTTTTGGGTATGGCCGGAAAGATTGCGGGATAGACGGGTGGTTTTTTTGGTGCGACAACGCGTCGGTGGTTCAGGTTATTAACCGTCATTCGCCCAAGTGTCCGTGGGTTGCGGCGTTGATGCGGGTATTCGTTTTGGCGTGTCTTCGTCTCAATGTTACTGCTCGTGCGAGGCATGTGCCCGGTGCTCAGAATGCTATTGCTGATGCTCTGTCTCATTTTCAGTGGGCGCAGTTCCGGGCTCTGGCCCCGGGGGCGGACGAGAATTCAGCAGCTGTTCCGGAGCACCTTTGGAGGCTTGGGATGCAGGAATGATGGATTTGTTGCGGTCCTCCTTGGCTCCAGGTACGTGGGCAGCTTATCGGCGGGGTTATGCGAGGGTGCGGGAGTTTTTCTGGGGGAGCGGTTGGAGGGGCGGTAGCGTGGAGGACAAGTTAGCTGGGGCATTTATCGTGTGGGCAAAAGGGTGCGGCTGGTCCCGGTCGGCAGTGCGTGCGGCTTTGGCGGGTTTCTCTTTTTTCAGCAAGGTGGCGGGCTGGGGCAACCCCAGTGCGTCGTATGTGGTGAAGCAGTTGCTGGCCGGGTGGGCTAAGGAACAGCCGAGTGTGCCGGATTGGCATCGCCCAGTGTCCCATGATTTGTTGCTGCTGCGCATATGGGTCGTTTTGCCTGATGTGGCGGTTTCTGCGTATGAGACGGAGCTCTTTCGGGCTTTGTTTGTTACGGCCTTTTTCGGGGCATTTCGGGTCAGTGAGTTAGTCCCACGGTCATGCCAGAATGTGGTTCATGGTGGGTTGCGGGTGCACCATGTGGATCTGCAGGAGACACTCGTGCGGATTTATGTGGCACGCTCGAAGACGGACCAATGGGGGCTTGGCCGCTGGGTGCGGTTGAAGGCAATTCCGGGGTGGGTACCTGTCCAGTACAAAATCTGGGGTCGTACGTTCGTCGGCGGCCGGACATAGGCGGATGTTTTTTCTGTCACGAGGATGGGCGCGCGGTTACCCAGTTTCAATTCACGGCGGTTTTTCGCTTGGCCGTGCGGAGGTTGGGCTTGGAGGAGCGGCGGTTCGCTTCCCATTCCTTCCAGATAGGAGCAGCGACGAGTGCAGCTGCGGCGGGGCTTGGGGGCGAAGTGATTCAACGGATTGGGAGGTGGCGCTCCGGAGCCTACGCAGGTTATGTGCGCCTGGACCAATTGTGAGGTGTCTTTGTGGCGGGGGGGATGTGGGGGGGGTTTTAATGCTGTGTTTCTTTTTCAGGTTTGCTGCGGAGTTGCCCTCCACGGAGCGCCAGTTCGAGCCCTGCCGGAGTGTGGTGGATTCTGGGACATTCATTCGTCTACTGGGCGGAGCGCAGAGCCGCGATTCGCCCGCTGGGGCTGCACCTGGGATTGGTGTCCTGCAATTTGAGGCTGGTCTGGCTTGGCATGCGATGGTGGCAGCTCCTGCCAGTTGTTCGTAGGCATGCAGAGCAGCGTCAGCGACCGGCAGGGGTGCTGATACATCTTGGAGGGAATGACCTATCCAGTTGGACATGCCGGCAGCTCATTCGGGCGGTGCAGCGGGACCTTCGGATGCTGCAGGAAGAGTGGCCAGGTGTGGCAATTGCCTGGTCGGACATTATCCCGCGGCCGGCCTGCTTGCCTCAGCGGCGGTGGTCGCGTGGGTTGGCGAAAGTCAACAGACAGATTGGACGCTGGCTGCGGCAGGCTGGCGGGTGGCAGGTCCAGCACCCTTGGGTGGACCCACACTGTGCTGGACTGTATCGTACTGATGCGGTACACTTGTCCCCGGTGGGACAGGACCTGCTACTCAATGATTGGCAGGAAGCGCTAGAAATGATTGGTCGCAGCTTTATTGGGGTGGGGGCGGTGCGAGGATAAGTAAATTGCCTCGCACCGGTGGCAGGGTAGAGAGCCAGCGCTCGCAGAAGCGGCGCGGGCTTGAACTGGTTTTGGAGCAGTGGGGGGCCAAGTGCTCCTCGGGGTGGGGCGAGACAGCCCGGTTGGGGGTCTCGGCCCGGACGGGGGGGGTGCCGGCCTTTGCTACTAGGATGGCGAGGCAGGCGGCGGGGTCCGGGGGGGGAGGATGCTCCGCCTTGCTACGAGGATGGCGGGAGGGAGCAGCGTCGGGCGATGGGGTGGGGGGCTTGGGGTTTTGTTTATGGTTGTATATTTGGGCCCGTTTTGGGCTGTTTTTTACTGGTTTTAAATAAAGCTGCTACCAATTTTTGTACCATAGTTAATTTGTTGTGTACTTTGTTGGGGTGAAAGTTTTGTGGGGGGGGGGGTCAAGGTTGATGAGGGAGACGAGGCGGGTTTCCGGGTTACCAGAGTTAATGCCCGAGGCCGCGGGCCGGGTCCCGTGGCCGACAGTAACCTGGGCCCGGGCCCGGCCTCGGCCTCCTGCACAGGACAAGGGGCTCGGTGGGGGGGGGGGGGGGGGAGGCGGTGCTGAGATGAGCGGCATTTGAAATCGCTCCTTGCCAAGAAGGAGCGATTTCATTGGTACTGGGCGGCTGGGGGGCGGAGCAGGTGTTGCCGAGGAGCCACGTGGCTGGCCTTTTCGCCGCGGCTCCTCGGGAAGAAGACGTGTTCCCGCCCTCCCTCCCCTTTGTTTGGCATTTGGGATGTTGCAGCTGGTGGGGGCGGGGTAGAGAGCCAGCGCTCGCAGAAGCGGCGCGGGCTTGAACTGGTTTTGGAGCAGTGGGGGGCCAAGTGCTCCTCGGGGTGGGGCGAGACAGCCCGGTTAGGGGTCTCGGCCCGGAAGGGGGGGGGTGCCGGCCTTTGCTACTAGGATGGCGAGGCAGGTGGCGGGGTCCGGGGGAGGAGGATGCTCCGCCTTGCTACTAACATGGCGGGAGGGAGCATCGTCCGGCGATGGGGTGGGGGCTTGGGGTTATGTTTAAGGTTGTATATTTGGGCCTGTTTTGGGCTGGTTGTTACAGGTTGTAAATAAAGCTGCGACCAAAGTTTGTACCATACTTAATTGTTGTGTACTTTGTTGGGGAGCAAGTTATGTGGGGGGGGGGGGTCAAGGTTGATGAGGGAGACGAGGCGGGTTTCCGGGTTACCAGAGTTACTGCATAATGAATTATACAATAGAATACAATCTAGAGATTGTTATTCTAGTATGTTTGGAGAGGGGGGGGTGGGTCCATATGAAGGTCTTTGTACTGAGGAGAAGGGAATAAGGTGGAAGCCCAGAAATGGCCTTGAATAATTGCTGATTTTTGTTCTCAAAAGGGTCTTTGTAGTTATGGAACTCAAAAACATGGAGGTTTCCTACTGAATAAGCAAAACTGCAACTTTAGAAGGCAAATATCCTCTTTTGCAGTTTATTATCACTTACTGTTAGAAAACATTCTAGTACTAAATAGCCAAGCAACAACTGTTGCATTCACTGCACACTTTTCGCTTGGATGATGGCTGGGAAATAAATTCTAGTGGAAATTAATCTATGATCACCCTAAACTGTATCCCATTTCATCTTAAAAGTGCTTAAAACACTCTATTTGTGAGCAAGGACGGTCTCTTGCATGTGTCTGTGCAGTGCTGCTTGTGCCTCATTGCACTGTATGATCGATCATTGTTAGCACTAATAGTATTAATATCGCTGTTAAAATAGCTCTTCTACGTTCTCTTCTGCTTTCCTCTCCATTTCTTCTCTTCTTATGGCTCCACGCCACTTTTTCTTCCTGTTACTGACATTCCCTAAACTTCTCTCCTCATGCCAACATCGTCAATGCCCCCCCCCCCATCACCCTCTCTCTACCTTTCCCATTTCTTCTCCCATCTTGTCTTCCTCCCTTTCCTTAGCTCTTGAACTTTACCTTTTTCTTCCTCTCATTCATCCCTTTCCCTTCTCTCTTAAAAAACCTCATCCTTGTTTCCACCATTCTGTCTCCTCTCTGCCTTGTACTCTTCTCTTCCTTCTCCTTCTTTCATCTGGTGACATTAATCCTAACCGTGGCCCCCCTAGACTACATAAGAACATAAGATATGCCATACTGGGTCAGACCAAGGTCCATCAAGCCCAGTATTCTGTTTCCAACAGTGGCCATTCTAGGTCATATGTACCTAGCAGTTTCCCCAAGGGACACAGGTTCCACAATACTTGTATTGGTTCAAGCATTGATATCATGGGTCCCTTCTTAATAATGGTTTATGGACCTTTCCTCCAGGAACTTGTCCAAACCTTTTTTAAACCCAGCTACACTAACAGCCTTTACTACATCCTCTGGTAACAAATTCCAGAGTTTGATTACACGTTGAGTGAAAAAATATTTTCTTTTATTAGTCTTAAATAGTTTACCCTGTAGCTTCATTGCATGTCCCCTAGTCTTTCTATATTCTGATAAGGTAAACAATCGATCTATGTTTACCCGTTCCACTCCGTTCATTAATTTATAGACTTCTATCATATCTCCCCTCAGCCGTCTCTTTTCCAGGTTAAAGAGCCCTAACCTTTTTAGCCTTTCTTCATAGGAGTATCCTTCCATCCCTTTTAACATTTTGGTGGCTCTTCTCTGAACCTTTTCTAAAACTGCTGTATCCTTTTTAAGATACGGCGACCAGAATTGCACACAATATTCAAGGTGCGGTCTCACCATGGAACGATATAGAGGCATTATAATATCTTTTGTTTTATTTTCCATTCCTTTCCTTATCATACCTAGCATTCTATTTGTTCTCTTGGCCGCTGCTGCACACTGGGCCGAGGGTTTTAACATGGTATCCACAATGACGCCTAAATCTTTTTCCTGGGTGGTAGTTCCTAATGTGGAACCTTGCATCGTGTAACCATAGTTTGGGTTGTTCTTCCCTAGGTGCATAACCTTGCACTTGTCCACATTAAATTTCATCTGCCATTTTGATGCCCAGTCTTCCAATTTATCAAGATCCTCTTGCAATTTTCCACAATCCTCTTGGGTTTTAACAACTTTAAATAGTTTTGTGTCATCTGCAAATTTGATAACCTCACTCGTTATTCCATTCCGACTATTCTTTCATTCTCACTCCTCACCCAATCACTCTAATCTCATCCTCTTCTCCTTTCCCCCTCCTCTTTCCCTTTCTCTTGTGCCTTCTGAAATGCTCGTTTCATATCTAATAAACTCCCCTTTTCTCATGATCTCTTCGGGCTCAATATTCAACAAGGCACCCAGGAATGCCATACCCATAGAAAGATACCTGCTCAGGAAAAGTGCCTGAATCGTGAGTCATGTGCCTCCAAAATGGCCAAGCCTTGAAAATGCGGCACAAACCATGCCCAGTAGCAGGCACTAGCGAGGCATCGACGGGTACGCGCAGGGGCAAGAACCTGGGCTCGGCACATAAGAAGATGTTAGCCCATGATACTCATGTAGGTTTCCAAACCAGTGGCCAGAGAAGCAGGATGGCAAGTGTGCATGAACCCATGTATTGCCCGTCCGGTGTACCCGTGCATTGATGGCACCATCATGCAGGCCCCATGGGCTGCCAGTGCAAGAGCTCCCTGTGGCTGGGAAGATGGATACCAGCAGCATGGCGGTGAGAAGAACAGTGAACTTCAGCTTTGATGAGTCTGAGGCCCTTGCCTGATCTGTGCTTCAGTATGAGGGGGTGCTATACCCCAGGGGGGCTGGCGGTTAAACCTGTGGCTGGCCATGGCCATTTGGAGGGCCATGTAACTCCGCCAGTGCAGATAAGAAGGCAGGCAGAACAGGCAGGGGGAGGGGGCTGAGCACCATGCTAGACCAGACACACCCTGAAAGGCACAGCTGTGTGTCTGCGCAGGGAGACAGGGCTGTGGGCCAAGCCACAGGCTGGTGGCAGCCCCAATGGTAGCAGAACAAGTGACAGTGGGGCAATGGGCTATGCATGGTACAGGTGCCATCCCTGGCTGCCTGCAGCAATAGGCATATCCAGATACAGCAGATGGGGAGGCTGCTGCACCCCCTTGTGGCAGATGGCAGCAACACCACAAGGATCGCATAACAATGGCATTGCCGGTTACATGGGGAGCTGTGGTAGGACTACCCACCCCAGGGGACTCTGCCGGCCAGTACAGATGCCCTGGACATGCACCCCTCTGCCTAGCCCCTGCAACCCCAGCTCAGGGGTCTGAGGGGGCCAGTGGCAGTATCAACATATGTGTTGTCCATCTGTCCATGCAAGCAGATCTGCAACCACTGCCCATCACCACATGTCCAGCTGTGGCAGCATGTTGAATATGTGATGTCACAGAACTGGACAGATGTGTAATGGTGAGTATGCATAAACTACAAAACCCTGTCCTGCACAGCACCTAACAAAACATGCAGTGATATGGCCCCTGAATCCGTCAATGCCCCAGGCATGACATGTGCCCACAGCTGAGGTCACTCACAGTCCACAACCATGTAGCATTGTGCCAGGGCAGGCCTGCATTCAACAGATGGGAGCAAGGGAAGGAGGGAGGACTGCAGAGGTGGCTGAAGGAACCAGAGGGGTGACACAGGTGAATCAGTGGCCCAGATGGCACTGTTGATGGTAGCATGGGGCATGTGTCAAAGGTTCAGGAGAGCGGTGGGTAGGAATCCAGTGGCAGATGCCAGAGGTGTACCATCACATTTACCCCACACCTGCTACCCATGCTATTCCAATAAAGTGGTGACCCTCTACACCCTCGCTCCTCGTGCCTTTGTTTGGGCTTCTGCTGTGAGGGCCTTTGCTCTCCTTGTGTTGTTCCCTGCCCCCAGGATGGGCAGGCAACCAGAATGAGGCAGAATAGAAGTATGCACAGTAGATAATGTGGAAGCACACAACTGTGCCCATATGTATCCCCTCCGCCACTCTCCCACAGTGAATATGGTGTGAAATTCACCCTGGAGGCCCTAAAGTTCCACTATCTGACACTGCACTGGGGGCGACCGAACCAACTGTAGTGCATCAGGGAGCAGCTGGCAGCTGAGGAAGGTCAGTGGGATACACAGTAGAGCCCAGTAGATGCAGGGAGTGGCAGCCATGGCTGCTGGACAGGTGCAGGCAGATCATCTGGTGGTGGAACCCCCATACGCAATGATAGGAATATGCTTGTGGAAACTGTGCCATCCCCCAGCACCACTATCACATGTGTGCACCTTTCAGCACCTAATACATGCAAGTATGCACACATATGTCCAGGGCATGTCATTGAAGGGCAGTATAGGGGCACACACCAGCAGTGGTGGTAACAGATGCACATTACACACCTGCCCACACTGCCCTCTGTGGATGTCCATCGCCCGGGGGAGGCCGACAAGCCACAGCTAGGCATGTGAGGGGGAGAACTGAGCTGGCTGGAGGTGAGCAAAGGGGAGGGCATGCAGTGTGTACACCCCCATAGCCCAAAGGTGGGTTGCACAATGCATGTGTGGGCCTCCTGGAAATGTGCTAGTCCTACCCCAGAAAAACACCTCAGAGGTTCAGAGACAGAGCAGGGATTGGAGGAGGAGGAGGGATCAGAGAGTAGGGGCAGGGTGGGAAGAGTGAGGAGGAGGAAGGATCAGAAGGTCAGGAATAAGTCGGGGAGTCTGAGGAGGAGGAGGGATCAGAGGGGCAGGAGCAGGGGCAGGGAAGGGAGTCCAAGGAGGAGGAGGTGGTAGCTGGACCAGAGCAGTCCCCTGTGGCTGGAGCAGAGGTGGGCTCAGAAGGGGTAGCAGGGGGATTCAGCTCCACTCTTCAAGTGTCCCAGGTATGGCAATGCAGTGGAGGGCAAAGCCAGCAGGCAACCGGTGGGGGGTCAGAGGAGGAGCTGACCCTCCCATCTGTGGCCCACAGCCCACAGCCATGCCTGCCCATGTCCCTACCAGGGGGCCATGTGCCCACCGCATGGCTCAGCATGAACCGTGCACAATGGACAGTGGAGCCATGGTCCACATTCCACAGACATGGGCCCCCACAGTCACCCCAGCACCCATGGGCATGGCATAGGAGTGCCTTACCAGTCCCCTCTGTGTACCACCCACTGGCCATATGGTGACTGGGCTCTGGCTGCCCTGGTGGCAGAGATGTAGCTCCTCAGGGAGGATGTGCAGGCAGCAGCACAGACAATTGGTTTGTACCTGGATGCCCTCACTGCTGCAGTGATAGGGCACAGGCAGGGCCCCCTTGCACCATAGGTCATCCCCATGCCAGGGGATTGCCTTGCGATGGGCCATAATGGGGCAGACTGTGTGACCAAGGACATGGTTGCACAATGTTTCTGTTGCTCTGTGGATCTCTGTTGTTTTGTACTGCTGTTGTTTTTCTACTACTATTGCTGCCATTGTTGTACCTGCTACAGGTTTCCCAATAAACTGTTTTCATCTTGGAATCACATGGTGTTGTCAGTTTTGAGGGGGCAGGGCTGCGTGTCTGCACAGGTGGAGTAGGGGTCCATGGGTGGGGGACTGGGGGTTATGGGCATGAGGTGTGTGCCTGTGGGCCATGTCCTTGTTTACGGGTATGGCACAGTAGCACCACACGCACAGAATGGCGGTGGTCTCAGCTCTGTATGGGTAGAGCCTCTGTGCCATACCCGCACAACTGTGGGTAGCACCTCTGTGCCATACCCATACAGAGCAGTTGCAGCCAATGCTCAGTATGGGTAGCACCTCTGTGCCATACCCATGCAGAATGGGCACCACTGCGTTACTGGTGCAAGGTGTGTGTGCCATTGCAGGGCAGCATGTGAGTGGCACAGTGGTGCTACACATGCAGAATGCCCCCCGCCCCATTGTGGCACACAGTTTGAGTGCCACCATGGGGCATACATGTTGTATTTGCTTAATTATTACATGCCCGTTTTGATTCATGTTTTTAATGTGTTTTGTTTTATATGTTTGAAGTAATTTTCCCCCCCGAGGAAGGCATCTGCCGAAACGCGTTGGGGACTAATAAAGCACCAGTGTTCATCCTCCACTCTTGCCTTTTGTGTTTTGCTGTTCTGGTACTGCAAGAGTCTCTTGCTCTCTTTGTGCCTGACCCCTGGGTTTGGTGGCACCCCATAGGCCAACCTAGCAACCCATTTCACTAATCCCTGCCATCTTTGCTCTCTAACAGACTTGCCAGGGACCCAATCCTCACATCCTAGAACCGATGTGTCAGGGGGAGCTTCACCTCTCACCGCAGTGTACAGCCGGGATGCAGCACAGCCACAGGGTCTGATGCACCTGCCAGGGCAGAGGTACAGTCTGGTGTGATACCCAGAATGAAGATCTGCCAGGGCAGAGGTGCAGTCTGGTGTGATACCCAGCATGAAGGTGCAGTCCAGTGTGACACCCAGGGCAGAAGAACAGCCTGGTATGACACCCAGGGCAGAGGAGCAGGCTGTTGCACCTCCCAGGGCAGTGGAACAAGCCAGTGTGTCTGCCAGTGCTGGGGAGGTATAGACAGTGATGCCCCACTCACTGAGCTATAGTTCACCATTCTGGATGACCCTATGGATGCAGGGGGCATGGATGTGTACCAGGAACTACTGCAGGAGGGTGCATGCCTGGTGACCGGCACTGAGGGCATACTGGCCGAGCTGCACAGTATATGGCAGGATCTGAAGGCAGTCTCACAGGGAAGGGAGGCTGAGCCTGAAATATGCCAGGAACACCAACTGCGAGTGGAACGCCATCTGGAGGGACACCTGCTTCTGATGAGGGAGATGGTGGCATACCAGACAACAATTGCTGGTTCCCTGCACAGTTTGGTGGGCCTCCTGTGGGCCAAAGGGGGTGGATTCTGGGGCTGCCAGTGCACCAGCACAGCCACCTGGTAGCCTTGAACCATGTACAGTAGCCTGCCTTGATGGGGAGGGTAATGACCCTGCCAGCATGACATCAGACATTGCTCCACTGCTTTGCAATGCACATGTCAGCAAGTGCCCATGGCCGGCTGCAAGCCCAAGGGCAGGGGACACATGTGGTGGGGGGGGGGAAACCACACTGTACATGTAGTGTCATTGCAGGCACTTTATTGGTGAATGTGTGAATCTCATCCAAGAGATGGTGTGGGGGCAGTCACCTCAGAAACTGTCTCATATCAGCTGCGCATGGTGGGCCAGTACATGGGTCTGCTGCTGCCTTCCGGCATCTACACCATCACCATCTGCTGCCTCTGTGGCCTCCCACTCCTCCACTGCTGCAGGCTCTGGGTCCAGCACTTCCCACAGCCATGCAAGTTTGTGGAGTATGCAGCACAATGCAAATATCTGGCATATATGCTCTAGGCTGTAGAGGTGTTCCCTGCCACTCCTGTCAAGGCACCAGAAGCGGCTCTTCAGCACCCCTATTGCTCACTCCGCAATTGCCCTGGTATGCTGATGGGCAGCATTATACCATTCCTCCTGCCGGTTCCTGGGGTGGCACATTGGGGTCAGCAGCCAGGTCCTCAACTGATATCCACGGTCACCTATTGGGGCAATGTGAGATGTGCACATGAGCATGGGTCATGTGTTTGTTACAGTCTATGGGATGTTATGGCAGCATACAACACACCAGCTACTAGCAGGGCAGGGTGCAATATGTGACACTGTGGAAGTGAGGGGACATCAACATGTGGTTTGTGCAGCAGTCAGGCATTTGGGGCAGGGCAATGGGGCATGGTGACATGGGTCTGCTGATTGGATTGGGAGCAGACATGGATATGCCCTACATGGGCTGCTGCCATGTGGCTGTACTACATGGTGCCAGCCCGTGCTCCTCCACATGCCACATGTTGGTGCATGCTGTCTGTTTTTGTCCATGGGGCTTCCCTTGACTGTTTCCATGATGGCAACATGGCCTGCTGTGCACATGGATCTGCGGAACAGCAGTGCATGTGCACACTGTGGACATCAAGTGTTGCAATACATTCATAACACATATATCTCCACCTGTTTGCTTTACACATAGCATCATACTACAGCAACCATTTGTTCTAGGCTTGTCCTGGGGCTCACATATGTGCACACTCACCTAGCAGCCATGAATTTCCGATCTGACCCCCGGCTGCTGCCTGTCCCAGGCTGGACTGGGCAAGGACAAATGCATTGTGGCAGGACCCCAGGTAGTGAGCACATGACAACCTGCATGTTCATAAGTGTGTAACCATGCCTGTTCCAGTATGCCCTCTGTTCCTGCCATGGTGCCCAGAGTGCAGTGTGGATATAGTCTATACACCCAAGCACCGATGGGAATCCAGCAACATTGTAGAATTCCTGCATGGTTTCCTGCCGCATCTGCTGTGTCCGAGGGAAGGCTATGAGGTGGTGCATCCTCCGCAGCAGGGATCTGGTGAAGGCACTTATGCAGTGGCTGGCAATGGATTGCGTTATTCCAACAGTCACCTCTATCATGTGGTGGAAGCTGCCAGTTTCCAGATATCCCAGGGCAGTGGTCATCCTCTATCAATTGCAGATAGCTTACCCTGGGCCTGTGTACACATAAGGCATGGTACCTGCATCTCAGGTGCTGGGCTACTGCCTGCTGATGGATACGCACTGCCTGCCTCATCCTCCACTGTGCCCGGGCACAGTAGGCACATCTCTACCTCTGGAACACCATGTGCATGGCCCACATGGCTTCATGGCTGGTCCAGTAGTGCTTTACCTCTGCACAATTTGGGTACAGGCCTGCACACGCTGTCCTCACTGTACTATGCACTGTAACACTACTACATGGGTTCACTGCACACCATCAACAGTCATATGCATCGGGAAGTGTTGCTTAGGCTTATGCAGTTAGTGATGTCCAATGTCAGCACGTATGGTTTTCGGAAATCCACTTTACGTGGGTTTGAGGACGGCATGCCCCTGTTCCGTCCCTGGGCCTCAACACTTGGTGCTCTGCGGGTAACTGGGCCTCTCCAATTCAAGTTGCCTTATTGAATATCTGGTTTACTTAGTTAGGGCAGTTTTACATGGGTAAAGCCGTCTTTTAGATGCATAGCATGTGCCTAGGGCTTCGAAAATCAGGCCCTTCATGTCTAACGTTTTCCATCTACTAGCTCTTACTGAAACCTGGCTCCTCCCTGATGACACTGCTTTGGTCGCTGCCCTTTGTCACAGCGGCTACCAATTTTCCCATACTCCTCATGCCACTGGCTATGGTAGTGATGTTGGGTTTCTGCTTTCTCCTTCCTCTTAATTTCAACCCCTCCTTCTACCTCAGTCTCACTCCTTCTCCTTTGAAGTCCATTCCATCTGTCTTTTTAATCCCTTACATTTCCAGATAGCTGCTATTTATAGACCTCCTGATACGTCCACCTCTACCTTTCACAGTGATTTTGACTCCTGGCTTTACCTATTTCTGGATTCTTCTTCTTTCCTCTCCCTTATTCTTGGTGATTTTAATATTTATGTTGATAACCCTTCTGACCCCTATGCTTCTAAACTCCTTTCCCTTACTTCCTCTTTCAACCTCCAACTTTGCTTTTCTGCTCCCACTCATCAGCGTGATCACTGCCTTGACCTGGCTTTCTTCTCTAACTGTTTACCCTCCAATTTCCATACCTCAGTTCTTCCCCTATTTGATAATCACATCCTAAGTCCCTCCTAAGTTTACACCCAGTCCCTTGGTGCTCTCATCTCTTCCCCCTTCATCATTCCCTACCTCAATCTCACCCAGTCTCCTCCTACCTTTTTAGGAATTGTCATGCTATCAATCCATTAGCTTTCTCCACTATGGTGTCATCACCTCTTTCTTACATCTTATCTTCTAAATCTGCTGAAGAATATAATTTCCTATAACACTGCCCTCTCCTCTGCTCTAGATGTTCTTGCTCCACCCATTCCAAGTCCTGTGAGATGTACTATACCTCAGCCCTGGTTATCTTCAACTACCTGCTATCTACGCTCCTCTGACTGCTCTGCTGAGCACTTTTGACTCAAATCCCACTCTCTTTGACTTTCTTCACTTCAAATTCATGCTTAACTCCTTCCAATCAGCCTTGGCACTAGCCAAGCAAAGCTACTATATCCATCTAACTCTCTTGCCACTGACCCCCACAGTCTCTTCTCAACTCTTAATTCTCTCCTGAAAGTTCCTCCCCCTCCAACCACTCTTTTTCTTTCTGCCCAAACCCTAGCCAACTATTTCCATGACAAAATCCACAAAATTAAACTCCATTTCCCCTATAGATCAGCCTCAACCCTCTGCCTCTATCTCAATACCAACTTTTCCTATCAATCTCTGTTACACTTTCATCCTTTTCTATGATCTCTGATAAGGAAACCTTTCATTTTCTTACCTCCTCTAAACGTACTACTTACATTTCTGATCCTATCCCCAGCCACCTCCTTAACTCCATTTCTTCCTCTTTCATCCCTTCCATTTCACATATTCTCAACCTCTCGCTCTTCACTGCTACTATCCCTGCAGTCTTCAAGCATGCTGTGGTCATACCTCTCTCTCCTCAAGAAACCGTTACTTGACCCTAGTTGTCCTTCTATTGACCCATCTCCCTTCTTCCCTTCATTTCCAAGCTTCTTGAGTGTACAGTCCTCTGCCGTTGTCTTGAATTTCTTTCCTCTCAAGTCCTCCTGGATCTGCTTCAATCTGGCTTTCGTCCCTTACATTCTACTGAGATGGCACTTGTCAAAGTCTCCAGTGACTTGTTCCTGGCTAAATCCAAGGGCCTTTACTCTATCCTCATCCTTCTTGTCCTTTCTGCTGCTTTTGACACTGTTTATCACCACCTTCTCCTTGACACATTGTCCTAGCTTGGTTTTAGGGGCTCTCTACTGTCTTGGTTCTCTTCTTATCTCTCCCATTACTCTTTCAGTATTTGTTCTGATGGTTCCTCCTCTACTGCTATCCCACTCTCAGTTGGTGTACCCCAAGGGTCTGTTCTGGATCCTCTCCTTTTCTTTCTCTGCACCCAGTCCTTTGGTGCTCTCATCTCCTCCCATGGATTTCAGCATCACTTTTAAGCTGATGATTCTCAGATCTATCTTTCTATACCTGATATTTCTCAGACATTCTAGGCCTGCATCTCTGCCTGTATGTCTGGCATTGCCTCCTGGATGTCTCATTACTGTTTGAAAATTTTTCCCCTAAACCTTCCTCTCCCCTTCCTCCTTCCTCTATCTCTGTTGATAACACTCTTCTGCTTCCTGTTTCCTTGGTGTCATCTTTGACTCCTCCCTTTCCTTCTCCTCACATATCCAACAGATAGCTAAAACCTGTTGTTTCTTTCTCTATAACATTAACAAGAATTGCTCCTTCCTCTCTGAACATACTACTAAAACATTTTTCCCACTCTCTTGTTACTTTCTGTCTTGACTACTGCAACCTCCTTCTTGCTGGCCTCCTTATGAATCACCTCTCTCCCCTTCAATCTGTTCAGAAATCTGCTGTGCAACTAATCTGTCGGCAAAGTCAAAATACTCATATAGCCTCTCTTCTCAAATCACTACATTGGCTTCCCTTCCATTTCCATATCCAATTCAAAGTTCTCCTTCTGACCTATAAATGCATTCATTCTTCTGTTCCTCATTACTTTCTTCTCTCCTCCCTCCCTACTCCCCTCCTCGTGAATTCCACTCTTCTACTAGCTTGCTTCTGTCTTTGCCCTTTTCTTTCACTGCCAACTCTAGACTTCAGTCCTTTCACTTTGCTGCTACTTATGCCTGGAACAAACCTCTGAGTCCATACATTAGGCTTCATTTCTGCCCCTTTTCAAATCCATGCTAAAGGTTCACCTCTTTGAGGCTGCTTTTGGATCTCGATCCCTTTTTCCTTTTGTCTCATTACCCTACCCTATTCTGCCCTTATTCTTCTCTTGTCGGTCTTAAATAGATTGTAAGCTCTGATGAGCAGGGCCCATCATTATGTGTGTCTATACAGTGCTGCGTATGCCTTGTAGCGCTATATAAATGATTATTATTATTAGTAGTAGTAGTATTAACAGACAGTCTTTCTCTGTTCTAAGAGAATTGGTCTCCTATTCCCTTTTAGGGGATAATTTTAAAAAGTTTTTTTTTGTATTTAAAGCCCTTCTTACATGCATAAAAAGTCTTTTATAAAATTACTCTGGGGTTACATGTGTAAAAGAATGCATGATGACAAGAATGCACAGACTTTTACATGATCTAAATATAGGTGCGTTCTAAGGCAGAGTCTGGGTGAATCACAGGTGAAAAAACGGTTTGTGTGTGTTACTTATTATGGGCATGCAGGCAAAAAAAAAAGTTGTTTCACGTTATCATTTGTGGATTTTTATTTTTTTCTGTTTTTCATTTCAGGGCAATTTCATTAATAGTACACAGTGCACTATTGGACACTATTTACCCAAGTGCACTATTCTTCAATAGGCACCTTTGAGCAATAGTGACACTGCCCCCCCCCCCCCCCAATTTCTGCTTTTTTTTTTTTTTACAGTTTACTGTTTATAGAGTTTATTAAAACATTTGATATACTACTTTTTCCTTGAATAAGAAAAGTGGTTTACATTAAAACGGTTGAAATCATAAAGAAATTACAATTAAATTAGTTATGAAATCATGGGGATAAAAGAGGAAGGTAGTCAGCTGGGCAAAATTAGAGGGAGTTAGATGAGCAGGTAATGGCATCAAGAACAGTCACCATATCCCGTAACTTGTGTCTTTGTTGAAAGCCATATTAACATAGTGCATTTTCAAGCCTTTCTTAAATTGCTTAAAGGAGTCCAATCATAAATCAGCAAGTAGGGTATTGCAAAGAAATTCGGCTAGAAAGTAAAAAGCTGTTAATCGAATGGAGACAAAGCATGCCTGGTTAGGTGAGGGGAGTATGACTAAATTTGATCTTTGAAAGCGTAAATGAAGGGAGCAAAGATAAGGGATAATGGATGAAGATAAATACTGTGGGAGATAGAATAAAGGGTTTTGTGTGCTAAAGTAATGATCTTAAATTCTGTCCTATAATGATGGATAGTCAATGTTTGTTCAGGAATGAAGTGGTCAGATTTCATTTCAGGTTAAAAACATAGTAACATATAGTAAATGACGACCGATAAAGACCAGTATGTTCCATCTAGTCTGCCCAGTAAGATGGCTAGTGTAGGTGTACCTGCCACTCTGTGCAGGTCACCCCCTCTATGCCTTTGTTCAGGTTTATATGATATGGGAGTTGTCATTTACATTTCCCATGGCATTTCAAATAAATACACATCACTGAAGTCATTGAAAAAATGGCATTGACCCGTTTCATAAATTCTATTGAGAGTACAGTTTGGATAATTGCAAATTTGGCTTCCGTTCAAAGTATGGAACAGAGACCTTGCTACTCTTGATGTCTGATGTGGCATTTAAAGGTTTGACCAAGGCATAGTGAATTTTCTTATTTTTCTGGACATCTCTGCAGCCTTTGATACATTGATCAATGAAATTTTGCTTTACTGTGTGTCCGCTTTAGGAATAGTAGGCTGTATTTTAGATTAGTTCTGATCATTTCTATTGGAGTGTTCACAGCATCTGCTTGGTTTACTCTACCATCCCTTAGGGCTCCATTCTATTTGCAGTATTGTTTAATATCAATATGTTGCCTATTTGTAGAATACTTAACTGTTTAGGAGTCACACTATTTTTACGCTGACGATATTCAGTTCCTTGTTCCTATTCATCCTTCACTCAGTGAGGCAGTTGAACATATGCAACTATGTATCAGAATAGTAAACTCATGGATGTCAGCTAATGGGTTATTCAAAAATGTAGGTAAACCGCATTGTATTTCTGGGCAGAAAATCAGCCATCTTCTCCCAGTTATATTCAGATTGATAAGGAAATTGCAATAGCATTGTCAAGCTAGAGATTTTGGAGTCATAGTTGACTCTTCATTATCGATGATGTGCAAATAAGAATAGTTAAAAAAATAAAGTTCAAGCTACAGATAAGACACTACTTTAAACCATATCTGTCTAGTGATAACTTTTGCTCTGTGATCCACACTTAAGTAATTCTTCACTTGGACTTAACTTGGGCATGACACCACTGGACTGTGTGCACCATATCCTTCACCCTCCCCTGGTCCCCTTCCACCCTGCCTGCAAATCAAGACCACCAAGCCATGTCATGTCTGAGTGGGAAAATGTTAGTCTCAGCTTTATTCACATAGTGGTATGTTTGATAAACTGCAGTAAAGGAGCAAGTGTGCTGTTAGCATGAGCTAATGGCACACTTGCACTCTTAGCGCATCCAAAAAGCCACTTTAGTGCACATTAACAGTACCAGCAGTGTAAAGCATCCTGTGGGTGGAGAGAAGGTGTGCACGGGGCGGAGAGTGGAGGTAAATGGGCAGAGAGTGGGCAGGAACAAAGCTTGCTCCTTTAATGCAAGGCACCTTAGTGGCAGGAACCCTAAACAACTCAAAACCTGGCGGAAAGAGTGTTTTTTTGAGGAGAGAGAGCCTATTTAACATCTGCAATGTGATTTATTGATTATTTTTATTTATGTAACAGGTCTTCTATACAGCCTTATCATATATTCAAAGCAGTTTACATGGAACAATTACAGAAACTAGCTTTATATAGAACAGGGATATACAACTTTGAGGTTACATGGGGTATTACAAGTAATTAACAATTTTAACTATATACAAAGGAATTGTTGCAGTGTTATGTGGTACATTTCATCAGTGATCATGGTCTACTGGGGTGGCTCCATAGTATTCCATGAAAAGGTGGGGTTTTACTGCTTTTCTAAAGTCTTTTAGGTCTTTGATTGTGCGCGTTGAGGTTGAGGTGATGCACAGACATGTGAGCCCAAGACAGTGATAGTAGTGCTCCATTAGCAGCAACAGCATAGTGCCCGTGTATGAAAGGGCACTATATTGATGATGCAAATGGGGGCAAAGGATGTGGCACATGGGTCATGCAGTGGGGGCTGCTGGTGCACAGGGGGGACCAGACAGCTGCCTAGATGGCACATAGGAACATAAGATTACAAAATATGCCAAACTGTGTCAGACCAAGGTCCATCATGCCCAGTATCCTGTGTCCAACAGTGGCCAATCTAGATCACAAGTACCTAGCAAAAGACACACAGGATCACCAATAACTGTAAAGAGGCAAGCAGTGCATAGCCTGGGTCCTCTATAGCAATGGTTTATGGACTTGTCCAAACTTTTTTAAAACCCAGCAACACCGACAGCTTTTACCACATCCTCCGGTAATGGATTGCAGAGTTTGATTATGCATTGACTGAAAAAATATTTTCGCCTAGAAGACCCAAATAGGTTACACTGTAGCTGCATTGCATGTCCCCTAGTCCTACTACATAATGATGGCGTAAACAATTAATCTACATTTACCCAAGCCACTCCAGTCAATATTTTATAGACCTCTAACACCACTCAACCATCTCTTCCCCAGGTTGAAGAGACATAACATTGGCAGACATTGATGGGGTTCCTGGAGAGGGAGATGGATTTGGGGGGAATGTGTGGCCGTCCATGTATGCCTCTGTCCCCCCTCTGGACCCGCCACCCTCGGCACCCGCCAACCCGCATGTTGGATGGGCTGGGACAGTGCACCACCAACACTGACAGCACATGGGCATGGTGGACGGGGGCAGAGGCACCCGCCTGCAGCAGACCAAAGCCATGCCCTGGTCCAGTGCTCTGTGCACAGGGCAACATATGCCAATGTCTGTCTGATGGGAAGCATGTTATCCCCACGGACCATTGTAACCATGTGGCACACTAGGCACAGTCATAGTGTATATGAGTGGAGAGTCACAGGTTCAGGTCCTGGCTGTGGGTCATGTAGTGCATGTCCCTGTGGCTAAGTTTTGGCCCACAGTGCAGGTACAACACCAACATGTTTAACCCCCAATGATTCGGCCAACAAGGGTAAAGGTACCCACACAGACAGGCTCCACTATACTCAGCTGGATGGAGAGTTAGGCTGACAGCACCGGCACTGTTAGCTCTTGCACAATCAGCACATCTTAGCAATGCTTGAGCTGAGATTGGGACCAGAGTGGCCGCAGCAATGCCAACCATCCCCCTTCTTGTGAATTGCGTTGATATGAGTGTGTGTGTGCGTCTATGTCTATCCATTGTTTTGTGGCTTTCTACACCTCATTGAGTCTCACAATGCCTAAGCTGTTTCCAGCATTGGTCTGCAAATGTGCATGAGGAGAAGCAAAGAATTGTGGGTATGGGCTGAAACAGGGTGGATTGTCTAGAATGTGTCTGCATCAAGGATAGGGTCAATAGCTGGAACATTGTAGCACCCAACTGCCACCTGCATGGACCGGGTGGCCACCACATGTCATGCTAGGAGTGCACTCTCTCACACTGACCATGTCATGGCTTTGTATCCACATAGTGCTGTATAGTGTTTGGTTCTAGTGATGTGGGTGTGTGACCTGTCCTGGGGGCTTGACTGCTGCACCAACTGCTGGGTGCACATGCAATGTGTATTGACTAGTGGACTGTCTGCAGTTCATATATGCATGGCTGGAAAACCCAGTGGTAAGCAGCAGGTATAGTCTGAGTGTGCTCATTGTGGGTGAATTAGACAGTGGTATTTGGGATGTGTGGTGTTCCAGGCCTACTCCCAGTGGTACGTATAGGGCCAGCAGGACCCTAGTAACACTCTCAAACTGGTACAGAAATGCCCTCGACCCACAGGTAGTTAGTGGCCATAAGCATCAGCAGTGTAACACTAGGTATTGACATGCACTGTTCTAGATGGGTCCCTGTCTAACAAGGGCAAAACACAGGGCCAGATGTAACTAGCATATACAGCATTTTACAATTTTATAGGACACAAGGTGACCAGCATAACCACACCACAGATAATACCTACCACACCCTGGCAGTAATTAGTATTAGCAACAAAGACCATCTCCAGAACTGTAGGTATGGAGGACTTGGTGCTAGGCACCCATCTTTACCCTCAGGGTGACCGCAGAAACTGCTCAGTGGCATGGTTTATAGCTGCTCTGTGCTTGTATCACACAGTGTCAGTGCATCTTACTGAGCTGAGTGATGGATAAGTGCATTCTCCACTTGGTGATCAGCTGTAGACTGCGGTTCCGCATGTGCACTGCATCATGGGTACTGGTGGGGGCTACCTTATGCCAGCACACACAGCAGTCATTTTAGGCAGAGATCCGCATTCTCTTTGTATCCAGCCATTGCTGTGTAGCAAGGTATGGAGGTGTAGCTTACTGGTTAATGCTATATTTCCCTAAGCAGGGGACAAGAGTTCAATTCTTACCTGTTCTCTTTGTATCTGTGCTACTCAGATCATTTTCATACCTGTAAAAGTCAGGGCTCTGCACATCAATGCTGGCAGCCCATGACACTCTCTCCTCTGCCGTCATCTTTCCTTCAGCCCATCCATCTGCCTCTGTTGGTTGTGTGCAGCCATGCCTTCTTGTGCAAGCTGCTATACCATGGCCCTCACTGGTACTCTTCTCCACATTTCAGCTCCTCACATTCGCCTCTCCTGTGTCTGATCTGCATGTCACCACTACTACTCTGTCCACCTGTCACTGCACATATCCTGCCACTTCTGCCTCCGCTGGGGGACATGTCTTACCCATCCTATGTCACACACTGACATTGCACCACCCTGTGCATCGTTACAGCTGCCTTCCACATACTTTACTGGCTGCCCCATAGAGTGTCGACCAATATGGCAGATCCATCACCTGTACTTCCTTCCACCACCTTTATATTGGCATTCTTTGGTGTCTATCCTGCGTTTGGGTTATAACTACATTCGTGCCCTAAGGTGCATGCTTTTCACCTTAGGGCACCTTGTCTCCCCTTAGGACGCCTTGTCTCTCCTTAGGATGCCTTGTCTTGCCTTTAGACATCTTGTCACCTTACTGCACTTGGTCCTGTAAGCTCACGTTAAATGGCCCATGACGCCCTAACACTGGGATGCCCCCTACCTGCCCACTGCCTTAAATGGCTTCAGGCACCTTATCGCTGCCCTTAACACCGGTGACTTTATCGCCATTTAGTAAACATACCCCATAGACTTATCTGCAAACTATTCCTAGCAAATATTATTGTAATCAAAACCCAAATCACCACCTAATACAAACATGACATCATTTTTTTTCTAAAAAAAAAGAAAAAAACCCATGTTCTTGGAAATCAAAACTATATGCAAAACAAACAAGATTCCAAAAAAGAAATAACAAAGACAAAACATATAATTTTTGTCGGGTGCACTATCACAGAAGGAGATGGATTTCTCTCCCCCTCAGTAGTGGACCCATTTTGATTTAAAGGTAATTTGTATAATATGCATAAAAAAGGTCACTTAGCTCAATAATGTCAAAATCCTCCAGGCAAATTTATGCAAAAATCCTGTATACACGACGTGGCATGTTTCAGGTGAAATCACAAACCCTGCTTCAAATTGTACAGGACAATCATCAAGCAATTGAAGATCACGGCTGCATTTTTATAAATGTGAAAGTCTTGAAGTGAATGGCATCTGACGTCAAAGACCGAAGGTAGCCAATGAAAAGAACAGAGTAAGAACCTCCCACTAAACAGGGAATCCCAAACCTGCGTGGACAACGTCAAAGCAAACTGGCTATAGGTATGTTGTTCTTACAGCCAAAAGGTGAACCCCATCAGGCAAGTACAGTTTGATGTTTATCCTTAACAAATTTTCATGCTTGATGACTTTACCTCCTAGTGCCCTCAAGAAATTGCCTTTTCCATGCCAACTTTTTTCTAGCTCTCTCTATTCCTTTAGAATTTTGGCATCCCTCCATTTAAGCCGTGGAATTATTTTGGACCTTATAATTCTAGTTTCTGGCCATGCCACCTTTGTGCGTGCCAGATCATTTTTAATTAGAATAATTAAGTCATATTTTTGGTGTAAATGAGGTCATTGCCCTCAAGATGTAGCACATTCTAATATGGAGGCTATCTGCCCTTGGTCCATGCCTATATGGTTGGCATAAGTTGGTCCCAGAGCATTCCACTCTTGTCTAGCTATATTAAAGTTGCTGTCACCATGGGGAACCCCGACTGTTTGCTCTGCTGCCCTCTTCCTGACCCAAAAAATGTGCAAATGCAAGACTATTCAAATTGTGGCCCTTCTTTTCCCTGCAATAAAATAAACAATGGTTAAACCCAAGCCTCCATCTGCCAAGTTAGCTGCCCCTATGCAAAATGCATTTGTTGATAAACCCTTGGTGTCTAACACTGCCCCTTGAAGCTCCATTTCCCATACCCTACTGAACTGATACCTTGATTGGCAGGACCTGTCCCAGTGTCTGAACAGGACACTATCTCCTGCTGGCCTTATCTGCCTGTATGCCTGCAATGCCCTTAAAGGGAATACTGTTCATCTCTGTTTTGGACTGTCTAAGCCTTAATGCTGTGCAATCCTCCTCTCATTCTATGTCCTCACAGAGCAGTTCAGGGCCCACATGAGCATTTTTGTGTGGGCGATTATTTCACTGATACAAAAGGTTCCATAGGATATGGTAAAAAATGCCATTTTGAACAACTTGGCCTCAAATTCATCCCTAAGCATCCAGCTCAATGCATAGATCATTGCCATAATGATGTCCAAGACTTGGTGGAGTCTGGCACTCCCTTCAACCTGAAAAAGAATGACACCCCTGCTAGGTAAGATCTTGCGTGGGCCCACGATATACTGCTGGCCCTTATTCACTTAATCAATTCTGCCATCCATGCATTGCACATTTCTGATATCTGGATGTTTTTCCTGTGCAAATTTCTCCAGGGCTGCCCAACCTTTCTTGTATGTTCTCCAAGTGTTTGGAGACAGTGATTTCCGAATCAATGTCTTGATATCCTGTACCCAAGCTCCCATAGCTGTTTCAGCATTTTCGTTGCTCACTGCTGTGCTTCCAGTGACAAGCACCGAAAATGCACCCACTAAAAATGAGAAAGAGCATCAGCTACAATTTTGTTAGTCATTCTGCCCCATTGTTGGCAGTAATAACTTGAGGCTAGTTAATACTAAGTGGCACACTAGATTCATTAATTTTATCCACTCTAGTAGGCACGGACAATCAAGATGTTGTTTGACCAGAAGACTATCCTTGGTTCCTGAGTTCCAGCTCCCAGGTCATTAGTACCACTATGTTGGAAAGAGCTCTAGGAATGCTCTCTTTTGTGATGCCCAGTATGTGCCACATGGGTGGCCATTCCCCTGTACACCACTTCCCCTTAAAGTATACACCAAAACCCCTGCTTCCCTGCTATTGTATTTCTTTAGGAATGCCAACCATATTTCTAGGTCCCCTTTCATCTGTGCCGATACCCTCAAAAAGTGATGCTCCTTCTTTATGTGTACAGTAAGTGGCTGCTGTCAGGTGCATAGTAAAGGTGCAGGCCATCGCTACCATCCTATATGCAAAACTGAAGTGTCCTATTGGGGCCTGCAACTGATGCAATGTAATCTTCTTAGCCCACCATGTGTTTTCTACTAACTCCCTTAGGGTGTCAAGTTTTACCTCTGGCAGCCTGGTGGCCATATGTGTTATATCTATTTCTGTACACAGAAAAGACAATGGGGTATGTTTACTAAACCGTCTTAATGTTACCTGCGCTAGTTGCAGCGATAACATGAGGAATGCCATATAAGGTAGTGGGCGTTTCTGCGGTAAGGTAGTAATGGCAGCTCATTGCGCGATAGAGGGCACCTTGCCGTTATCGCACTATAGAGGGTGCAGTGGAGCATTATCGTGCGTTAACCTTAATTTTGCGCTGTGGCATAAGATCAAAGAAATAGATGTGTAGCACACTGGTTAATACAATGATTGCTGATGCAGCAGTCATGAGTTCAATCCCTCAGTGGGCAAATTTCATTAGGCTATCAGAGGCAATTAATTTTCCTGCCTGTCAGACACATCTCAACAACCTGTACTGCCAGCCAAAAAAACCTGTACTGCCAACCTGTACTGCCAGCCAAAAAAACCATCACAAGGTTCCATAACCTAATGCATCTTTTAGGGCACACCATAAGGCACATTATAGAGCACCACGTCATCCAAGGTGAGTCATAATGTGCCCCAGAGGGCGGCACAAAAGGGTGGCACCCCCCAAGTCAGCATATAACGTGCCCCATAAGCTGGCCGAACCGAAGGTGATGCTAAAGATGGCCCAAGGATGTTAAGGTGACCCAAGAAATGTTGGCTAAGGGCAGTAAGGTGGACCAAGATCATAAGCATGAAATGTATGGGCAAAACACAGATGTAACTCTAACACTGCACAGAACAGCAAGGAAAGCCAATTAACAAGTGTTGTAAGGAAGTAAATGTCAGAGGTGAAGGACCTGCCAAATCTGCATGAGAGCCATGTGGCAGCTGGTAAAGTGGATAAATATAACGGGGGCAGCTGTACCGATGCACAGGGTGATGGTACTGTAAAGTGCAACAATGACAGTGTATGGCAGAAGATGTGAATACGTGTCCACCAGAGGAGGTAGTGGTGTCCGGATAAGTGCAATGACAGGAGGACAGAGGAGTAGCAGTGCCATGCAGACCAGACACAGGAGAGGCAAGCATGATGAGCCGCAATGCAGAAAAGGGTCACAGTGCAGGTCATGGGGTAGCAGCCTGCACATTAGGACAGGATGCCACACAGCTTGCAGATACATATAGACAGACAGAAGGATGGTTGGCAATTGTGATGAGAGTATAATGTGGCAACAGCACAGATCTGCATAGATATGACTTTCACAGGAATGAAACGTAGTTGTGTACGACAGGCATAAAATTAAAAGAGAATAGAGAGGAATCAAACCCATGACCAGTAGCACAAATATCAATGCACAAACCTGCAGGCTACACCACCAATGTGAACACCACAGCAAAGGCTGCATACAGGAATACTGCAGGGCACCACACAAGAAGCCTGCTGTCTGCCAGGATAGGGCAGCCCCCAACAGTAACCATGACAGTAAACTCAACCTCAAACCACACATAGACAAAACAATCCAAAAAGCATATTACAGGATGCGAATCATCAGGAGACTGAAACCACTCCTCGCTCCAGAACACTTCCGTACAGTCTGTCAAGCACTGATAACCCCAATACTGGACTTCTGCAATCCGATATACCTCGGACTACCAAAACAAGCTCTCAAACCACTACAGCTGGCACAAAACACTGCAGCTCGAATCATATCCGGAGCCGCAAGGCAGGAGCACATCACACCTACACTAAAGGACTTACACTGGCTCCCAATCATTGCTCGCATCAGATACAAGACTATCATAAACCTATTTAAGATAAAAGAACACACATCAGCCAACAGCCTCCACCTGCTCATACAACCGGAAACCAGCGCACGTCCCAGAAGAAGTCAAACACGCAACCGAGTCAGCACCCCAAATGAGTACAAGCACACACGCAAGGACACAACAGACAGAGCTCTCTCCATGGCTGCTCCAACAATATGGAACAATCTACCGGACGATCTAAGGGCAACTCCAGACCTCAAAGACTTCAGAAAACAACTGAAAACCATGTTGTTCATAGAGCACTATGGTCACATCACATAACCTAAGAGAATGGATAACAGCAATCCAATCCTCCCAAACAACTGAATATATATAAAATATGATTCTAGCACCACTGTAAATAGCCCACCCTGTATATAGCTCAAACAAATCAAGCACCCAACACATCCCTCACACAACTAAGTTTTATCCTCACTGCATGTACAACACACACACTTTACCTGATTGCTTGCTGTGATACCACCTTGATTATTAAGATAAGGCGGTTTAGAAATACTGTTAAATAAATAAATAAATAAATGATGCAATGCACATGCTGATTAGCTGTATACAGCTGATGACCCAATGGGATCTGCATCTCTCCGGTACCTCAGCCTGAAAAAAAGACCGGACACTGCGTGATGCTGCCACAGAGCAGCTACAGACCAGGGCATTGTGCATATTCAGAGTTCACCCTGATTGATAGGATGGTCGCACAGCACTAGATCGGCAGCACATGTGCTGTTGGTAAGTGGTCCTGCTATATGTCCCCATTGCTATCACTGTGTGCCAGGTGTTCCCTGCAGTACATATGAAGGTTATTTGGTGTCCATCTGCATTACACACTCACATGTAGCCCTCTGGGTCAAGTCACCATTATTGTGACCCATTGTGTACCCATTGTTAGGGTATGGCTGCCATTGACACCTGTTATTTGGGTGAAAGGGTGTCTAGACACACATCATGTTTGTGTGGCTGTGTCTCTACAGGTTGACGTAGTATACAGTACATACCCCTTGGTACCCTAAACACCCTTTTGGCAGTTGAAGGAGTGAAGCAATGGCTGTATAACCATTAAACCCCATCCTGCTGTCAATGGACAGCACCCCAGGGTTTGTGGCCCACAGCCATAATTGTGACTGGGCCAGTGACACCCCAGCAGTACTGCTGTGAGTATGCCTGCAAAGCCTCCACTACCTCACACTGCAGTCTGCCATTCACCGGCAGACTGCACCTGCAGCATCCTCAGGGAATGCCAACCATGCACAGACTAGCTGCAGACAGTCCACTGGCCAATCCATAGTGCATGATCACAAAGGAGCACTGTGCTTGCCAACAGCACTGGGAACACCCAGGTGTGACATGAAATACATAAGGTATAGCACTATGTGGGAACATAGACATCCCATGGTCACTGCTCAGTCAGGGTCATAGTTACCTTACAGCATGACATGCTATGGCCTCACTGTCCATGCAGGTAGTGGTCGGCCTCTACAGTGTCCCAACCATTGACCTATACCCTGTGCATATGCATCCTGCCCAATCCTCCCTGTCTGTGCCATACCCACAATGCCTTGCTCCTCATTAAGTGCATTTGCAGCCTAGCGCTGGTAACAGTGGGACATTGTGGGCCCTGTGAGGGACATCCTGAGCTATAAAGAAGAAGAAATACAGGCATTAATCCCAAAAGACCCCTTCTTTACAGAGGAAGAAGAGACTCCAGACCTGGAAGAAGAATGGGGGAACCTTATCAGGATGACACAACGCTATATTAGGGAAGACCTTCATGCAGCATCCGTTTTAGAGTACTGTCGGAAGAAAATTATCCCAAGAGGTCTTAGAATGCAGAAAGCACCGGGCATGTTTAAGGATGACAAAACGTTTATGTCTGATTGGATTAAAATCCTCAACAAATGTTCCTTGGACTTAATGATTTTAATAGTTAACACCTCTAGACGCAGGGCGGAAGTGCTCAAGCCTTTAATAGATACCTCCATAGAAAAACTTAAAAAACAAGATACTCAATATGAAGTGGAAAAAAGGAAGTTTGACCGTAATACTGCTGAATATAGGAAAGATATTAAGGATATTAAGATTAATAAACTAAAAAGAGATGAGGAGGACTATAAATTAAACACGGTCTATTACTGGACACATGATGGATCAGGGTTTAGAACTCGACAAAGAAGTACTTCTTATAAAAAAAACCCCTCCTCATTCCCCAAAACCACAAGTTAGGAATAATTCCAGGAATCAATTTAGGTCCCAAGGTAAATCTCCTTCAATTTCTCCCAATCAAGAAAGAAGTCACAAACGGACTCGACATCATTCAAAAGAACCTACTCATGAACCCATAGATCCCTCTGGTTCACTATTCTCCACAGCTCCCCTTCTGGCTCGCCGTCAGCACTGTAGCCCCAATCGGGATTTTCAGATGGATTCTCTCTGGCAAGGAGATGGGCGAAAATCATATCAATACCCCCACAAGTCCCAGACACACTCCAGGTACTACCAACCCCTTCCCCAACGTGGGAGGGACAGAGATCATGCACTCATGTCCAAAAGGCGACTAGATTGGGATCTATAAGTGGAATAATTAATTTGTCCAAGCACCTCCTCACTGATATTGAAATACGAGTTTTGGAAAAAGGCATATCATTCGTACCTACTAAAAAACATGATCGTTTTGCTACCCATGTCGAATTGTTTAAATTCTTCCGCAAGTTAAAAATAATGAATTATTTTAGTGGTATTGACAGCAATAATGATGATTCCTCAGTTATCAGAAACCCCTCAACTTGGATGCCTCCATCCGACTCTGACCCACTTATTTTAGCTTATGAAAAAGTAGTGTTATCCAAGGTACAGGAATTATATAAAAAGAAGAGTAAGGTATTTTACAATTTTTCTAAGGCCGAAAAAACAGCACTATATGACCTTCGCAATAACAATGATATAATAGTAAAACCTGCTGATAAGGGAGGAGCATTGGTATTACAAGATCGTACCGCTTATATTGCTGAGATCATGCGCCAGCTTAATGACAAGGATTTTTATGAAAAAATTTATGACGACCCTACAACACTCCTGCAACAGAAGATTGATACTCTTCTTTATATTGGCAAAGAGGCAGGATATTTGACTCCGAAGGAAATATCTTTTCTTACAGTTTCTCACCCAATCACTCCTACAGTTTATATAATCCCTAAGATTCATAAATCATTGGAAAATCCGCCAGGACGTCCAATAGTCTCAGCTATTGGTTCCCTCTTAGAACCAATCTCTAAATTTTTAGACATTTTTCTCAGACCTTTTGTCATGTTAGCAGATTCCTATGTTCAAGATTCCACACACATTATCAACATTTTGCAAGACTTCTCAGGATATCAAGAAGACTTATTACTTGTTACCTTGGACATCAATTCACTTTATACCAATATTCCTCAAACAGCTGCCTTAGAAATATTAACTAATACATTAATACAGAGGGAAAGGCCTACACGCATTCCTACTTTCTATCTCACTCAGCTTGCCTCCATAGCAATGACTAAAAATTATTTTTCATTTAAAGGAGTTTTTTATAAACAGGTAAAAGGGGTGGCCATGGGGTCTTCCATGGCACCAGATGTCGCTAATTTATATGTAGCAAATTTTGAAAAATAATTTTTAGGTCTCAATCCATATAAAATTCATGTGCGACTTTGGAAGAGATACATAGACGACGTTCTGATGATCTGGGACGGGACAGAAGCTACTTTGCAACTCTTTTTCCAATGGCTTAATGGCCTTGATTCCAATTTACAATTTGAAGGTCAATACAGCATGGAACAAATAGCATATTTGGATATTTTAATAAAAAAAGGCGAAAATTGTTTTGTCACAGATCTATACCGCAAACCTACTGACCGCAACACTTTACTACAATATGATAGTTTTCACAATACTTCTTTAAAATATAATTTACCTACCAGCCAATTTTTAAGAATTAAAAGGCTTTGCACTAATGATTTAGATTTTGAAAGACATGCAGCTGACATGCATCATAGATTCAGCCAACGAGGCTACCCAAAAAAATGTATAAAGAATGCCTTTTTTAAGGCATGCACTACTGATCGCATGTCCCTCCTCAAGAAAAAGGATCGAGTTAAAAAAACTAATCATGTTGTCTGCCCTTTGACCTTTTCTAATTACTCTAGTGAGATCACTAGGATATTAAAACAAGAATGGAATCTTTTAACTGCTTTACCTACTTTTTGCCTCTAAAAAAGTTATGATAGCCTACAAGCGGAACCGAAATTTAGCCAATATTCTAGTGCCATCTGCTCTAACATACCACAAGCCCCCAACAATAATCAAAGGACATTATAAATGTGGTAACTGCTCCATTTGCTCACACACTATTTCAGTAAAACATTTCTTTGCCCATCCACTTACTAATCATAAAGTATATATTAACACTTTTTCCAATTGTAAAACAGAAAATGTTATCTACTTGATTCTATGCCCTTGTAATTTGGTTTATATTGGAAAAACTAAACGTCAAATACGCACTGGTATCATAGAACACAGGAGCTGTCTTCAGAGAGAGGCTTCAGATCGTCCACTTGTTGCCCACTGGCTAAAAATGAAGCATACTATCAAAGATTTGAAATATGTTGTTCTAAAAGCAGTGCTCCCTCACTGGAGAGGAGGGGATGTTGATAAGACTCTCCTCAAGTTAGAGCAGCGATTCATTTATGAATTTAATTGCCTAGAACCCAATGGTCTTAATCAAGAGGTTGATCTGTCAGTGTTCCTATAATTTAGTTTTCATGATATGCATCATTATCTTTTGCGTATTATAAGAGTTGGTCCCATTAGATTATTTAGAGGTATAGAAATTCTAACATACAATATGGTTTGTAGTTTAGTTATGATAAAAAGTTGGTGATCTCTAATTCAGTATCTTATTTTTAGTCAGGCCCATAGTTTATACTGGGTCTTAATTCCCCATTATTCATTAACTCTCATTCTTTTAATTTCATTTTAGTTCAGTTTACATTTTATACCTTTTAGGTTTAATATCAGTTGTTTTTAGTCACGCTCATAAGTTCATTGAGTCTCTGAACACTTCAATTTACTCGTTGATCTTTTATCTTTTTAATTATTTATTCTATTCTAGTTTATTTATTTATTTCTTATATTATGTATCTTTTAAGTAGTTTAGCTTATATAGAACAATTTGATTAAGTTTATTTCATAAAACTTCTCAATTGTTTCTTTATATGAAGCGATCGCCACAATAGTTTATCAGACATCTACATCACTCATGCTCAGTTGATAAAATCTAAGTTCGTAGTACTCCCGTACATACAAGTATTTGTATTCTGAGTGATTGATAGGTTCTTATTAAGTTTCCCCGGTGGAACATCGACGTTGGATTATAACATCAGTTTCTGAGGTAGAAGTGTTAAGCCATCCCCAATTATTCATTTTTACATGTGCGTGTGTATATATATATATATTTTTTAGGAGTAGTTTATAATGAATATTGTCGTTTAAGTTCTCTCCATAACATCTTTCAATTGATTCTCCACGTTTAAGAAATCGCATTAACAACGTATTATACATCTTTACAAGTTAAGCCTGTAGGAATCTTGTACATACAAGTATCTGCATTCTGATTTATCCCTTATATAGCTCCACATTTTTAAGCATGTATAAAAGCAGTATTTTAAGGCAAAAATGCTATTGCACGTTCATGCCTTCACCCTCCTTTCTTGCAGAATTGACAAGTTTCCACTAAGTTTCCCAGGTGCACATCGATGTTCCATTATAACATCATGTTTTGAGGAGGAGGTGTTAAGAAATGCCTGCAGTTGCTACTATTTTTTCTTAAACTTTTCCTAAGGTTTTAATCTAAAAAAATCCCCGTTTTTTCTCACAAATGCATTACGAAGTAACATTGAGTTCTTATCACACTGATTGGATGTTGCTAACCACGCCCCTTTTGACGCAAAAATCGGCGTCTTTAAAACACCATTCTAAATCCAGCGCTAATTTGTTCCCTTCGAATATTTCTGCAATAGCCTTGCCGTCCGCAGTGAGTAACTTTTGTTAGATACTGGTATCATCCTTGATTGTTTTACTTCATTTTTTCTCACAAATGCATTACGAAGTAACATTGAGTTCTTATCACACTGATTGGATGTTGCTAACCACGCCCCTTTTGGCGCGAAAATCGGCGTCTTTAAAACATCATTCCAAATCCAGCGCTAATCTGTTTCCTTGAATATTTTTGCAATAGCTTTGCCGTCCGCAGTGAGTAACTTTTGTTAGATACTGGAATCATCCGTGATTGTTTTATTTCGTTTTGTTCATCAATACCTTGCTGGCATAACACACATGTTTTAAAATTCACAATACCATTCATTTCTTTCATTTTTTTCATAACGTTGTTTTGCAGTTTCTTGCTACCGGCTTTGTTGAAGTCTTTTAACAACCGTACATTTTAGAGCGTGCTTTTTTCTTCAGGTATTTAAATCTAAATGTACTTCCTTTTGAACCATTTGTACCGATAAATTTACATGTTTTAAAGCCTCTATACACAATACTGGTATATTTTAAAACACAGAGTAATTTCCTCTCCTTTATTTGTAGTGACACGATTCCTACATCATTGGGGATAAAAGTGTCTTTACATTCCAAACGACACTTTGGTACACAGTTAGTGAGTAGCTTATCTATGATTGTAATGCTTTAAATTTAAATCAGTTTCTGTCTGCCCTGCGTCTAGATTCATGGTGTTTTTTAATTATTATTTTTTAATGGCTTTCATTTACAGTTTATTTGCTATTATTGGTTTCGGTTTACTTATTATGGGTTCCATACCGGGTTTACCGTACCCGCACTGCATGCCCTAGCCAGTCCATTGTCTGCTGGCATAACACCAGCTATCTACCAGGTCCACCCTAGCCAATAGCTGCGGGATCAACAACCTGACACCCAAATCCAGCATCAGCCCTTGTGGAAGGGACATAACAGTGGCAGGCGGAGATGGGGGGATGTGGGGATGTACAGGTAGGCCCCACCACCCCAGAAGCCAAATGCTAGGCACCCGCCTACCTGTACAGTGGATGGCCTGGGACAGTGCACCACCATCACTAACAGCATATGGGCATGTCAGCATGGCGTGGGAGAGGGTGTTGGTGGTGATGGGGCAGTGACACCTTCCCTCAGGGGACCAAGGCCATGCCCTCTTCCAGGGCGTCGTGGACAGTGCAACAGACAAGGTCTGGAAGATGAAAGGCAAAGGTAGCCACTGGGATCACAGCCCTTCTGTGGCAGCAGGGTATTGCAGTACACACAGACAATGTGTTCTGGAACAGAAGGTCACAGGTTCATGTCCCAGCTGTGGCTTTCACACAGCACACCCTCATGTTTTACCCTACAATGCAGATAAAACATCAGAATGTGCAATCCCCAAAGCAGTTTGTTTTCAAATGGGCCTGCTACCTCCCCAGGGCTCTTAATTTCTGGTCCTTGCAATTACCTCCGGTTGCTTGGTGGCTGACTCTAAGTTTTTGCTATCAATTTCCCTTGTGGGCCCCCTCACAGAATTCTAAAACACTCTTGAAACCCCTACAGCAACCACTGAGCATATTTTTTGTTGTAGCATAATAAATTCTCTCCAAGCTTTACTAGCTTTGTGTGTAACAAATTCTTAGTTGGGGGCAACAAACATAGGGATGCTTCTTTGGTCCTTGGTCTCCTATCTCTGGTCTCAGAAGCAAGTGAGAAGAAATAAAATGAAAACAAAACACGCACAGAATTATACCATAACAAAGTCTGCTAAAGCTTAAGGGAGGGATCCACAGGCCTGCAGACCTGAGCAGTCTCCTGTAACTCCTTCCATTAACTTGGCCACTGCACTTTCTTTTATTAGGAGAAAATGACACATTGTACAATTTTGTCTTTTCACTCTGTGCCATGCCTTTTGCTTTACTTTTTGTTTATCTATATCTACCTGTTATAGGTCAAGCCAAACACTACAGCTGGCATTCCATCCTGCAAATAGTGGGGTTGGACATCCGGGTTGGACGTTCAACCCGCTCTTAGCCCTGGGACACTATTCTGGTCCCAGCACTCCCCATATGTATACAGCGTGTGCGCGGGGAATGCTGGATATGGGTGGGAGGGGTGGAATGTAGATGGAGTAGGGGCAGGGAAAGGCACCTGGACATACAGAGACTATTCAGGTCGGGCCTCTGTATGTGCTCTGCTGGTGAAATACACTCCTGGCCTATTCCACGCCGATGGTGGAATAAGCCCCTGGGGTTTGCACTGCATGGCACCGCACACCCCTGCACATCATGCCACCAGCTGCGCTGTGCCCCTGCAGCTGCAATCTGGCCCAAGGGGGCCTCTGATGATGGCAAGATCACGGTTTGCAGAGGCAGGCATAGGCAATGGCATTCTGAGCCATCAGATAGATGGCTCATTGCCATGGTGCCAGAACACCACAGCTTCCACACCCCAGCTATGGCATTCTGGCCTCTGGGTGGGCAGCTCCCCATATGTTGATCTTGTCAGCATTCAGGGAGTGCCTGGACATCAAAGTCCCTGATTCTGCCATCACAGGTATGTCTGGGCCCGCGGCAGCAGAATTGGGTCAATCTCCTGCACATCTGTTTTTTGCATGTCCAATGCAGCCAGACGTGTGGGAACCGGAATGTGCCTCCACATGTTTCTGGTCAAATTGGGCACAGACATATTGACTACTTCTGATTATGACAAACATTCTGCAAACATAAACATTCTATCATGCAAGATGTAACCTTGAGTGTCTTCACTTATTCATAAACACCCTGTGTAAACCTGTCAGCTGTTCTCATACTCCATATTTCTGAACCTTTCTCCAGAGGACTCCAGTACCCCACTTTGAGTTCATTTTTAAAATTAGGTTAATGGGTGAGGAGTCCAATGGCATGAAATCACCCTCTGCTATTTCAACACTTTGGTTTCTGATCACTCCCTTTCTTTGGGCATCTAAATTGTGGGTGGCTCTCAGCACATATTGCGCAGGCACGTTTGAATTTGCATTCTTTTAAAATCTGCAAAACCCATGGTTGAAGAACCAATAAACCTCTCCCTGTGTGCTGCTGCCATTCTTGTCCCCACACTGTGCCACCCCCAAATCCTACCTGACTTCATGCTTATTCCAGTATTCTGCCATGTCTCTCACTGTCATCATTATTGCTGATGCAGGGCGCCTTTCCCCATTAATTTGCATCATGACCGGAAAAAAGATTTTAACCTTCAAAAGCTAGTCCAAAAATATATTGTTAGTCTAATAAAAGAGATATCATCTTATTTTCCTTTTTTGTTTCTCTTTAATTTTATTTAACTGCTATAAAATGGACTAACACCCACCATACTACTTTATCCTGGATTGGAAAGTCATGAAACTCTTCTTGTGGGCACTGGGAGAAAAACATTCCCTTCCAGGGCCATAAGGGGTTACCGAATGCAGTGCAAACACAGAATCTGATTGTATGAATTTTAAAAAAAAAGAAGCTTATGCACTTCACTAATTGCTTGGAGGATTTTTCCTTTGCTGTAAGTGAAATGAGGGCCTTCACGCTGTTGTGATGTGCTAAGTGATTTCATGAAATGAGATGGAAAGGTAATGAAAAGCAGGATTTAGTGAGGCTAGAGGAAGAGGAAGATGGGAGGGGGCATAAATCACAAACTTGTCAGTGGAAGGGGGGTGGAAACTAATGTAGAGCTGGAGAAGGTCAATAAATCACCGCCCTTATCTAGCAGACAGAGTCTGTGACTTCCAAAATTAGCTCATTTATTCTGCACAATTAAATTTATTGAAGTGTGACAGAAAAGTTTAGCAGCTACTGGAGCAGAAAGTCAGCAACAAGGGAGGCAAGCAACTGAGTAAATGGCACAATTAGTTCATTTTCATTTATTTATCAATAGAATTATTGAATTGCATTTATCCCATTTCACAGATTGTTGTCATTATTGCTCCCTATGCCTCAGGGGGAGAGAATTAGACGAAAATTTCATATCTACTTAATGTGATTACAGAGACACTAATAAAAGAAAGTTCTTAGACGCATTACTGGATTTTGTATTCAGTGTTACCTCATCGTCCAGCACTAAAATCCATTTTCACCTTTAGTGAAAGCAGTAAATTGAATCTGAATTGTGAATTTAATGAATTCGCTAAACAGAGATTATGCCATATGAGTTAAGCCAAGATTTGGTTTGTATTCTTGAAACATCGTAGGCCCATTCTTCATTTGAAGAGTCTATAAAAGAATGCAGTCTTCCAAGTTTAAAGCAAAGCTTCTTTGCAGAAGATTGCTGGATTTCAGAATGCCAGCTATAATATTGAAGTGAATATGTGAAATGAAAGATATTTCAGTTCTTTTATTCTGTTCCCTAGCAAAGTATCCTAAATCTGTTTGCAATGGACCAAAAATCATAAAATAGATAATGACAACCAAAGGCTGACTCTATGCTTCTAGTAAATTGCAAAACAGTTAATCATTGGCAGATTAATCTAACAGTTGATATGTTTCCACAACATACTTGACTCATATATCTTACTTACTCCCCCATTTCGCTCTTCCTTGCATAGAAGAAATATGTGAGTTGCCTATGAACTTTTATACCTTTATAACAATCATAGTTTAGAGATGCACTGACCCCCCCCCCCCCGGGCTGGCTGTTACTTTAAATATCCAATGATCGATCTATCTTCCATAAATGTGTCGAATCGATTTTTGAATGTGATTATATTATTTGCATTCAAAGAACCTATGTCAATGGTATTCATTGACACTCCTCAAAGACCACAAATCACATAGTACCTCAATGATATGAAAATCTATATTATGCATATTCATTAGGGATATCCTAAAAACCTAACCTATTTTGAGCCCCCAAGGACTGCAGTGAATAATACTGGCATATACACTAAAGCTTAACATGCATGCTAAAGCCATGCAGCACGTGTGCACAATAGGATACTATGGGGTATGTTTACTAAACTGCGTTAGTGTGATTCACGTTAGGAGCCACGGTAGAGACAGAAACCCCAAATAAGGACATGGGCGGTACATCGTTACCGATAACGCGCGTTACAAGGCGCCATAAATGAACGAGCGCTACAGGGCACGTTACCACGCGTTATTCTTAAGAAGGCGCGCAGGCATAGACACACAGCAACAGAGCTGTAGCACAATGGTTACAACACTGACTGATGGTACAGGGGTCATGGGTTCGATTCCCCAGTGGGCCTAATGTATAAGGCTGGCTGAGGCAGCACCCTTTACATTTAAGTAGTGATTGTTGAGGCATTTGACCTGTATTTTAATTAGTGCTGCCAGCAAACACACCCTCATGGTGGCATAACCTAAGGTGCCGCATAACGCACTCCATAGGGCACATTATAAAATGTACTGTCCGCCAAGGCACCCTATAATGTCCCCTATAGGACACCTTATAAGGCTGTGAACAAAGCCCTGGCTGGCTGCAGAAGGACTGCACGTCACCACACAAACTGTCTGCTGTGGTTACCAGGATAGGGTTAACCCACCCGTACCCATGATGCACTGCACATGCAAATCAGCAGTCGACAGATGGGCACAAGATTGGGTATGCACCCCACAGCATCTCGGCCTGGTAGGGGCAACAGACCGTGTGTGGCACTGCCACAGAGTAGCCACAGACAGTCACATTGTGCGGGTACTGTGCCCACCCTGAGGTTGAGGTGGGGCGCCCAGCACCAGGTCCACAGCACCTTTCATGACTGAAATACGCCATGCTGCATGTCCCCATCAGTGTGTGATAGGTAGTTCCGTTAGACACACCTAGGATACATCTGTGTCCTTCTGTATGTCTCTGTCATGTCTAGTCCTTCTGGGTGATGATGCACCCAGAATAGTGCATATCCTGTGTTGATGCCATGGTTACCTGGTGAAGGGAGGAGGGGTGTATGGACCCATAGGCAGATTACGTACCACCACACAACCCACCCTCTGGGGTTCACAGTGGGAAACAGGATCACCCACCAATAGATCCACAGTCTACCTCCCTGCAATGGTAGCAGTAGAGGGGACCATCAACCCCAGTCCTGCTGAGGAACAGACAGAGCAGTACACATCCATAACGCAATAGCAGACAGATGGCAGGCCTGGAAATGCTCAGCTGCCCCGCACCATTATCTGACATTCTCCAGCAGCAAGCCTCCAGCCGCTGCACCCTGCAAGGTGCTCCAGCAAGACACATACTAGCTGCAGACAGTCCACCAGCTAGTCCATAGTCCTGGAGAAGATGCATGTACCCAGAACGGGGATGTCAGCATACACACCAAGCAGATAAGTCAGTGATTGGGCCCCAAAAGAAAATCCATAAACATCACATTAGAGAAATGCTGTATAGCACTATGGGGGAACCTAGCCATGCCATGGTCACTGCTCAGTCAGGGTGAGAGTGACCTCCCAGCAGGACATGCTATGGCCACCCTGTCCGTGCAGGTGGTACCGGGCACTACAATGTCCGAGCCATTGCCCTATCCCCTGTGCAGATGCGGCAAGGCCAGGCCACCCTATCCAGGCTATTCCCACAGTACCTTGCTCCTCATTATGCACATTGGCAGGCCAATACTGGCAACAGTGCTAGCAGTGTGGGCTGTGGAGGGTGTTGGCAGCCACCACACACTGGATAGACAGACACACACTCCCCACACCTATGCCAGCATTGTGCAACTATAGAGGTGTTGGGCAGCCCAGGCCACCACACCAGTCCTGGGCACAGTGCAGGCATGGCTATGGTACGCAATACTGTAGGAGTCACTTCCCGGGTTGGTATACACTGTCAGACACAAGACCTGTAGCACACTCCACAGACATCAGAAAGGTTGCTATGATGCAGCTCACTCAGAAAATTGTACTTAACCTAGTAATTGCTATCTGCCAGTAATCATAGCAACCTTTTGATAGATGTGTACTATATTCCCAGGTTTAGAGTGGCATTACTAAGGTATGCAAGTGCTAGTATTGGGAGATGCACGCAGAGCCCAATGACCTGCCTCTCCAGGAGGCTTTGGATAATGGGACCTGTGGGTGCGGGTGTATCTGCCCCTGTTGGCTGCTGCTTTACGGCAGAGGTTCCTAACTCCAGTCCTGCGGTGCCAAACACTGTTCAGGTTTTCATGCTGTCCCTCATGAATATGCATGAGATACATCTGCATACCATGGGGGTGGCGCATAGAAATGCAGCACAGGCATCTTTATCAGAGGCAACATGGAACCGGAATGGTGTTTGGCCCTCCAGGACTGCATTTGGGAGACTCTGCTCTAGGTAATGTGCATGTTTATGGTGTCCATGCTCGGTGGGGTAAAATGTAGGTGTCTTGGGCATGTTTACGTCATCTGCAATAAAGGTGCTGTCTGTATTAGCACGTTGTAGTAGTTGGTAAAATATGGGGACTGGGTTGACAGGAACCACAGCTGGGACTTGAACCTGTGACCCTCTGCTTCCTGAATACATTGGTTTTGTGCACTGCACCACCTTGTTGTCACAGAGTCAGCATATTCTTTGGTGATACCATGACTGTTTGTCAGACAGGGCCCGTCTGTTGCAGTACACGGCACCCACCTACACAGGGCTAGGCCACGGTCTGCTCTGGGCAGCTGCCACTGCCGCCTCCACCACCAGTATCCCTCAGCCACCATGCTGACTTGCCCTTCTGCTGGTGGTGCTGGTGATGCGCAGTCTCAGGCCATCCAGTGTGCAGGTAGGCGGCTGCCTATGGTGCGGGTTCTGGGGTAGGGGTGCCTGCATAGACGTCCACGCTCCCCCCAGCCCCGCCTGCCAATGTTCCGTGCCCTTGGGGGTAGCTGTTGGGTACTATCCCCTGTGACACTGTGGGAAACACACTCGTGCCCATCTTGGGCCTTCAGCAGTTGCTGTCTGGCTGCTCTGCTGTTTCAGCATTCGTATGGGCCACCTAGGCATCACCCTAGTCCGCACTGTGGCCCAGCTCCACCACAGCATGTGCCGCCTGCGGCCCTCTGTATCCCCTTCTCCGGCATCTGTCCAGTTGCCATTCCGACATGCCCGCCCTGATGTTGCGGGACATGTGCACGCCATAGGAACCCTGTCCGACGGTGGGGAAAACCCTGAGCAGCACTATTTCACTGTGGGCTCATTCACCTTGTATGGGGACGGAGTATAGACCCTTCCACGATTTATATCTGTTCTATGTTGGGGTCATTTTCAGTGTTTATGTGCCCTTTTGTTCTGTGCACATGTATCACACTTATCACTTTTTTTTTGTTTGCCTGCCTGGGCTGTACATTGCTGACACTGAAATGGTTTCTCTCCCCTGTAATGTGCATTCAACAGCAGGTTTTCAATCGCGTTGGATTCAGCTCTTCAGATCAGCGTGTTAGTGTGCAGGGAGCCTCTCCCCGCCTACTCTCCGCCCACTGACCCCTTCTCTCCGCCTTCTCTGCACGTTCTGCGGTGTTTTACCACGCCTCAGAGCTTTACGATCGTTAATGTTGGTTAACGCGCGTTATGTAACGTTAACGATCGTTAGCGCATCATGACGCGCGTTATGATGCGCTAACGATCATTAACGTTACATAACACGCGTTATGTAACGTTACCGCAGTTTAGTAAACATACCCCTATGCATTCATAACACGCGTTATGTAACGTTACCGCAGTTTAGTAAACATACCCCTATGCATACAGTAGTTTTAGGAAGTCTATACCACTGAAACATTTTTCTGATTTTGTTGTATCAGCAGTACAGACTTGCATACATTTAAATGATACCATACTCTACAACTTTCATGGAAAAATATATTAGAGGACAAATCATCTACCCAAAAGCAAAACAGAAATGAAATAATTGGATAAATCTCAAGCTCCTGGATTCAATATTTGAAGGTAGCACCATCTTTATAAAGCCTTTCAAGTTCAGTCAGATTCCTTAGACAGCATGGATGGACACAGCAGTCTTCAAGACATGCGTTGGCTTTTCACTTGAACTGAGGTCAAGACTCTAACTGGGTCACTCAAGGACAGTTACCTTTCTATTCCTTAGCGACTGCGCTGTAGCTTTCACTGTGTGCATCAGATCATTGTCATGTTGAAAGGTGAACATATATATCAGTCTCACCCAAGTGCAAACTTAATGGAAGCCTTAGGAAAACCTTCAACTTTACAATCCCCTCAACCGAGATTTTGATAATTAAACTAACAAAGGTTACAGCACAGTAATAATAATGAGTGATTTCAATTACCCCAGTATCGACTGGGTCAGTGTCACGGCAGGACATGCTAGGGAGATAAAGTTCCTAGATGAAATAAATGACTGCTTCTTGGAGCAGCTGGTTCATGAACCGACCAGAGGGGAAGCCATATTGGACCTAGTCCTTAGTGGAACACCAGATCTGGTGCAACAGATAAGGTTGTTGGGGCCACTTGGCAATAGTGATCATAGCATAATTGTGTTTGATCTAATTAATGGAGGAGGGACGGTAAGGAAATCCACAGTACTACCTTCTAACTTTTGAAAGGGAGACCATGATAAAATGAAGAAAATAGTTAAGAAAAACCTAAAAGGAGCAGTTGCAAAGGTTAAAGACTTACATCAAGCTTGGGTGTTGTTGAAAACTACTATCTTAGAAGCCCAGCCCAGCTGTATTCCACGCTTTAAGAAAAGTGGAAGGAAGTCCAAAAAACTGCCAGCATGGTTTAAAGGTGAGGTCAGAGAGGCTGTTGTTGCCAAAAAAGCATCTTTCAGGAAATGGGAAAAAGAGCCAAACAATGAAAGCTGGAAACAGCACAAGCACTGGCAAGTTAAATGCAAGGCATTGATAAGGCAGGCAAAGAAAGAATTTCAGAAGAAGCTTGCTGAGGATGCAAAAACGTGTAATAAAGACCTTTTCAAGTACATTTGTAGCAAAAAAACCTGTGAGTCAGTTGGTGCATTAGATGATAGAGAGGTGAAAGGGGCACTAAGAGGCAAAAATGCAATAGCGGAGAGACTGAATGAATTCTTTGCTTCGGTCTTTACTGAGGAAGATGTAGGGATGTTACCCATGACTGAAGTGGTATTTAAAGGTGCGGAAGAATTGAAGGAAATATCGATACATCGGAAAGATATATTAAAACTATTAGATAAACTGAAGAGTAGCAAATCACCTGGGCCGGATGATATACATCCAAGGGTGTTGAAAGAACTGAAATATGAGATTGCAGACCTGCTATTAGTAATCTGTAAACTATCATTAAAATCATCAGTAATACCTGAAGATTGGAGGATGGTGAACGTAACACTAGTTTTTAAAAAGGGTTCCAGGGGTGATCCGGGAAACTACAGACCGGTGAGCCTGACGTCAGTACCGGGAAAAATGGTAGAAACCATCATAAAGAACAAAATTGCTGAACATGTAGATAGTCATGGCTTAATGGGAGACAGCCAACATGGCTTTAGCCAAGGAAGGTCTTGTCTTACTAATCTGTTATGTTTTTTTGAAGATGTGAATAAACAGGTAGACAAAGGTAAGTCAGTTGATATAGTGTATCTGGACTTTCAGAAAGCCTTTGACACGGTCCCTCATCAGAGACCTTTGCAAAACTAAAGAGTCATGGGATAGGAGGCAGTGTACTATTGTGGAACAGGAACTGGTTAAAAGATAGAAAGCAGAGGATAAGGCTAAATGGCCAATTTTCCCAATGGAGAAAGGTGAATAGTGGTGTACTCGGGATCTGTGCTGGGTCCGCTGTTTTTTGATATATTCATAAATGACCTGGAAAAGGGAATAACGAGTGAGGTTATCAAATTTGCAGATGACACAAAACTATTTAAAGTTGTTAAAACCCAAGAGGATTGTGGAAAATTGCAAGACGATCTTGATAAATTGGAAGACTGGGCATCCAAATGGCAGATGAAATTTAATGTGGACAAGTGCAAAGTTATGCACCTAGGGAAGAACAACCCAAACTATGGTTACACGATGCAAGGTTCCACATTAGGAACCACCACCCAAGAAAAAATGTAGGCGTCATTGTGGATAACATGTTAAAACCCTCAGCCCAGTGTGCAGCGGCGGCCAAGAGAGCAAATAGGATGCTAGGTATCATAAGGAAAGGCATGGAAAATAAAACAAAGGATATTATAATGCCTCTATATCGTTCCATGGTGAGACCGCACCTTGAATATTGTGTGCAATTCTGGTCGCCGTATCTTAAAAAGGATATAATGCTACTAGAAAAGGTTCAGAGAAGAGCCACCAAAATAGTAAAGGGGATGGAAGGATACCCCTATGAAGAAAGGCTAAAAAGGTTAGGGCTCTTTATTTTAACCTGGAAAAGAGACAGCTGAGGGGAGATATGATAAAAGTCTATAAATTAATGAACAGAGTGGAACGGATAAACGTAGATCGATTGTTTACGTTATCAGAATATAGAAAGACTAGTGGGCATGTTTACTAAACCATCTTAACGTCGCAGCGGTGGTATTATCGCACGATAAGATATTATTGCACGATAACATCACTTATCGCGCGATAACGTGGCGGCAGCGTTAAGGCACATTAACGCTGTGAAATCCGGGTCTGAAGGGTGGAGTAAGGCTTCCCAGAGGGTGGAGATAGGCGTCAGTGGGCAGAGTGTGGGCGGGGAGAGGCTCCAGGCACACTAACACCGTGAAATCCGGGTCTGAACACTAATGCCAGTGAAACCCTCGCGTTAGAAGCACATTTGCAGGAGAGAGAAACCATTTCAGTCAGCAATGTACAGCAAAGGCAGGGAAACTCAGAAAAGCGATTGTAGTGATACATGTGCAGGAATCAAAAAGGCAAATAAACATATAAAATGACCAAAACCACATCTGAAATCCCAATAACCAAGCTGGCCAATAGTGATATTAATGATAAATATAAAGCAATACTACTGACAAAGCGTAAAAAGGAAGATATCATGTTTGGAAGGGTCTATGCTCTGTCCCCCTAGAAAGTGAATGATCCCACATTGAAATAGCGGTGATCAGGGTTTTTGTCATTTATATTGGGCAGGTTTGTTAGGGCGTGCACATGTGCAGCAACAGCAGAGTGGGCACGTAGGAAAGGGCAACTGTACTGATGCTGTAAATGGGATAAGGGGGCTGCAGGCGGCACATGCTGTGGTCCAGCTGGGGCACAGTGTGGACTAGGCAGATGCCTAGGTGGCACATTGGAATGCCGAAACTGTAAAGCAGCAAGACAGCAACTGACGAGGGTCCAACATGGGCACGAGTGCGTGTCCCACAGTGTCACAGGGGATTTTACCCAGCACATACCCCCAAGGGCACATAACATTGGCAGGCGGTGCCAGGGGAAGCGCACATGTCCATGTAGGCACCCCTACCCGAGAACCCACACCATAGGCAGCTTCCTACCGGCACACTGGATGGCCTGGGACTGCGCACCACCAGCACCACCGGAATAAGGGCATGTCAGCATGGTGGCAGAGGGGTGCTGGTGGTGGAGGGGACAGTGGCATCTTCCCACAGCAAACCACGGCCAAGCCCCGTTTAGATGGGTGCTGTGCACTGCAACAGACCCACAGTCTGTCTGACGAACAGTCATGGTATCCCCAGGGAACAACTTGCCCCTGTGGCAACAGTTTGGTGCAGTACACACAGCCAGTGCTTTCAGGGGCAGGAGGTCACAAGTTCAAGTCCCAGCTGTGGCTCCTACCAACCTTATCCCCATATTTTACCCAGTACTAAACCGTGGTAATAAAGACGGAACCTTTATTTCAGATAAAATAAAAATGCCTGAAACGCCTATATTTTACCCTACAGAGCACAGACACCATAAACATGTGCAATCCCTAGAGCAGAGTTTCCCAACTGCAGTCCTTGAAGGCCAAACACCATTCAGGTTTCATGCTGTCTCTAATAAATATGCCTGTGCTGCATTTGTATGCATCACCCCCATTGTATGCAAATGTATATCATGCATATTCATTAGGGACAGCACGAAAACCTGAATAGTGTTTGGCCCACCAGGACCGGAGTTGGGAAACTCAGCCCTAGAGCAGAGGCCAACAGGGGTACAAACACCCACACTCACAGGCTCCACTATCCAACGCCTCCTGGAGAGTCAGGCTGTTGGGCCCTGCGCGGAGCAGCATCTCCTAATACTGGCACCTGCATACCTTAGCAATGCCATTCTAAACTTGCGAACACGTTCCTCATATATCAAAAGGTTGCTATGATTAATGTCAGCTTACAAATCCTAAGTTAAACACAATTTGTTGATAGAGATTCATCATAGCAACCTTTCTGATATCTGTGGAGTGTGTTTCAGTTATTGCTTCTGACAATGTTTGCCACCCCGGGGAGTGACCCCAACAGTATTGCGTACCATAGCAATGCCCACACTTTGCCCAGGACTGGTGTGGCGGCCAGGGCTGCCACAAACCTCCATAGTTGCACAATCCTGGCATAGGTGTGGGAGTATGTGTATGTCTATCCAGTTTGTTGTGGCTGCCTACACCTTACTGAGCCCACCCTGCTTGCACTCTTTCCAGTGTTAGCCTGCCAATGTGCATAATGAGCAGCAAGGTACTGTGGGTATGGCCCGGACAGGGTGGCTTTGTCAGGATGCATCTGCACAGGGTAGAGGGCAATGGCTGGGACATTTTAGTGCCTGACTACCATCTGCATGGACAGGGTGACCACAGCATGTCATGCTGGGAGGTCACTCTCACCCTGACTGAGCAGTGACCACGGCATGGCTAGGTTGCCCATAGTGCTCTGCAGTATTTCTTTCCAGTGATATTTTTCGATTCTCTTTTTTGTGGCTCAATCACTGATGTACCTGCTTGGTGTCTGTGTGCTCACATCCTATTTTGGGGTGCACACAGTTTCTCCAGGAGCATGCACTAGCTAGCAGACTGTCTGCAGTTAGCATGTGTATGGCTAGAGCACCTTGCAGGGTGAAGACTGACTGTGCCCTCTGCTGGTGAGTGTCAGATAGTGGTGGGAACAGCTGAGCTTCTCCAGCATTCTGCCTGTTTGCCATTGCATTCTGTGATGCATACAGATCTGTATCGACTGCCCTGTAGGGTGCCTGTTCCCCAGAAGGACTGAGGTTTGGTGGTCCTTTCCTGCCACCATTGCAGAGATGTACAATATGGATCTGTTTGTGGGAGATCCTGTTCCCCCCACCCTGAGCCACAGAGGGCGAGTTGGGTGGTGCTAGATAATCCGCTTTTGGGTTCAAACATCCCTTCCTCTATAACATGTGACCATGGCACCCACACAGGATATGCACTATTCTGGGTGTATCACAATCCACAAGAGCTCTACAGATGGACTCAGGTGTATCCTAGTTGTGTCTGCAAGGACTACCTAACACACACTGGCACTGATGGAGACCTGCAGCATAGCCTATCTTAGCCAAGCCAGGTGCTGCGGACCTTTTGCTGGGTGCCCCACCTCACCCTCAGGGTGAGCACAGGGCCCACACAATGTCACGGTCTGTAGCTACTCTGTGCCAATAACACACATGGTCAGTTCCCCCTACCAGGCCTAGGTGCTGTGGGGGTGCATACCACATTGTGATCAGCTGTAGACTGCTGATCTGCATGTGCAGTGCATCATGGGTACGGGTGGGTTTACCCTATCCTGGTAACTACAGCAGTTTATGTGGTGACCTGCAGTCTTTCTGTAGCCAGTCAACCGTGTGGTAGTAGCAGCAGCTATAGAGATGTAGCCTACTGGTTATTTCAATGACTGTGGAGACAGATATCATGGGTTTGATCCCACAGTGGTGTTATTTAGGAATGCTGTCTGAGGCTTTTCCTTTTAATTTAAATCAGTGCTGCCAGTGGAAACGCCCTCACAGTGCTGTAGCCTAAGGTGCCTCATAGGTGCCCTGTAGAGCGCCCTATAAGGCGCCCTATGCATCACCCTATAGGGCACATTATAGGGTGCCTTGGCAGACAGCGCACTTCATAATGTGACCTATAGGGTGCCTTATGAGGCACCTTATGTTATGGCACTGTGAGGGTGTTTTTGCTGGCAGCACTGATTTAAATTAAAAGAAATGTCTCAGACAGTCTTTTTAGATTACACCACTGCAGGATCAAACCCATGACCGTTGCCTCCACAGTCATTGCAGTAACCAGTGGGCTATATCATTATAGCTTCTAACACTGCGCTGGCATGTACTTAGGGTTAACACGCGTTAACGTGCCACTTCCACTATCGCGCGATACAGATTCTTGCTACCTTAGGACTGGAATGCCTACTCCTTATATGGCATTCTTCACATTATCGCTGCAACTAGCGCCGGTAACATCAAGACGGTTTAGTAAACATACCCCTTAGTCATGAAGATATGCTCGCTGACATCAAAATCATGGAGATGTCCCCACAGTCTTTCTACATACAATGCTCATAGATGTCTCCTGTGCAGAGATGTCCAAGTAGGTGGGGGGGGCGTGGTGGAGGTGCTATGGACTTAGATGTCTCCATTTGATTTTAGGAATAATGAGGACATTTGCGGGTACGTCCACATTTATACCTGCTGCGGGCATGCATAGGCATCAGGAAAGTGCTTGTTTTGCCTTAAAACATCCAGAGAGTGTAGAGAAGATGGAGAGTTAAGTGATTAAGATGAAAAAGACCCACACTGGAATTTGAACCCTGGCCACCCCACACCCAACCATCACTTTTACTATTATGCTGTTAGTCATCCACGTTCTGAGACGCTATTCCGGAGACGTCTATGTAGACGTCTCTATAGAAGTCCATACTGGGCACGTCCACATTTCTGAAATCATGCCAGAACTTGCACATGCCTGCATTTATTTCAAACATTCTGGCTTTGACGTCCCCGATTGCACTTGGATGTCCCATTGTAAAATGTACCTTTTACTGTATGTCAACATTAAATACTAGAGTAAGAAGCAGACCTCACGTTTTAATGCAGATGCAGATATTTTACACCTGATCAAGAGCAAATGTAAATGAATGCACATAAAGTTCACAAGTACACATGTAAATGAAGGTATTTCATAATCAGTGTGCATACTTGCAAACATTACCCCTACTGTACCCAGACCATTCCCCTGGTTAGGTCTATGTGCAAAATATGTATTTTCGTATTAAGGCGTGTACTTTTACACCAGTCAGTATTTTATGAGACAATTTATGCCTGTATGGAGTCACACCTGTGGGAAAACAACTTTATAGAATTTATTCCCATAATATTAACACTTTTGGCCAAGCAGCCTAACAGGCCTATCTAAGCAAGCGTATGTTCTGTCTATCTGTCTGTGAGAAGAATGAGTTTTAAAACTCTGTCAGGCTCTCTGCATCCACTGGCACTGGAAAGTAACTGGCTTTGCACAGTTAACTGTGCACCCTAATACTGGGTATAGTATGTTGTATTTTAACACTAAAATCGATACACAGTATACAGAGACAAGGAATGATTTGTTTCTTTCTCATTCATTCATGTCAGTGGTTTGAATGGGTAGGCGTGGGAATGGAAAAAGCAGAACGGGAAAGGTAATTTATACTTTAGAAAGACCTAGGGATGGAATAAGAAGAGAAACTTGGGATCCCAACAACTGGGCAAACAAAGCAGGCATCTAGGGTGGCAGCTTCTGGAGAGGGTGGCAAAGGGCAAGGCATTCAAAGCTAAACAACAGATTCTAACATTGGGCGGGGGGGGGGGGCATAAGGCTTAAGTGTGCCTAGAGCGCCAGCACATTGAACCAACTCCCCTGTCCCTGCAGTCTACCAGAAAAGATAGAGAAAGTCTTTTTCAACTGGAGGGGGCAGTAGGAAAGGCAAATTTCAGAGAGAAGTTGAAATAAAAGCTGTCTTCTTCCAATGCCACAGAGAGGCAAAAGAAGGCAGAGTTGGTGGCAGCAGCAATTTGGGAGAGGGTTAGTAAATGAAAAGCAGTAGGCAGTGGTATAAGTTCAAATGCTGGTTCTGTAAGCAAAATGTTGTAGAGAAGTGGAAGAGTAATCTAGTGGTTAGGGCAGCAGTCTCAGACGGGAAAAACAGTGTTCGGATCCCCTTGGACAAACCACTTAACCGTCCATTGTCTCAAGTACAAAACTTAGATTGTAATCCTTCGGGGGACAGGGAACTGCCTAGGTACCTGAATGTAATTTGCCTTGAGTTACCATTGGAAAGGTGTGAGCTAAATACTAATAAAAGTGGCTGCCCTGTCCTGAGGTAACTAAATGAAAAGTGTGAAAAATATCAAGATTAAAGCAATCTCTACAGCAAGGGGGCATAGGATGAGGGTGAAAGGGGATAGACTCAGGAATAATATGCAGAGATGTTTCTTTACGGAAAGAGTGGTAGATGCGTGGAATAGTCTCCCAGTGGAAGTAGTAGAGATGAGGATAGTATCTGGATTCAAGAAAGTATGGGACAAACACAGAAGATATCTAAAGGGAAAAAGGGGGACTATAGTATCAACATATAATCAACATATAGTAGTTGATATATGTTTCTGTGTTGTTAAGAGTTCCCCATAGTGCGAGGCCTCCCCTGCTCCCAAAGCCTTAAGTTAAGCAGGAAGTAAGCATGGCAAAACAGTTGCAGTTTATTTCTGATTTGATATACTGCCCTATCACATTGTATCAGGGCAGTTCTCCATATAAAACCAAAATTAAAATTAAACTACAAGAGAATGAAAATAGAAGAGGAAGGGGAAAATACAATAAATATGTAGAGGGATACAAGGAAATGTAAGGGATACCTTGCTGTCCATGCTCACACAATAATCAATTAGGCAGGCAGTAAGCAATCTCAAAGTAGCAGGCTTTTAGACCTTTATAAAATTTCTTTGAAGATGGCTCTTCCCTGAGGAAGAGCATCAAGTAAATCTTCCGATCCGGCCCGGCAGTCAGAGAAGCTGTTTAGCGTGTCATCTCCTACTGCTGGGACAAGTCTCATAAGAGCTGCAATATCCCTCGGCTTTTATCACGAGACTTGGCTCCAGCAGCAGAAGACAATGGAGCTTAAGAGCTCTTCTGACAAGTGGAAGGGACTCGATGATTTGACTGAAGGAAGAGTCAAGAAGTGATGCAGCAATACTGTTAGAGGGAAGTGTAGTGTTTGCTGTGCTTGCCTCCACCCCTGTAGTTTGTGGATTATTGGGCCCCTTCTTAACTGGGCCCCCCAGTACTGTGAGGACTGCTTAGGTGATATCAATGCCATTATCAGTAGGTAAAGCTGTCAGAGTGCAATAGGTTGCCCATGCTTCCTCCTCAGAGTGTGGAACAGATTTTAGCAGATATTCTGTTGGCCAGTTTATGATTCTTTGAAATGTTCATGCTGTTGTTACTGCTTTGTCCTCTCCTGGCTTTTTAAAGTCCTCATACCACTGCTGGTGCTACTTTCCTAGTGCCTTATGTAGTTCATGGCACTGTTGATGCTGACGTGTTCCTCTCTTGGGGTGTTCATGCCTTTGTTTGGGCTGCTCTGCTACTCTCCTGGTACTGATTTTTCTCCTTTCTCAGTGTCTTAGGTTATTCATGCCACTGTTGTCTTAGGGAATTTATATTCTTTCCCCTCTTTTACTTCCTTGGAGTGTTCATTCCATTGTTCTTCCTCACTTTTGAATGCTTAAGGATATTCATGGCACTCTCTGTGCCACTTTGCAGAGTATAGTATGCACCTATGTGCTGTTTCTGGTAAAGAAGCCAGTCTATGAGACCCTAACAAGTTCTATGGTCAGAAAAATGGGACTGTTGATGCAGGGATAGTATGGACGTGAACAGGGAAAGGATTCCTTTTGTGGTGAGAAACGGAGATCATATTTGTAGTCCTGGTACCCCATGTGATTATGTGGTATCATAGCTGTTATGTATAGGTTCAGGGCATCCTTTTGGCAGAATCATGTTTTTGTGACAGAAAGTGAGAGTGTGTGTGTGAGTGTGGTTTGAGGAGTGCACGAGGGGGATCTGGTGTGCTTATCTGTAATTCAGGGTTGACATGAAAGCCTGGCCAGTACCTGGACTGTACGGGTGACCGCAATGTCACCATGTGCCAGTGAGATTGGGCAGTCAAACTCAAAGAGGATTCTCTATAGCCAAATGTCCAAACATATCCCCGTCAATAATAAGAGACTCTCAGAATAAGGATAACAGTACAAACAGCACTAATGCATGCCCATGATGCACATTTTGCTGTTGAGCATGTATTAGTGCTGTTTGCACTGCCAAATGCCCTTATTCTCAGGGTCTCTATTATTGACACGGATATGTTTTGACATTCAGCCATAGGGAACCTATGCTGATTCCTTCTGGATTACTTTACATAGGGTACTCTAATAAGATCAGATATTATTGGTAGTATGATAGGGCAGCCTACATCCCTACCCAGGCCAGGATCAATGAGAGCTGCGAGACTGGTGATATATCTGGAGTCTGGCTACTTGGTGTGATGGCATAGGGATATCCCCTCTCATGCCCACATAGCCCTGACCAAGGGAGCAGTGCCACAAAGCTGGCTACAGGAAGGCAGACAGGGCTACCCCACAGACAGCAGATTTATACAGACCAACATATGCCGGATGGCACAAGTATAGCTGTTGTAAGAAATGTCAGTACCCAGATAGGTGGGCCTCAGATGCCATAGCTAGAAGGCCCTACTACAATTACAACAACTACTAGTGATCATTTGTATAGTTCTTTTTTTTTAAATTCTTTATTTTCGTTTTATAACAACAAAGGAAAGGAAGACATACAGCTAAAAGACAGATACATACATAGAATGTGATACATACACCAAAGTAAACCCCTGCCACCCCCCTCCCCCCTGCTTCTTCTCTAGAAAACTAATCATTCCCGAAACGGGCGTGTACAGACATTATTGTGGTACAAAACCTAACGGTGATCTGATACATGATGAGTGTACATTAAACAGACATGTCGGAGCAATGAGCAGATTGTACATAATCATTGAGCATCTGCCATTTAGACAAGCGAGAGTGAGTTTGGGTATGGGGAATAGCTCTCCGAGATATCTGCTCATATTTACTATATAAGCAGACAAGGTTCCACCATTCATTGACAGTAAGTCGAGAGCTATCCTTCCAATTCCTCGTGATTAAACATATGGCTATACCCAGCATGAAATCAAGGAGAAAGCGACCCTTCTTAGGAAGAGAGGGGACCTCCGCTACTGAGCGGAGTCCCACAATCTTCCAAGAAAGAGGCTCGTGGAGGTGTAAGATAAGTTGAATACGACCCCAGACCCGCCCCCAGTAAACCTGTAGTTGAGGACATTCATAAATAACATGAGCGAGGGTTCCCACAGCAGAATGGCAAGACCAACACTGGTCCCTAGCAGTTGTGTTCCATTTGGCTATTTTTTCTGGAGTATAAAAGCATCTATGCGCAAAAAAGAAGAGAGTTTGGGTAACTGAGGCAGATCGGGAAACCCGCACTACTTTGCTCCAGAAAACGCTCCATTGCACAGGGGTTAAAGTGGTTTGCAGTTCGCGCTCCCAGGCTTGTTGGGCTCTACAAGTAGCAGTATCTGCACCCTGACATAATAGTTTATAAAAGTTAGAAGCCACCCCATGTGTACTACTAATAGAGTGAATTAGTTCTAATAGCCCGTCCTCAGTAGGGACAGAGGGCGGCAGGATTTGAGCACTTTTGAGGCAGTGTTGAAGCTGCAGCAATTGAAAGTAGTGTTTCGCTGGTAACGCAAATTCCTTTTGTAAATCAGAAAAGGTTTTCCAACGAGCTGCAGAGAAGAGCTGTTGGGGTGTCCAGATCCCCCTAGAGTACCAGGGTTTCCATGCTATCGTTCTATTTAGGACTTGAATTCTGGGGTTATTCCACAGCGGGAGTCCGTCCTGAGGACATACGTTTGGACCCAGTGATAGAATGAGAGTGTTAAAGGCCGCAAGAGTATCGACAATCATTGGGGGATGGCGGGTGTCTACTTGATGGGACATACCGGGGAGATGGATCAACGGAATTGGGCTACTAAGCTCCTCTTCTATGTCAAGCCAAACTGGTCTGCTGTCTGTTGAGGCATCTAGCCATCGGGCACCTTGTTTAAGTAGGAAGGCTTGATGATATCTGAGAAAATCAGGAAAGCGGGTACCCCCTAGCTCCTTCGCAGACTGTAGTTTTTGTTTAGCTATCCTTGGTGGTTTGCCCTGCCAGAGATAGCGGACGAGAAGGCCCTCAATATCTTTGTAGGTGTGTAGCGGGAGTAAGCATGGCAGCATTTCTAAAATATAATTCACTTTGGGGACTATCATCATTTTCACAGTTTCTAGGCGGCCCCACCATGTAAGGGATAAGGGAGACCAACGATTTGTGAGCTCACGGACTTTGGAGACTACCTCTTTGGCATTAAAACTAATAGTGTCTTCCAAAGGAGAACAGTAATGGACCCTGAGATATTTCACCATGCGGGATTGCCAAAGGAAAGGGAAGGCCTGCATGTCAGCCTCATGTACCCAGCGGTTCAGTGGGAATGCTACAGATTTGGTCCAGTTTATTTTATAGCCCGATAATTGCGAGTATCCATCAATCAGATCCAAGATAGCTGGAACCGAATCAAGGGATACGAAGAGCATAAGGTCATCTGCATATGCAGAGAGTTTAATCTCTCTGTGACTGAAGGGGACACCTCGAATACATGCGGACTGTCTAATAAGGAGGGCGAGGGGTTCAAGAGCTAGATCAAAGAGCATTGGTGATAGGGGGCAACCTTGCCGCGTGCCTCTTTGGAGATTAAAAGGCTGAGACTTGATGGCATTTACACAAATACTAGCAACGGGTTGAGTATACATGACTTGGAGGTATCGGAGGAAGCCCTCCCCAAAGCCATACCATCGGAGAACTGCAAATAAGAAGGGCCATTCTAGGCGATCAAAGGCTTTTTCAGCATCTAGGGAAAGACCCACCCAAGGGTGGTCTAAATTGGCAGCACTGGAGAGCACATGGCACAAGGTCCGAGCATTGTCAGCGGTGGATCGGCCGGGTATAAAACCGCATTGGTCGGGATGGACTAAGGTGGCCATCCTATCAGATAGCCGGGTGGCCAAGATCGTTGCGAAGATCTTATAATCGGCATTAAGTAGGGAGATTGGACGGTAGTTGGCGGTTAGCAGCGGGTCTCTGACTTCTTTCTCAAATACTACCACATTAGCTGCAGAAAAGGATCCCAAAGAGGATGTATCTACCGCAAGGGCAGTAAAATAGAGTTTTAAGTAGGGAACTAAATCTGCACTGAACGTTCTGTAGAATTCGGTCGGGAGACCATCAGGCCCGGCGGCTCGACCCGAGGCTGTTCGTGTTAGGGCAGATTGGATCTCTGAAGTAGAGAAGGGTTCATCCAGCGCATCCCTATCAGCTTCAGAAAGGGTCGGCCGCTGAATACCAGAAAACAATCGCTCGAAGGTCTCTGATGAGAACTCACATTCGGATTGATATAGACGGGTATAGAAATCCCGAAAGAGTTTTACGATATCGGAGTCTGTGGTCAGTATGCCCCCTCCCTGTGGGGCTCGAAGGGCCGCTACACGTTTGGCTTCTTTTTGACCTTTCAAGGCATTGGCTAAAAGTCGACCGGCTCGGTTACTTTCACGGTAGTATGTCCCTCGCTGAAGCTCAATACTCTTAGAAGCTGCAGTTGAGAGGATTGCATTATATTGAAAACGGAGACGCTGTAAGCGAACTAAGACGCATGGATCAGTACGTGAAGTTAGAACTCGTTCGCCTGCTTTGATTTGTTGGTCTAGTATAAGTAGCTGCTGTTTGCGTTGTTTCCGCAGGCGAATTTGATAACTAGTGATCGTTGCACGAATGGCCGCTTTGAAACCCTCCCACCAAGCCCAATTTGCAGTATCCTGGGGTAAATTAAAATGGAAGTAATCCTGTATGGCTGCTCGAATTTCTAACTGGAACTCTGGCTGAGTTAAGAGGGCTCTATCAAAGAACCAGGCCCCCGAATTCCCTTGGGGTGCCGTAGTGTGTAAATGAAAAGAAATAGCAGCATGATCTGAAATATGTTGGGAGTGAATCTTTGCAGTGTCCACCTGAGGAACTAACAGTTTCGATATTAAAAAGAAATCTATACGAGACTGGGATTTGTGAGGGGAAGAGAAGAAGGTAAAGTCAAGCTCATTGGGTGTAGTAACCTCCATAGATCGACTAAAGCAAGATCTTTGATCACAGAGGTAAGCGTGGTGTGACTCTTGGGGGGACCACTTGTCCTAGGCGGCTGTTTGTCAATCAGGGGATCAAGAACTAAATTGAAATCCCCCCCAATTATCAATGAAGTATTAGCAGAGGCCTGCGCAACCTGAGCAATGGTAGCAAAAAAGACAGGGTCATCCACATTAGGAGCATAAAGGCATATACATGTAACTTCAAGGTTACCTATCTTGAGGTGAACTCTGGACCATCTACCTGCTGTATCTGAGCTAGTCGCAATAATAGTAGCATGCAGAGATTTCCTAACCAATATGGCAACCCCACATTTCTTAGAAACGGCTGGGGAGTAGGCGGCCACCATGTAAGGTTTAATATTGAGTTTAAGAGTTTCCTTCGAATTTAAATGCGTTTCTTGGAGGAAAATCAGGTCCGCAGCTTCATGACTTAGATAGCTTAGGATTTTCTTCCGTTTTATCGGATTATTGATTCCTTTTACGTTCAATGATAAAATCTTACATGGTGCCATCAATCGATAATAGACATTTTAGGTAAGGGCACTTGAAAACATACAACATAATCAGAATCTGTACAACAATGACATAATCACCGAGTATGCTGGCTAATACACCCCATATTGAAAAGTATGTACCAAAGTAACTTAGAGAAGAAGCAAAACCCCCAATGAATATGGCGACCATATGTCTGCGGGAGGAGGCCCTAGAGAGGAAGATAGAGACATAAAAAAAAGAAAAGAAACACCAGAGTTCATGATTAACACTGTCTCTGATACTCATCGAGGCTACTATGGGCAGATGGCGTCGGGTCACAGATATCATCAAAGATAAGGCATCAAACCGCCCTCGATAGACTCTTCAGTGAGCCGCGGCAAATCTGATATGGCAGGCACAGCGAGTATGAGAACACTGGCAGGAATAATCTGGAAGTCAGCGCATCAAGTCGGCTTCTTTAGCATCCAAGAACTCCGCTAGTAGATCAGGGTCCTCAAATGTTCTTGTCTGATTGTGAAGCGTGACGCGGAGCTTGGCCGGGTACATCAGGCCATAGCGTGCTTGTAGTTGTTGAAGCCTCGGCCGGAATTCCAGAAAGCGCTTTCGGCGGTCGACCGTGGGTTTAGCCAAGTCAGGATAGAAGGAGATCTTGTGGCTCTCAAACTCCATATGGCCCTTTGCCCGAGAGGCACTGAGAATTTGCTCCACATGTTGATATCTCAAAAGTCGAAAGATGATAGGCCGCGGGGTCTTCCTGTTGAGCGTTATGTTGGTGGGTACACGATGAGCGCGATCGATCTCCAATTCTTTGGTAAAGGTGATTTGGAGCAGGGAGGGGAGGATTTTATATAGAAACTCCTTCATGTCTCCCGATTCCGCTCCCTCCGGTATGCCCACGAGTCGTAGGTTGTTGCGGCGCGCTCTATTATTGCCATCTTCCACTTCTTTCTGCAAGGCCCGCACCTGACGTTCAACTTTATCGAGTTTGGACAGCCGGACCGCATGGGAGTCTACTATGCTCTCCATTTTGTCCTGACGCGAAGAGAGCCCCTCTAGCCTGCCTTGCAGTACACCAAGGTCTTCCCGCAGCGCTCGGAGTGCTTCACCGTTTGACTGCACGAGGTCCTTTACCCCTCTAATCTCTGCGAGGATTTCCTGCTGCATTTCGGGGCCCTCGCGCAAAGCCAGCCCCTTCTGCGGGGACGGGGGTTCAGTTTTGGAGCGTTTACCGTGAGAAGCCGCTGGAGATCCAAATTCCAGGCGCGTAGGTTTAGTCCCCGCCATCTCACCAATGTGCCCCGGCAAGATCAAAACTGAAATTCAAGTATGTCCGGTGTTAATTCAGGATTCTGAGTAGGCCTCTCGGGAGCCTCAGCGTTATGCGACCATCCCGCTGGACATCGGGCTCCGCCCCCAATCATTTGTATAGTTCTACAAGGCATATGCAGCGCTGCACAGACACACGTAACAGATAGTCCCTGCTCAGCGGAGCTTACAATCTAGTTGGGAGAGTCAACACAGTAGCTGTGAACAGGATACATCCAGGGAGAATGGTCAGGAAACACAAGGGGGCATAGGTGAATCTAATCCAATAGCGGCACCAATGAGGTAAGCACTCAGCCTGGATTTGAGAGGAACCAGGGACGAAGCATGACATACAGACTCAGATAATTTGTTCCAGGAATATGGATCAGAAAGGTGAAGGGAATGATGTCCGGATTTGGCAGTAGAAGGGAAGGGCACAGATAGAAGCAATCTGACAGAACAGCAGTGTTCATAGGGAGGTGTGTAAGGAGAGATAAGAGGGGAATGGTAGTGCAGAACAGCAGAATGAGTGCACTTATAGGCCATAGGCAAGAAACAGGCATATAGGCATCTTTTGGGGACCTGCAAGGTTAGTTCGGGGTTTTGTAGACTTGGTGAGGGTCCATCCCTAGCAGTTTAAGGCATGTTTGTAGAGATGACCAGGGCAGGAATCACTGGTGTCGGTTTCTAATGTCACGTACCCTTTGATGCAAGGTATGTCCTGACATACATGTTCACATTTACATTCTGGTATGCCATATTGGGTTGCACTGGGCTTACCTAGCACTTTTCAGGGCATGGGGGGCTGGTATATGGTCTAGGTTGCAGCAGCAGTCATTTGTCATTGGTATTTATGTCTAGTGTGCATCTGCGAACTACTGTCTGTGATGAGCTGCTTAGGAGGTGCATGTTTCTCCTGAGGGGCATTGTATCCACGTGGATGGGCAGGATCTGAAATATGTAACATTTCAGAATACTGTGGGCATGGGAATGTCCAAAATGCCTACTGAATAGCATGTGCAGATGCCCGCCGAACACATCCTGACCTGCAAATGTTGAATCAGATTCAAAGGGGGCCCATTTTTGTTTTAGACGTGTCCACGGGCCAGATGTGCACGTTATGGAATTGGGCTCAGTATTCTTCACCAGCACCATAATTTAAAGCATCAGTTTTCTTCCTGTCCATCTTTTTTACTGTCCAACTTTTGTATCCATGTGATGTTATTGAAGATACTATGATTTGAACAAGTCAAATCTTTGTGTGGAGAAAAACATCTCTGATCTTGAGAATCTTGCTAAAGTTCTACTTAGTTATTCTACCAAAAGAACAATGTGTCACTGGATTTCTTGACAGCTTGCTATTTCTTTATTGATTATTGATCCAAGCAGGTTAAAGTTTTCCATTGTTTCTATTTCTTCTCCATCAACAATGAACTTGTTGATTTTGCCAGTTGTCAGGATCTTTGTCTTCTTTACATTAAGGTGCAGGCACATTTTAGGACTATGTTCCTTGATCTTGAGAAGCAAATGTTTCAGATCATCTTTACTTTCAGCCAGCACTTATATTCAGCACTTATAAAGCGATATGCATGCAGTGTTGCACAGCTAACCTACAAGAGGTAGCCAATATACAAGAGACAGTCCCTGCCCGTCAGAGTCATGCTCATCAGAGCTTACAATCTAGTTAGAACAGTACAGAGCATTAGTCAGTTCTGCACAAGGAATGGTGTGGTACAGTTTGGTCATAAACGTTGACGGGGGTTAGGGTAAGATGAGGATTGAAGTCAGGATCTGAATGCAACGGTGAAGAGGTGGGTCTTCAACCTGGTTTTGAAGAGGGCCAGGGAGGATGCCTGGCACACAGATGCAGGTAGGCTGCTCCAGGCGTATGGTGCAGCAAGGTGAAAGGCGCGCAGTCGGGAGTTTGCAGTGCGGGTGAAAGGCATTGATAGAAGTAATTTGTTAGCGGTGCACAAATTTCGAGAGGGGACGTAGGGAGAGATAAGAAGTATTGAGGGGCCATAGAGTGAATGCATTTATAGGTTAATAGCAGAAGCTTGAATTGGATGAGGAATTGGACAGGGAGCCAGTGAAGCGACTTGAGAAGAGGACTCATGTGGGCATGGCGAGGTTGGCAGAAGATTAGTAGAGCAGCATGATTTTGTATAGATTGAAGGGGAAGGAGGTGGCTCATGGGGAGACCAGCGAGGAGTAGGTTGCAGTAATCGAGGCGAGAGAAGATTAAGGAGTGGATAAGTGTTTTGGTAGTGTGTTCAGAGAGGAAGGGGTGGATTTTGCTGATGTTGTAGAGAAAGAAGCAGCAGGTCTTAGCTATAAGTTGGATATGAGCGGAGAAGGAGAGAGAGGTGTCAAAGATAACCCCTAGATTATGGGCTGAGGGAACAGGAAGGCTAGTAGATACATCCACATGGACTGAGAGAGGGGGAAGTGGGGGGGAGGTGTTAGATGGAAAGACAAGGAGTTCAGTCTTGGCCATGTTCAGTTTCAATCGGCGATGAGACATTCAGGCAGCGATGCCCGAAAGACAGGCAGAGATCTTGGACTGGGTTGCCGGAGAAATATTAGGTGTAGAGAGGTAGATTTGGGAGTCATCGGTATAGAGATGGTACTGAAAGCCATGGGAGGAGATTAGCACGCCAAGGCCTTGGGTATAGAGAGAGAAGAGGAGGAGGCCCAAGACAGATCCCTGGGGTACACCTACATGGAGCGGGGTAGGGGAGGGGGAGACGCCACCAGAGCATACACTGAATGAGTGATGGGAGAGGTAGGAGGAGAACCAGGATAGTACAGAGTCCTTGAAGCCAAGCGAGGAGAGGGTGGTGATGAGAAGGCTGTGGTCAACGGTGTCAAAGGCAGCAGAAAGGTCAAGAAGGATGAGGATAGAATAGAGGTCCTTAGATTTAGCCAGAAACAGGTCATTGGTGACTTTTGTGAGTGCCGTTTCAGTGGAGTGTAGGGGATGGAAGCCAGATTGTAGTGGGTCCAGGAGGGTGTCAGCATACATCAGCATGACATTATGCCTAGCATAGGTGTCATGGCTTTTCTCAGACCTTGGCCTGCAGCTCTGACCCCCTGGTGATGTCAGATAGGACGTCTCCAGACTTGATGGGCTTGGTATGCCTGATGAGATTATTCTGCAGGACAACAGCCCCTCCTTGACTTGATGGGCTTAGTATGCCTGATGAGAATAGTCTGCAAGACAACAGCCCCTCCTTGCTAATCAAGTGATAACAGACCTCAAACAGACCAAAGTATGACAAAGGGAAGTGCTGGAGAATTTCACTATAAATACAGAGAAGGACAAAAATATCTCTCTCTCTCCCTATTCATTGGACACTTCTTACTATGAGGCTCTGACACACACTTCTCTTTACCCTCCCCCCCCCCTTGTTCTCTCTCTCTGTCTCTATTCATCGGACACTTCTTACTATGAGGCTCTGACACACACTTCTCTTTACCCACCCCCCTTGTTCTCTCTCTCTCTCCCTATTCATCGGACATGTCTTACTATGGGGCTCTGACACACACTTCTTCCCCCCCCCTCTCACACACACATGCACCCACACACAGAATCATTCGTATACACTAAAGCAGCTCTGTAACAACCTTATATCTCTGTTCTGTACCGATGTAATAAGCCTATTTCTATATAAAAACCTTCTTCCAAGCCACACCAGTTTGGTTGTCTTGTTGTGCTACCACACCTACTGCCTCTGCGAAGTGGACCCAGGACCAACAGGAGAGTAACCAAATGTAGGGAGCGGCGAAAGGTTACATTTTATGGTGGCTTATCTCAGTTTCGCAGCAGATTTCCAGTTGGGTAAGTAATAATTTTGTTTGATACATTAAAGTAGATTTCAGACAGGGTGCGACAGGAAAATCAAAAGCCCTTGTGACCATTTACAATTTACAATTTTGGTTACAGGCTGGATGAAACGTTAGTGAAAAGACTCTGTATACAGGCAGAGTGAAACTATTTTGTGAAATGTTCCAGTGATACCTTTGTTTTGTGGGTTTAGACAAGGTGAGATTTTCATTGTCAAAAGGCTCTGTAATAATCTAGGGTTTTAATATTACCTACACCTAGTGACATTACATAGGGTGGCTTGCATTTTTCTTATTATTATGTATAGGTGTGTTACAGTTTGTTACAAGGCACAGATTTTTCTCTAGTATTTGAGCTGCTAAGAAAAGACAGAGAGATAGTCCAGCTTTGGTTTGGAAGTGCTCCACAGTTAAACAGTCCCTCATTGAATACAATATACATCTTTCCTGGTAACACTACTTACCTCCTGTCCCTCTGCCTTTTATTTCTCAGTCTCCTGCCAGTATGTATCTTGGTGAGAGCAGGCTTAAACTTTTCTGTAACTATACAGTATCTAACAATTCTGTTAATCTCCTAACAACCTTCTTACTATAATTTCACCCTAAACTTCCACCCTGTTAAAAGGTGGTAAGCACTTTTTATTCAGGTATAATTTTAAGGCGTGGTCTTTATGCCAGTACTCTCTACTGAACACCCATAAAATTTATGCCATTCCAACTATAATTCTAAGTCTCACTTCTTCATAAAAGTGAGCATTCCTCCTTCCAAGAGAAAGTCGCATAAAAACAAATAAAAACATAATAAGCTTAGGCCCCTGTATCAACTACAGTCTTTCTGCAGTCTCAAATATGTAGGCCTTTAATTTTAAGAAACTGAAAGAAATTGTAATGACATACTGTAAAAGAAAAGGTGGTCCCTTTGAAGGGGAATTCCCTGAGGCATCATGGTATAATATTCAAAGACAAATGTTAAACCATTATCAAGAATTCAAAAAGAAAACAAATAAAAGAAAATGCCTTTCTATCCAAGGCATGTGCAGGGGGCTCATTATCATGAAACAGGACAATACTGAACTGACTACTCAGTGTACACAATTAACCAAAGACCTGGAGGAAGCACAAATTTGCATTTCCATGCAACGTGCTTAGGTGATATAAGCCACAAACTCCTTTATAACTGTTAGTGAGCAATTAGAAGCACTTAAACTTGAACTGAGGCACATTAAGGATGAATTGGCCTCTGAAAGACAAAAGAAATATAAGCCCTGGCCAACAACCATTTCTCCCTCAGCCCCCCCTGCCTATGACACACCCTATAAGCCATGCATCCAAGCTATTGAGAAACAAAAGAACACAGAAGTATGTATAGCAGGGCTTAGGAATGGAAAAAATAAAGATGAATCAGACAGCACAGAGGAAGAAAATCCTAATATTTTATCTCAGCAAGAACAGAGCAATAACCAGGACCTTTGTCAGGAGGATAATTCAGACGACTCAGACTCGGCACACAGTACCGAACTCAGAGCACCAGTTAAATTGATGCTGCAGGACTCATTAAAAGATAGGGATATTGAAAGGATAGTTGAGAAAGCTGGCCCTGTGCCTTTTAATGTAAATGAATGGTGCAAATGGGCCACTGATATTCTGATTCACTGGGGTCTATGGAAATACAGAAGGAAACAATCAGACTTTGATAGACTTATGCATCTGGCTCTGGGGCCACACTATTATAAATTTGACTCTCTCACTCACCCATACCAGTTGGTTAAAAGGGGTATTGAGAAACTATTTCACAGTTCCCCAATGCAAGTATTTAAAATTATTTCACCTCTTCCAAATGATACACTGGAACAGTTTGCATATAGAGCCTGGATTTTTAATGCAGTTCTTCATGAGCAGGAGTCCTGGCCCAATACAGAAGATTATGGGAAGAGTAAGCATAAGGCATTTTTATTAGAATTACTATCCCCTGAGATTACAAAACACCTTCTGTTATTTTCTGAAGACCCTAAAGCAACCCCTTTTGATAATTTAATGCTCGGAATTGGGTCTGTTTGGAAGACCCAGCCCTCGCAGGTCATAACAGTATCAGAAGCACGGAAGTGGCAAGCTGAGGGATCCTCTCAATACACAAAAAACACAAAGGATACAGAGGACACACACCTTGGAGAGGACAAGGCAGAGACACTTTTAGAAATTCCTCAGGTTACATTCCCTTTCAAGAGCTCAAAGCACAGAGAGATGGATTAGAAAAGGAGAAAATTAAATGGGAACAGGACAAACACATACTGCAGGTAGAAATAGGTAAATTAAAATAGGACTTATAAGCAGCTCAGGACAAACACAAGGCTAGTGCATAGTGGTGTCCTGAACTTCTGGGTTCAGATATCAAAATGTCTCAAGCCTTCATAGCCCAGCCTGCCTCCGTTCCTTCAGCAGAGAACTCGATTCCAGAGCCTCTGGATGGTGAAACAGATACAGGCCCAGAATACAGTTTAAGGCTTGTAACATCCTTGATACTGGACTCTTGTGGATGCCCCAATGTTATCAGCAGAATAGGGGGTCAGGATAAACTAGCTTTGATTGACACAGGGGCTGGAATTAGTTTTACAAACAGAGCTTCTCCCACTGCAGATCAGAAAAATATGGAAGTTTATGAAATTCAAGGAATTAACGACACAGCTTCCAAATGTGTGGCTATCCCAGTTAAATGGGGTATCCCTGTGCACAGCGAACAGAACAATGAAATGTTGGAAACTACTGCCTCCACTATAGTGAGAACACAAAAAGAAATAATTGGAATTGACGTTCTCAACCAGTTAAATCTGGTGATGGATATGGCTAATCTTAAATTGTGGCAGTATACAGGAACTTCAAGTGCTTCTAAAACTTTAGTGCATGAAGTCATTCCCATGCAGTTAGCAACTCAGTGCACCAAGGCAGCTCAGTAGTATGATCTGTGTGTAATTCCCTCAGAGGTGGCTGATATTCCAGTCTGGGCACAAGACAAGTTAGATTGTGGGAAAATGCACACAGAAATACTGTTGGAAGGCGAGGATCCTCCACCACAGAAACAATACCCAGTACCTCATCAGGCTATAGAACCAGTGACTAAAATTGTGAAGATACTGGAGGAGAGGGGTTTGATCAGACCTATTTCTTCCACATGCAATTCACCAGCCTGGCTGATAGTTAAACCGGGGGGTTCCTTCAGGCTCACTATGGACTTCCGTGCCCTGAATCAAGTTTCAAAATCTGTAGTGCCCGTAGTAGCCTCATACCCGGAAATGATCTCTAAACTGAATCCCAAATGTAAATTTTTCTCTGTTTTAGACATATCCAATGGGTTTTGGAGTCTGCCCCTGGCCCTTGAATGCCAGTACAAAACAGCCTTTCAGTGGCTGAATAAACAATATGCATGGACTGTGCTGCCACAGGGCTATAAAGATTCACCATCAGTCTTTCATAAATACATGCAGGAAGCCCTGTCACTAGTGTCTTGCAGAGATAACATAATTCAGTATGTAGATGACATTCTGATTCAGTCTGAGAATGAAGCTGTACACTGGAATCATGTAAGAGAAGTTTTAAAAGCCCTCTTACAAGCTGGTCTTAAAGTTAATCCTGCCAAGGCTCAACTGTGTAAATCACAGGTGTCCTTTTTGGGGGTTAAAATTGGCCAGGATGGTAAATTGGTAGATTCTCAGAGGATAGAGCTGATACAGAAACTTCTACTTCCTACAGATCAGAAATCACTCCAGTCCTTTCTAGGGCTCACAGGTTTCTGTCATGACTTCTTGCACAACTATGCTGAAGTGGCAGCTCCACTTTATTCCCTGATAAAAAGTAAAGGTTATGTTTGGGAGGAAGAACATACAGAAGCTGTAACTAAATTAAAGCACATTTTAACTTCTGCTCCGGTTCTGGCACACCCAGATCACACACAACATTTTTTCCTGTACCCTGTAGTTGGAGAGAACAGTATAGGTGCAGGGCTTGGGAGGTGAGGAAGTCGAGGCAGCAATGGTGGACTGCTCGTTCTAACAGTTTGGATATGAAGGGAAGGAGGGAGATGGGTCGATAGTTAGAAGGGCATGTGATGATACCAGTAATGTGGTATCATCAGCATAGCGAAGGTTGTTGATGAATCTTCCATCAATCTTCACAGCTCAGTTGTCTTCATACAGTTCTGCTTTTCTGATGATCTGATTGGATATAAATTAAACAGGTAAGGGGAACTATGCAGCCTTGTTGTACATCTGTGCTCATTTTAAACCATTCCATTTCTCCTTATTCCATTCAAACTATTGCTTCTTGATCAGTGTAAAGGTTGTGCATGAGAACTATCAGGTGTTCCTGTATACTCATGCTTCTTAATGGGATCCAGTGTTTCTCATGATTTACATAGTCAAAGGCCTTGCTGTAGTCAATAAAACACATATAGATATGTTTTTGGTATTCTTTTGCCTTTTCAAGGATCCATCTCACATCTGCAGTGATGTCTCTTGTTCCTCATCCTTTTCCGAAACCTGCTTGCACTTCAGGCAGTTCATGTTCCAGGTATGGTTGTTGTCTCCACTGAATGATCTTAAGTAGAATCTTGCTGGATCAGAGCAATTGTGTGATAAATTCTAGTCAGTCGGATCACCTTTTTTCGATATTGGTATGGACACAGATCTTTTCTAATCAGTTGACCATGATGTTTTCCAAATTTCCTGGCAGAGCCTTGCAAGTGTGGTAACAGCTGCATCTGATTGCTGTAATACTTCAATGAGAATGCATCAATGCCTGGTGCTTTGTTCTTTGATAATGCTGCGTCACTTCTTTTTTTATCACCAACAGTTTCTGATCATAAGATACAGGTTGCAATGGTTGTTGGCCCACCTGAGCTTTATGGTATAATGACTATGGGCCTGATCCAGAGACGCAAATAGTAGGGCTGTATGTCCTGGTGGGACGGGTAGCCCGCTATCCATCTGGCCCGTAATCAGGAAAGCGATCTCCCTGCGTGCACACAGCCTCAGTGTGGAAAGATCTGGATGGGGGCCGCATGGGAGTGGAGAGTGGGCAGAGCAGGGGTGGGACAGGCACCGATTCAGGTCATAGCCCTGTACATCCACTAGTTGCATTCAGGACATGGGATTTATGCCACCTTAGAGGTGATATAAGCCATGGGAGTGACAACTGATGGCCCACTCAACCTCATCCCATGGCCAGCAGAGGGGCAGGTGAGTCCCTGCAACCCAATCCAGGCCCTGGCTGCCCCGCTGAGGGTCAGACAGTGGGGAAATGGGAGTCAGCATTGTGGCAGGCTGGTCATGATACATGGAGGATGTCTCTTGCAGGGTAGCAGGGGCACACCAGGCCACCTCAGTGCCTGATCCTGCACCCATGGAAATATCTAGCTCCCATGGTACAGAATCAGGTACTAAGGGTGCCGTCCTGTTTGAGGCATCCAGAAGGCCTGGATGTGCCCCTTATGGAATCGGGCTCCATGTATATTCTTTCCATTTTATCTTGATCTTCTCAACATCGTTCCCCATGGATCTTTGGGCATCTTTTAGCATTCCAATTCAAGGCTGGAATTTTCTTTTTAACTCTCTCAGCTTTAGGAAAGCTGATCTTGTTCTTACTCTAATAGTTTCTGTTTCTATTTCCTTGCATGTATCATTATAGTACTTCTCCTTGTCTCAACTTGAAGCTCATTGGAAATCTCTGTTAAGTTCTTTGGTTGCCTCTCTTTCTCCTAAGGCTCTAGCTTCTCTGCAATTCTGGGCAATTTTAAGAGTTTCTTTGGTCATCCATTTTGGCCCACCTTTGGTACTCACTTTCTTTGTGTACAACTTTCTTGATGTCATCCCATAACTCTTCTGGTGGTTTTTAATTTGTGTCCAAAGCAGTGAATCAGTTTTGCAGGCGATCTTTAAATTCCGGTAGCAAATTTGCAGGATCATATGTTGCTACATTCATGAGTAGCTTGCTCTTTTTCAGCTTTAGCTTGAGTTTGCATACTAGTAAACGGTGAGTCAGTTCCAGGTTTTGTCTTTGTTAATGTTTTTGAGATTTTCAGTAATTGATTTCCACAGATGTAGTCAGTTTGATTACTGTACAATTTATTGGGCAAAGTCCATGTGTACAGTCACCACTTGTGTTGCTGAAAGAAGGTGTTGGAGATGAATAGATGTATTGGTATTGCATAATTCTATCAGACTTCCTCCTGCTTCTTTTCTGTTGCCAAGTCCCTATTTTCCAACCACTTTGCTTTCTTCTTTGTTGCCAACCTTTACGTTCCAGTCACCCATGACTATTACAGGATATCTTGTATGCATGTTCTGTAAAGGTCAGCTTGTACTTGTTCAAAGAACTGATCAACTTCTTCTTCTACATAGCTATTGTTGCAGCATATGCCTGAATAATAGTTGCATTGATGGGCATTCCTGGTAGTTGAATAGAAATTAAGCATTCACTGGTTACAATTGGTCTGATTCTTTTTAACATCTTTGTTAGTGATATTGCGGAAGGGCTGTTGGGTAAGCTTTGCCTCTTTGCGATTGATACCAAAACCTGCAATAGAATAGATATGCAGGAAGGAGTAGATAAAATGAGAAGGGACCAAGCTAAGCTTGAAGAATGGTTGAGAATTTGGCATCTGAAATTTAATGCTAAAAAATACAGGGTCATGCATTTGGGCTGTAAAAATCTAAGAGAGCGGTGCAGTGTAGGAGATGAAGTACTTCTATCCATGAAAGAAGAGCAGGACCTGCGTGTGATTGTTTCTGATGATCTTAAAGTGGCTAAATAGGTAGAAAAGGCAACAGCAAAAGCCAGAAGGATGCTTGGGTGCACAGGGAGAGGAATGGCCAGCAGAAAAAAGGAGGTGATAGTGCCTGTGTATAAGTCTCTAGTGCGACCTCATTAGGAGTATTGTGTGCAATTCTGGAGACCACACCTTCAAAAAGATATAAACAGGATGGAGTAGGTGCAGAAGGTGGTTACTAAAATGGTTAGTGGTCTTCGTAATAAAGCATATGGGGACAAACTTAAAGATTTTAAAAAGTATGCATTAGAGGAAAGGTGGTATAGAGGAGATAGGAAAATACATTTAAATACTTCTGTGACATAAATGCACAAAAGGAGAGCCTCTTTCAAGTTCTGCTACAAGGGGACATAGGATGAGGGTGAAAAGGGATAGACTCAGGAGTAATATGCAAAATATTTCTTTATGGAAAGAGTTGTAGATACGTGGAATAGTCTCCCAGTGGAGGAAGTAGAGACGAGGAGAGTATCTAAATTCAAAAAAGCATGCGACAAGCACAAGTTCTCTAAAGGAAAAAAGGGGACTATAAAAGTTGATATGGAAGAGCAGACTAGATAGGCCATATGGTCTTTTTCTGCCATCATGTTTCTATGTTTCTATTATAGTTCTTGCAAGTTTATTTTTGATTATAAATGCAACACCTTTTCTTCTTTGTCTTTCATTTCCAGCAAAGTGTACCATGTGATCATCAGATTCAAAGTGCCCAAAGTGCCCAATGCAAGCCCATTTCAGTTTGCTGAAACCTAACAGATCATTGTGTACACATTCCATTTCATTCTTGACCACCTCCAATGTCCCTTGTTTCATACTTTATACCTGCCATGTCCCAGTATGTAAGACATCTTTGCAATTTGTGACACTCATTTCATGGGCAGCTACATCAACAGTCAGACATCCTGGGGGCTTTGTTTCAATCACATCAGAAATGCTAGATTTATTCTGAGAAGTCTTCAGCTCATCCCCTGTAGCCTATTAAATGCCTTCCAATCTGAGAGGTCTCATCTTCCAACATTATACTGCAATTTGTCTTGTTATGACCATCCATTGCATATGCCTTATAGTGCCATACAAATAATAAGTAAGATCCATATTCACTCTCTGGTCACCTCCAGCTTAGACAATTGCAACCTGTTCCTCACTGATCTTCCTTAGAATCATCTCTCTCCCCTTCAATACATTCAAAACTCAACTGCACAGCTAATCTTGAGCCAGGTTTCTATTCTCATGTAACCCTTTTTCTCAAATCACTTTGTTGACTCCCTGTCAATACATCTAATCAAACTTCTCCTACTGACCTATAAGTGCATTCATTCTGTGGTTCCTCATTACCTTTTCTCTCTTCCTACACCCTTCCTTGGGAACTCTGCTCATCAAGCATATCACTGTTATCTTTGCCCTTCTCTTCCACCTCCACCTTGCTGCCCCAAATACCTGGAACAGACTACCTGAGTCAGTATGTCAGGCTCCATCGCTGGTCCTATTTAAATTCAGGCTAAAAAACCCACCTCTTCAAGGCTCGACCTTCTTATGCTCCTGTTTACCACCCATGTGCATTATAATCATCTTCCCTTAGTTTTACACTAGTCCCTTGTTTGTTTTGTTTGTCCGTCTTTCTATATTGAATAGATTATGAGTTCTATTGAGCAGGGGTTATCTCTTATGTATTTGTTCAGCACTGTGTATGCTTTGTAGTACTATACAAATGATAAGTAGTAGTAGTAGCAGTAGTAGTATTAGTAGTAGTAATAGTAGTAGTGGTGGGAGCCAATATAGTATAATCAAAAAAGACATTGCCCTTTCCTACCTACAGTAGATCTTCCCAGAATAAGTATAGCAGCTATGTTTTGCATTACTTGCAACCTACATATCTGTCTTTCTGGGACGCCCAATAAATCTATGTTGCAGTAATCTAGATGACAAGGACAATCTCATCTGTACTACTGACTGAAGATGGTGCATCTCTAGTACGGTATGTGATGGAGAATCCACAAATTACTGAAAACACTTCACACCATAGCTGCTCCAAGGTTAGTTGAGAGTCTTTGAGGACCCCCAGTATTTTTCTCTCACAACAAAGAAGAATGGGTGAACCTGCAAAAATAGGGATTGACAAAAAGCGAATCAATACTCTCCCCTCCAACCCATAAGATTTTAGCCTTTTCCACCTCACCTCTTCGGACCCACAGCTCTGGTAGGAGGGATTCCCCCACGTACCTAAGAAAACTCACTGCAAGAAACCGCATGCAGCCACAGCATGGGATGTGCCAGAAAATGTCTCCATCCCTGGCCCGGCTTGCAAAGAAACTCCAGCAGCGAGCATGCATCTGCTTGCTCAGCTAGCAGCTCTCCCAGACTCATTCGGCTCTTCTCCGGCCATGCTCTCATCCAACGAGGCTGTTAGAACTACAATCCAAAATGGCACCCCCTCTGCCACCATTGGTCTGCCTCCCAGAATTGAAGAACCCAATGTGCCAGGTCATCAAGCCAAAGCACATCACTGTGCCACTGACAGACAAACTTCCTTGAGTGGGGAAAGTCTTCCTGTCCCCCCCCCCTCCCGCTCTGGAAAACCTGCTGATCACAGCAGGACAGAGTGAAACCAGCCTCCTCACAATGCCTGCACCACTCCCCTGGCACCATGCAGATTAGTCCAGCAGGCCACTTCCCACAGCAGCACAACCCACAGAAGGGGCTCAAAATATCACAGGCATAGCAATGACTGAGCAGCAGCTCCAGCAACTCCAAACACGGGCATTACAAGCAGCACGCAGCTTGAAGAGACACCATTCCCCCCAAAGCTCAAACAGTGCTACCTCACTACCCTGCAGGACACACCAGGACAAATAGCATCATGACCACAGAAGTAGGGATGACTCAGCAGCTGTGGACCTGGATCTACTGACATGCCTACTTGATCAATTCACAGCCACCAGCAAGGTACGCCAGCCCCTGGTATCCTTTCCGCAAGGGAGGTGCAGACACTGTTCCCCCCCCCCCATTGCCCTTGACCCCACAGTTTTCAATGGAGTCACTAACCACCAACATTGAGGGTGAAGAGGTGGCCACCTAGGGCTCTGCAACAAGACTGCCACGCCATGCACAGGATCGGATCCCCCACCTAGGCTGCCATCTCCGCCAGAGGATCTTACATATCCCAAATAAATCTAAAAGATGGCAAAGCAGTTCTATCTTATCTTGGTGGATGCTCCAGCCCCAGTAGTGAGGCCTCTGGGTCTGTCACCTCAAGGAAGCTTGAGACCAAGTACCAGGTCCAGACCACCCCAGGCTTTGGAAGAACACAGCTCCCACACCAAGCCATCGTCGTGGAATCAGTCCTGAAACATGAAAAGAAATCCCGCACTCACTCCAACGTACTGTCTGTTGATGAGATCTCAAGCTCCTCGATGACGTTATGGTTTATGGTTTAGGCATTTGATATACCGCCCTTTACTTACACATCAGAGCGGTTTACATGTATATACTAACAGGTACTTTTTATTCCCTTGTCCCCGAAGGACTCACAATCTAAGTGTACCTGAGGCAATGGAGGGTTAAGTGGCTTGTCCAAGGCCACAAGGAGCAGCCATGGGACTAGAGACCCCAGTCCCTCCGGCCTGAGGTTACTTGTCCCAATGCGGGAATTGAACCCCCAGCCCTCCGGCCTGAGGCAACCTGTCCCAACTACTGAGCCACTCCTCCCTCTGTTCCAGAATGCCATGCTCAATGCAAACATTGCAGTGCATCAATTTCAGCAGGTCCTCTTTCACAATGTCCTACTCGAGAGACTCAGAGTCCATCAACCCACTTCCCAAGGATACTACGGAGATCACCTCGGCAATGCATCAAATACCTCATCTGCTCAGCCTTTGATACCTTCAACACTGCTGCCCAGAGGGCAAGTATGACCATTGTTGCCAGGAACATGGCTTGGCACTGCGTGTCTGGACTGAGGGAGAATACCCATGATCGTATAGAGTATGCCTCCTGTGAGGGAGACAATCTCTTTGGAAATAAGATCAAGGATATGGTCAATGACCTAAAAGACCATTGCACCACTCTCTAAATTGTCACTGTGAATTGCCTGGAATGGAGCTCCAGCCATAGAAAATCAATGAACCAACAATGGAAAACCTACCCTCTGTCTCAGTACTATAACCCCTACAACAAGTGGCAGCCACAGCACTTCAAGCAGCAAACAGTCCAAAATAAAAAATCTCACCAACAAGACCAAAAGCAGAACAAGCAGACTACCTCCTTGTCCAGCAAGAGCATGCCCTCCTTTGACAAAGCCTGCTCTCCCATTCCACCAGTGGGGGGATGACTTACTGCTTTCTTGACTGCTAGGGAACAGATAATCACAGAAAAATGGGTCCTGGAGATCATTGCCAGCAGCTACAGAATCAATTTTTCTATACTCCCCCAACAACACACATGCCCTCACAAGGAAATGCCGCAGAACTTGATGTCCACCATGGCCACCGAAATACTTTCTCTCCTGGTGGCGAAGGCCATCGAGCTGTTCCCGCCAGACGAGGTCTCTCATGGATTCTGCTCCAGCTACTTCCTGATTCCCAAGAAGTCTGATAGGGTATGCCCCATCCTGGACCTCCACAAATTAAATAAATTCATTCACAAGGATAAATTTAAAATATACTCTCTGGGCTCCATCCTCCATCTCATACAAACCAATGATCTACCAGATGCATACACACATGTTCCTATTCATCTGACTTCTGTGCACTCAGGAAACATTATCAGTACAAGATGCTCTCCTTTGGTCTCTCCTGCCCTGAGAGTGATCATAAAATTGTCACCTTAGCTGCTTCACACCTCCACAAGAAAGGCATATGTGTCTTCCCCTACCTGGATGACTGGCTTCTCGTGGCCTCCTCATGGCAGGACCTCCAGTATTCCATCAGACAACCATGATGCTCTCATCACTCAGATTCTTAGTGAACGTCCTGAAGTTGCACCTCCAGCCCACACAGTGATTAGCGTTCATTGTTATATACTTAAGGGACCACCCAATCCAAGGCATTCCTATCACTACATTGCATTGACACCATCATAGTGCTAGGTAGGGATGTCTCCTTGGCCACCCAACCCTGTTATGCCTCCCAGGGCACATGGCAGTGACCAACCATGTCCTGCCCCTTGCAAGGCTCCGCATGCACCACCTGAAGTGGCACATCCGCAAAAACTGGCGACAACACTTATAACCCCTCTCCAGCCGAATTCCTCTGACTCAGGAGTAAGGGAATTACTCACTTGGTGGATGCATCGAGACAACCTCACAGTAGGAAGACCACTACAACTGCCTTAAGCCATCATATCATGGTTACAATCAATGCCTCCAAGGCGGGCTGGGGTGCCTACATGCTCAGCTTCCATACCAGGGGAGCCTGGACTGCTTGGAAGCGCAGCTGCCACATCAACTTCTTGGAACTACGGGCAATACATGTTACAGGCCTTTCACCACCTCATCCAGGCTCATAACATCTTAATCTAGATGGACAACCAAGGGGTGATGTTCTACATCAACAAACAATGGGGCCCAATTTCCATCTCCCTGTGCAGGGAATCACTCAAGGTTTGGTCTTTGCCATCTCCAAGGACTGCCTGCTTCAGGCCTCATATCTGCCAGGTGAGAACAATCAACTGGCAGACTGTCTCAGTCATCAACTCGATCCACATAAATGGCTGCTCAATCCCTGCATGGCAGCAGACCTCTTCCAATGATGGAGATAAGAACATAAGATATGCCATACTGGGTCATACCAAGGTCCATCAAGCCCAGTATCCTGCCTCCAGCAGAGGCCAATCTAGGTCACAAGTACCTAGCAGTTTCCCCAAAAGAGATAGGTTCCACAATGCTTGTTTTGGGTCAAGCAGTGATATACCAGGTCACTTTTAATAATGGTTTATGGACCTTTCTTCCAGGAACTTGTCCAAACCTTTTTAAACCCAACTACCCTAACAGCTTTTACTACATCCTCCGGTAGCACATTCCAGAGTTTGATTACACGTTGAGTGAAAAAATATTTTTCTTATTAGTCTTAAATAGGTTACAGTGTAGCTTCATTGCATGTTTTGTGTCATCTGCAAATTTGATAACCTCACTCGTTATTTCCATTTCCAGGTCATTTATGAATATGTTAAAAAGCAGCAGACCCAGCACAGATCCCTGGGGTACACCACTATTCACCTTTCTCCATTGGGAAAATTGGCCATTTAGCCCTACACACTGCTTTCTATCTTTTAACCAGTTCCTTATACACAATAGTACACTGCTTCCTATCCCATGACTTTTTAGTTTTGCCAAATGTCTCTGATGAGGGACCTTGTCAAAGGCTTTCTGAAAGTCCAGATATAATATATCAACCGATTCACCTTTGTCTATCTGTTTATTCACACCTTCAAAAAACATAACAGATTAGTAAGACGAGATCTTCCTTGTCTAAAGCCATGTTGGCTGTCTCCCATTAAGCCATGACTATCTACATGTTCAGCAATTTTGTTCTTTATGATGGTTTCTACCATTTTTCCCGGTACTGACTTCAGGCTCACTAGTCTGTAGTTTCCCGAATCATCCCTGGAAACCTTTTTAAAAATTGGTGTTACGTTGGCCATCCTCCAATCTTCAGGTATTACTGATGATTTTAATGATAGTTCATGGATTACTAATAGCAGGTCTGCAATTTCATATTTCAGTTCTTTCAACACCCTTGGATGTATATCATTTGGTCCAGGCGATTTGCTACTCTTCAGTTTATCAAATAGTTCTAATACATCTTCCTGATGTATCAATATTTCCTTCAATTCTTCCACACCTTTAAATACCACTTCAGTCTTGGGTAATATCCCTACATCTTCCTCAGTAAAGACCTAAGCAAAGAATTCATTCAGTCTCTCCATTATCTCCTTGTCGCCTCTTAGTGCCCCTCAACCCCTCTATCATCTAATGGACCAACTGACTCTCTCACAGGTTTTTTGCTACAAATGTACTTGAAAAAGTCTTTATTACACGTGTTGGCTTCCGCAGCAAGCTTCTTCTGAAATTCTCCCTTTGACTGCCTTATCAATGCCTTGCATCTAACTTTCCAGTGCTTGTGCTGTTTCCAGTTTTCGTCATTTGGCTCTTTTTTCCAGTTCCTGAATGATGCTTTTTTGTAACAACAGCCTCTCTGACCTCACCTTTAAACCATGCAGGCAGTTTTTTGGACTTCCTTCCACTTTTCTTAAAGTGTGGAATACAGCTGTTCTGGGATTCCATGATAGTATTTTTAAACAACACCCAAGCTTGATGTACATCTTTAACATTTGTAACTGCTCCTAACTATTTTCCTCATTTTATCATAGTCTCCCTTTCAAAAGTTAAAAGGTAGTACTGTGGATGTCCTTACCATCCCTCCTCCACTAATTAAATCAAACGCAATCATGCTATGATCACTATTGCCAAGTGGCCCCAACACCCTTATCTCTTGCACCAGATCTGGTGTTCCACTAAGGACTAGGTGCAATATAGTTTCCCCTCTGGTCAGATCATGAACCAGCTGCTCCAAGAAGCAGTCATTTATGTCATCTAGGAACTTTATCTCCCTAGCATGTCCTGCTGTGACACTGACCCATTCGATACTGGGGTAATTGAAATCACTCATTATTATTACTGTGCTGTAACGTTTGTTAGCCTCCTCAATTTCTTTGAGCATTTCATCATCCATTTGTTCATTATGGCCAGGCAGTCGATAGTACACTCCAACTGACCCTTTTTACATGGAATTTCCCTTTTTACATGGAATTTCAATCCATAGAGATTCTATAGCAAATTTTGTTTCCTGCAAAACTAACCCTTTCTGACTCAGTGCCCTCTCTAACATAGAACACAACCCCTCCACCAATTTGATCAGCTCTATCATTACAATATAGTTTGTACCGAGGTATCACAGTGTCCCACTGGTTGTCCTCCTTCCACCATGTCTCGGAGCGTAGACCCTTCAAAAAATCATTTCTTTTTTTTTGGAGCTTTCCTGGGAGTGTTTTTTATTGTTGCCCATTGATATCACTGTTGCCCAGCTGGATTATAATTTTTTAGAATTTTGTTGTGGTCGTTTTCAATTTTTATTTGCTATTTTGTTCTGTGCACATGTATCACACTGCTCACGTTTTGTAGGTTTCCCTGGTTTTGCTGTACATTGCTGACGGAAATGGTTTCTCTTCCCTTTAAATCGGCTCTAACGCGAGGTTTTCACTTGCGCTATTTTTTAGCTTGAATTTCAGCCCCGCTCCTGTGCGGGGAGCCTCTCCCCTCCCACTCTCCACCCATTGACCCCATCCCTCCACCCCTCGGGAGCCTTCCTCCGCCCTCGGAATGCCTTTCCACGCCTCTTTCGCACTTCAGCGCGCCACGCACTTGTGCGGGCCCGTTAGTGCAGCGCGCACGTGTTCAGGGCACAAAAATGCACTATTATCATGCGCTAAGGTACCTTAGCGCACGCTCAAGTGCGCCCCGCACAATTGTGAGGTTTAGTAAACATACCCCTTAGTATCTTGTTCCTAAACCCTCTCAATTCCTAAATTAATTTTCTTCCCCTTACCTTTTAATAATTTATAAGGCATAAAGGGCCTGATTTTCAAAGGCCTTTACATGGGTAACTTTTCTAGTTACCCATGTAAAGACCTTATCTGGGATTTTTGAAGGGCATTTTTGTATAGCATCGGGGTGTGTTGGAAGTGTTCCGGAGCGGAGCGGAGGAGGGCCATGGCACTATCCGTAGCATTGCTATACAGTTAGCGCTCTGTGCCTTAAAGATAGGCATGGGAAAGCTTGCCTATCTTTAAGGGGCTAACCGTGTAGCATTGAAAATCAGTGCTACACGGATAGCTCCTGTGGCTACCCGGCTGTGCGCCAACACCTGGAGTTTTTATGCCAGGGCCACATATAACCCCAGCATGGAAAATCCAGGTTAGGCGGGAGGTGGGCGGGCTATGCACTGATGTGGCGCATAGCACCACCCAACTGAAATTCGGGCACAAAGAATATAATGGAAAGAATATACAGAGTCATTATACCATAAAGATCAAGTGGACCAATAGTCATTTCAACCTGTACCTTATGATCAGGAACCGCTGGTAATGAAAAAAGAAGTTGAAGCAGCATTGAAAGCCTTATCAAAGAACAAAGCATCGGACATTGATGGCATTCCCATTGAAGTATTACAGCAATCTGATGCAGCCGTTACCATACTTACAAGGCTTTGCCAGGAAATTTGGAAGACAAATTCATGGCCAACCGACTGGAAAAGATCTGTGTTTATACCAATACTGAAGAAAGGTAACCCGACTGACTGTGGAAATTATTGCACAATCACTTTGTTCCCACATGCCAACAAGATTCTATTCAAGATCATTCAGCAGAGACTATAACCATCCTGGAACGAGAACTGCCTGAAGTGCAAGCAGGGTTCAGGAAAGGGCGAGGAATGAGAGACATCACTGCGGATGTGAGATGGATCCTTGAAAAGACAAAAGAATACCAAAAAGATATCCATATGTGTTTTATTGACTACAGAAAGGCTTTTGACTTTGTAAACCATGAGAAATTCTGGGTCACATTTCAAAGCATGGGTATACTAAAACACCTGATATTTCTCTTACACAGCCTTTACACTGATCAAGAAGCAACAGTTCGAACAGAACAAGGAGAAACAGAATGGTTTAAAACCAGCAAAGGTGTATGATAAGGCTACATACTTTCTCCCTACCTGTTTAATTTATATGCAGAACAAATCATCAGAGAAGCAGGACTGTATGAAGACAACGGAGGTGTGAAGATTGGTGGAAGACTCATCAACAGCCTTCATTATGCTGATGATACCACATTACTGGCTGAAAGTGAAGATGACCTGACACATTTGCTTCTCAAAATCAAGGAACATAGTTTTAGAATGGGCCTGCACCTTAATGTTAAGAAGACAAAGATCCTAACAACTGTCAAAATCAATAAGTTCTTCATTGATGGAGAAGAAATTGAAATAGTTGACAACTCTAACCTTCTTGGATCAATAATCAATAAATAAAGGACAAGCAGTCAAGAAATCCGATGATGCATTACTCTTGGCAGAATGACTATGAAGACTCTAGACAAGATTCACAAGATCAGAGATGTCTCTCTCCACACAAAGATTCAACTTGTTCAAGCCATGGTATTTTCAGTAATGTCATATGGATGCGAACGTTGGACAGCGAAAAGGATAGACAGGAAGAAAACTGATGCCTTTGAATTATGGTGCTGGTGATAAATATTGTGTATATCATGGACTGCCCGAAGAACAAACTAGTCAGTTCTAGAGGAGATCAAACCTAAGCTTTCCTTAGAAGTTCAGATGACAAGACTTTGACTTTCATACTTTTGGCACATCATGCGAAGAGAGAGATCGTTGGATAAAGACGTAATGCTTGGCAAGGTAGAAGGACAATGTAAAAGAGGAAGACCGGCAATGGGCTGGATTGATACAATAACAGCAGCTATGGGTACCATTCTGAAGACCCAACACACTTTGGGTCAACTATCCAGAGGCTCACCATGAGTCAACATTGGCTCTACGGCACTTAACAACAACAACAAAGCATAAAACTCACCCCTGAAATCTGAGAATTACTCTGAACTATAGAAATTAGATTTTAGTCCTCTGAAATATCACCCAGGATTTCTCTGTATGTCTGAGAGAGTGGGGAAGTTCTAACCAGCAGTAATATTGTCCAGGGAGAAGATTGTATTAGGAGATAAGCTCAGTAATATCCCATGGTTAACCAATTATTAATAACTGATTTATGGTATAGATATTCCTTTGTCTCCAAACCTGCCAATTAACAGGCTTATGCCCTATCTGGATTCTAGTATTATATGATATAGACTCTTACAATGAATTACGATCTTGGGTTCCAAACAGCTCTCTAGTTGGGAAAACACATGAGTGGTTGCCATAATAGGTAGTTAATCACAATAATTATCAGAAAGTTGCATGCCTAGGAGCAGAAACAATGGAAGTAGATTAAGAATTTAAGAGATACAGTACCTGCTAGTTCTTTGTACCTAATCAACCACTGTTACCCACTGACAAAGCAAAAATTCAGCAAGATTTCAAATCTGGATAGTTAACCTCACCTTTATCTTTACTCATCTTAAATCATAGAAACATAGAAATATGACGACAGAAAAAGACCACATGGCCTATCTAGTCTGTCCTTCCATATCAAGAACTACAACAATTCCCCTTTTTCCTTTAGAGATCCTCTGTGTTTGTCCCATGCTTTTTTGAATTCGGATACTGTCCTCATCTCTACCACCTCCACTGGGAGACTATTCCATGGATCTACCACTCTTTCCGTAAAGAAATATTTCCGCATATCACTCCTGAATCTATCCCCCTTCACCCTCATCCCATGTCCCCTCATAGCAGAACTTGCTTTCAATTGACAGAGGTTCTCCTCCAGTGCATTTATGGCATGGGGATATTTAAACGTCTCAATCATATCACCTCTATCCCGCCTTTTTCCTAAAGTGTACATATTAAGATCCTTAAGTCTGTCCTCATATGCTTTATAATGAAGACCACTAATCATTTTAGTAGCTAGTAATTAAAAAAAATAAACCCTCAAATTCTTACCGTTGTTTGACCTGTATAGCCCCTGTTAGGAATGCCTCAATAGGGCAGGCTCTGAAGTCTTTTATGCAGTCCTCAGCTGCTCTCAGTTCATTCACAGGCTAATCAGGCCCACTAACTCCTGATTAGGTGTCAGCAGTTTGCAAGAGCTGAGAAAGTTACCAAAGCCGAGTTTTAAACTTACCCCACTAAAGAAATTATTTCTACTAAAGCACCAAAAAGAATGTAACTTTGTTTTAAAAATATACCAAAACTCTTTTTAAGAGCTCCCAGTCAGAGAGCTAGCAATTAAAAAAAATAAACCCTCAAATTCTTATCGTTGTTTGACCTGTATAGCCCCTGTTAGGAATGCCTTTAATTCTATGGAGGAGGGGGCCTTTCTTTCCAGAAAAATCCTATAAGTTTGACTCCAAAGAGAGTAAGACAGGAAGCATTTGAAATACATATAAAATCTTGGTAAGAACATAATCTTTATAGATTCTAGATGATTCCCACCAAGAAAGATAAAGATGTGCCCATCAAGATATGTCATGTTACCGATATTTGTGCTTGAGGTTGTGTATATAATATATGTACCATAGACTGAAACTGACTACCGAACCAAAATCATTGTAAACCAAGGAATAAAAATCGCCATTCTACATTATTGAAGATTTTCTCTTCATCTAGTGAAAGCACCACAAGCAATTTTTCCTAACGTTTAGCTACAGTAAGAAGATCACACACTAGGCTGGTATTGTCTGCGGAGTATCTACCCTTCGTAAATCTTGTCTGCTCTGAACTTAGGGGTATGTTTACTAAACCGCGCAATTGTGCGGGGCGCACTTGAGCGTGTGCTAAGGTACCTTAGCGCACGCTAATAGTGCGTTTTTGTGCCCCGCACACGTGCGCGCTGCACTAACGGGCCTGCACAAGTGTGCGGCGCGCTGAAGTGCAATAGAGGCGTGGAAAGGCATTCCGAGGGCGGAGGAAGGCTCCTGAGGGGCGGAGGGACGGGGTCAATAGGTGGAGAGTGGGAGGGGAGATGCTCCCTGTACAGGAGCGGGGCTGAAATTCAAGCTAAAAAATACCACGAGTGAAAACCTCGCGTTAGAGCCGATGTAAAGGGAAGAGAAACCATTTCCGTCAGCAATGTACAGCAAAACCAGGGAAACCTACAAAACGTGAGCAGTGTGATACATGTGCACAGAGCAAAATAGCAAATAAAAATTGAAAATGACCACAACAAAATTCTAAAAAATTATAATCCAGCTGGGCAACAGTGATATCATTGGGCAACAATAAAAAACACCCCCAGGAAAGCTCCAAAAAAAAGGAATGATTTTTGGAAGGCTTCACGCTCCGTAGACCCTTCCAAAAATCATTTCTTTTTTTGGAGCTTTCCTGGGAGTGTTTTTTAATGTTGCCCATTGATATCACTATTGGCCAGCTTGGTTATGTTTGTTTTCCCTTTTTTCGAGGTCATTTTTGAGGTTTATTTGCCCTTTTGTCTCCATACAAGGTGAATGAGCCCACAGTAAAATTGTGCAGAGCAGGGTTTCTGACTCGTTCGGCCAGGTTTCCTATCTCCAGGGACAGCACTGTCTCTGTGGCCACAGTGTGGTGCAGCAGACACAGCCAGTGCCTGCAGAACCAGAGGGTCAGAGGCTCAAATCCCAGCTGGGGCTCCTGCCAACCCAGTCCCCATACTTTACACACCACTAAACAGAGATAGTAAAGACACTCCTTTATTGCAGAGAACATAAGCATTGTTCCAACACCTATATTTTACCCTACACCGCACACACAACATAACAATGGGCATTACCTACAGCCGAGTCCCCCAAATGCAGTCCTGGAGTGCCACAACACAATCAGGACATATGCTTTTTCTAAGATGAGGACATGTCAGCATGTTGGCGGAAGGGTACAGGTGGTGGAGGGGGCAGTGGCTGCTAGCCACAGCAGACAGTGGCCTAGCACTGTGCAGGCTGGCACGTCCACTGCAACAGACAGGCTCTGTTGGATGAACAGTCATGGACTCCCCAGGGAATGCAAGCTATCTGTGGCAACACGGTGGTGCAGTGCACACAGACAGTGTGTGCAAAAACAGAAGGGCACAGGTTCAAAGCCCAGCTGGGGCTACTGCCAATCCAGTCCACATATTTTTCCCACAACTGAACCATGATAGTAAGGACAAACCTTTATTGCTGAGAACAGACGCATGGTTAATACGCCTATATTTTACCCCACCGAGCACAGACACCATAAACAGGCGCATTACCAAAAGCAGAGTCTCCCAAATGCAGTCCTGGAGGGCCACACACCATTCAGGTTCCATGCTGCCTCTAATAAAGATGCCTGTGCTGCATATCTATGCACCACCCCCATGGTATGCAGATGTAGCTCATGCATATTCATGAGGGACAGCATGAAAAACCCGAACAGTGTTTGGCACACCAGGACTGGAGTTGGGAACCTCTGCCGTAAAGCAGCAGCCAACAGGGCCAGACACACCCACACCCACACCCACAGGCCCCATTGGCCAATGCCTCCTGGAGAGGCAGGACATTGGGCCCTGCGTGCATCTCCCAATACTAGCACTTGCATACCTTAATAATGCAACCCTACACCTGGGTATATGGTACACAGCTCTCAAACGTTTGCTATGAGTACTGGCAGATAGAAATTCCTACGTTAAGCACAGTTTGCTGATTGAGCTCCATCATAACAATCATTCTGATGTCTGCGGTGTGTGCTTCAGGTCTGGTCTCTGACAGTGTTTACCACCCTGGGGAGTGACCCCCAACAGTATTGCGTACCATATCCATGCCTGTACTGTGGCCAGGACTGGTGTGGTGGGCATGGCTGCTGAACTCCTCTATAGTAGCACAATGCTGGCATAGGTGTTGGAGTGTGTGTCTGTCTATACAGTGTGTGGTGGCTGCAAACACCTTCCACAGCCCACACTGCCAGCACTGTTGCCAGTATTGGCCTGTCAATGTGCATGATGAGGAGCAAGGTACCATGGGTATAGGCCGGACAGGGTGGCCTGGCCAGGGTGCATCTGCACAGGGCATAGGACACTGACTGGGACATTTTAGTGTCTGGCCACCACCTACACAGACAGGGTGACCTCAGTATATACTGCTGGGAGATCACTCTCACCCTGACTGTGCAGTGACGACAGCATGGCTAGGCACCCCCATAGTGCTATAGAGTATTTTTCTCATGTGATATTTATGGGTTTCCTTTTGGAGCCCAGTCACTGACTTATCTGCTTGGTGTGTATGCTGCCATCCTAGTTCTGGGTGCATGCAGTTCTACCAGGAAAATGCAATATAGACTAACTAGCAGACTGTTTGCAGCTGCTATGTGTCTTGATGGAGTGCCTTGCAGGGTGCTGTGGCTGAAGGCTTGCTGCTGGAGAATATCAGATAGTTGTGAGGTACAGCTTAGCATTTACAGGCCTAATGTCTGTCTGCTATTGTGTTATGGTTATGTACAGAGCTGCATTGACTGCCATGAAGGGTGTCTTTTCCCCAGCAGGACAGGGGTTGATGGTCCCCTCTACTGCCACCATTGCAGGGAGGTAGAATGTGGATCTGTTGATGGGAGACCCTGTTTGCCACCCTCAGCCCTGGAGGAGAAGGGTGGTGGTACATAATCCTCCTAGGGGTCCATAGGGGATACACCTGACTGAGACAGACAGAGATATCCAAAGTGTTTCTGCAGAAACTACCTATCTCACACATTAACACTGCTGTGGACATCCAGCATGGCCTCTTTCAGCCATGGAATGTGCTGTTGACCTGGTGCTGGGCGCCTCACCGCACCCTCAGGGTGACCACAGTACCCGCACAATGTGACGGTGTGTAGTTACTCTGTGCCAGTAAAAGACACGGTCTGTACCCCCTACCAGGCCGAGGTGCTGTGGGGGTTGTGATAAGGAAGCTTATCATAGCTCAGGAAGGAGCTATAGTAAAGGTGAAGTGACTCTGAACAAGCAACCTGTCAGTTCTGGTAGAAATAAGAAAACAGAATTTTCCCATAAAAGACTACCAGTCCCAGAATGCACCAGATTTCCAACAGCCATTAGAGGAGCTGAAGTGGGGAAACGTGTGTTCAATCAGGAGGGCTATGAGGTAATCCCCAAGCACTCATCTCAAAGGGCAGGGCCTGATTCAGCACAGCTGCGCTGTGCTAGGGTGGAGCACTCATCAAAGCAGAATAAAGGTAGAGTTTATTCTACAGAGAATTATCCTCATCCTCAGGATCTTGATCATCTTGGACAGCTTCATCATCTGGAGGATCATCAGGAACAGAAGCCAGACCGGACGGACAGAGAGGGCAAGAAACCCTTTGGAAGAAAGAAGAGAAAAGCATTTGGGAGGTCTAAAGGAGTCCAGAGCAGTACGTATACTGGAAGGTATTCCAAGGGCCAGCATACACCATTGGACTGGGGAAAGCCAGAGGAATGGTGCTGCAGAGCTAGGAATCTCCAGAGGGTACCTGTGAGGGAGACAGCTGCACTTGGAAGGGACCCTAGGACCCGTGCCAGAAGGTATGTGAAGAGAGATCCAGTGTCCAGGGATCTGGATTGGAAGGCTGGACATAAGAACTGGACTACATACTGGCCAGGCTATTTAGAGAGGAACTCTAACAGCAATGGAAGCTCAGGTATGAACACTGATCTATGCCCTAGCTATAACCTTGAAAGACAGCAGGGAAACAAGTATTCTCCTGAGAGTGCTACATTGAGAAATTCCTCTGTGCCAATCCATGATATTGAACCCATGATTGTTGAAGAAGGGGAAGCGGTCTTAGATACAGGCTGTGAATATATGGATTGCTCTCTGTCTAAACTCCTTTGGTAATTTTCTGTTACAAAGTACAACAACCATCACAAAGAAATACAAACTTGTTCTTTAATCTACTCAGAAAAGCTCCTGAAGTAGGATTTGAGCCACGGAGTAGAAAGAAAGCCAGCTAAGGGGTTTCAGCTGGGTAACTGCTAGCAATTGAGCCTTACCTAATTGCTTGTGAGCTCTGAGGGAATCACTTCTGAATCTATGTGTGAAGATATAAGAAGTTAACCTGAAAAGAACAGTTTTTCCCTTCTTTGTGGGTTTTGCTTGTTGTTTGAAACACTGCTAAGAAAATATTAGCTAAAGCCTACAGAAAAGACCAGTTTGTTACCAACCAGGTCTTTATTCTTTTGATTTGATTGCCTGACAAGTTCAACTTTTGTTTTCCTGATTTTGTTTTTATAAGTTTAACACTGAAAGCAAGTATCCTGTTTTATGTGCTACCAAGCATATCTGTGTTGGGAGAAATAACCCCATAAATAAATATCTTATTGGCTTTACACTCAAGCACAACTAATTATTGTGAGCAGCTGTGTCTGGTGTGAATGGACTGCATTTCCCACAATCCCTTGCAAATCATATTGATATATGCACTTGCCAAGACTGTGAACATTCTCACCCAAGCACCCGTCTGACAGGGTGTACATGGTCACTTCCCCCTACCAGGCCGAGGTGCTGTGGGGGTGCATACCACATCTTGTGTTTATCTGTGGACAGCTGATTTGCATGTGCAGTACCTCATGGGTACGGGTGGGCTAGCCCTATCCTGGTGACCACAGCAGACTGTCTGTGTGGTGACATGCAGGCTCTCTGCAGCCAGCCAGGGGTTTGCTAGCAGCTATAGTGCTGTAGCCCAATGGGTACTTCACTGCCTGTGAAGCTAGAGGTCATGGGTTCAAACCCACAGTGGGGTTATTTGGTAGGGCTGCCCAAAGCATTATTATTTTTTTATCTACATTTTTCCTGCCAGCAAAAACACCCTCAGCGTACTGTACCCATAAGGTGCCTCTGAGGGCGCTTTATAGGGCGCCCTATAGGGCACCTTATGGTTCCCGTCCATATAAGATGCACTATACATTATCCTGTGACGCAACTTCTAGGGTGCCCTATAGGGGACATTTTAGGGTGCCGTGGCGGACAGTGCACTTTATAATGTGCCCTATGGAGTGCCTTATAGGGTGCCTTATACGGCATTTTCAATTACGGCACGTGAGGGCGTGTTTGCTGGCAGCAATTAATAAAATACAAATAAAGTGCTGCAGGAAACAAAACATACATTGCAAAGATGATGTCTCAGCCAACCTTACGTATTAGGCACCCTGGGGAGCAAACTCATGACCCCTGTATCAGCAGTCAGTGCCTTAACCATTGTGCTCCACTGCTGCTCCTCCTTGCATGTCAGCGCACTTACTTAGGCTTTTCATTCCTTAAACTGCACAGTGCTGCCATCAAAAACAATACTCTGACCTTGCGGTATCTTATACGGCACCCTATAAAGCGCCCTATAAGCAACATTCTAGGGTGCCTTGGCAGACAGTGCACTTTAAAATGTGCCTTATGGGGCGCCTTATGTTAACACGCTTTGAGAGTGCATTTGTTAGTAGTGATAATTAAAATAAAAATAAAATGCCTCCTAAAGCAATCTTCCCCATAATATGTAATGCCTCAACCAGCTTTGCTCATTGGGCACTGTGGGGGATTGAACCCATAATCTCTGCACAATTGGTCAGTGTCTTAACCATTGTGCTGTGGCTCTGTTCCAGTGCTTGCATATCAGCGTGCCGCCTTATGCCACCCAATATTAAAATGCCTCCTAAAACATCAGCGCACCACCTTATGTCGCCCAATATTAAACTGGCTCCTAAAGTAATGCCTCAGCCAGACATCTTCATGGGGCATTGTGGGGGATTGAACCCCTGATCCCTGCACCATTGGTCAGTGTCTTAACCATTGTGCTGTGGCTCTGCTTTGCTGCTTGCCCATCAGCGCGCCACTTATGCCTCCCGCGCCGCTTTCTCATGCGCTAATGTGCGGGGCGCACATGGGCGCTGCGCACCTTAGCGCATATGTAAATCACGGTTTTTCTTTTTCACAAAGAAATGACCACTTCTTATATGGCACCCGCACAGTAGCACGGCCTGCACTTTACCGGGGTTTTAGTAAACATACCCCTTAGAGGAAATGTCATCACCACACCAATTCAAGTGGCCAGGATTTTAGAACAGATTTTACAATCTGTATTAAGATGAAAGATTGGCTGATAATTTTTAACTAAATGGGCATCTGTAGCAGATTTCTCATGCACTACAACTTTTGCCTCCGCTAGAGAGCCAGTAAGCTCATCATGACTAGCCATTCTATTAAAGAAATACCAAATAAGGAGCTAGTAGATCAAGAATGGTATTGTGAGACAAACTATTCCAAGCATTTTATTAAGTAGTAATCCCTTGATCACCTTGCATACCTCTTCTAGTGCAACTTCTCCCTTTAATGACTGAAAATGCTGTTCCATTAATGTCAATGTAGAAACAATTGCAAGAAGGCCTTCATTTTCCCTAAAAGAATATCTGGAGAAGCTGAATATAACAAAGAAGAAAAATTTTTGAACTGATCAAGAATAGCAGAATTTGAGTGCAATGTCCTTCCCTCTGAAGTAAGCAAACTGGAAATACGTTGCCTATCCTTATTCAGTTTTAACTAATGAGCAGATACATTTCCGGTCTTATTATTAACCTCATAATAGCTGGCAGCCTATCTAGAAGGCACTAGATCCGCCATGCTACTACATAGCTTATTATACATTATCTGAGATATTGAAGCTTTATAAGAGAGCCACTATTTGAAATGTGTTTATGCTCCTGCTCTAATCTATACATCTCTGCCTCCAAACTTTGGAGCTCTACATTTTGTTGTCGGCCAAGCAAAATGTTGTACTGGGCAAAATGGTAGAAATCATTATAAAGTACAAAATTACTGAACATGTGAATAGTTATGGCTTACTGGCAGAAAGCCAATATGGATTTAGCCAAGGAAAGTCTTATCTCACTAATGTTATATTTTTTCAAAGGTGTGAATAAACAGGTAGATAAATGTGTGTGTTTGTGCTTTCAAGTCAGTGCTGACTCCTGGTGACCCAGAAGCTCCTGGGTTTTCTGACAGTTGTGATGAGGAGAACATGGCTGAGCCCATGCAAACAGAGGAAAATTATAGATCTACCTTTAAGGAAGGAGACAGGCAGGATATCTGTAGCTTTCAGGGTGCAGGCAAAGGGAAAAAAACACGCACTTGCTGAAGCTAAGCCACACCCAAGCTCTGCTGATCTAAGGGCAGGCTTGGAGGATAATGAGAGATACCTGGGTAAGGGACAGTGCAAGTTAGGCAAAAGGCAGCCTTATAAACCCAGAAAAACATGTGAGAGTAGCACCAGCTGGAGAGAGGATTCCACGAGAGAGCAGTACTCAGAGAGGGAGCAGCACATGAGAGAGATGACTAGAGAGAACACTACAGACTTCCGTGGAGGGAGAAGCACCAGGGAAAGACCCAGAGAACTCACCAGAGAGGAGAACGGTGGACATTTCCAGGGGGATTTCAGAGGTGAAAGCAACACCCAGAAAGAGAGCCAGGCTTGCAGGGAAACTGCACTTGCTTCTGAAGCCAGTAGAGCTGTAGCTGGAAAGAATTATAGACAAGGGGCAAGGTGCAGTTCCTCCAGTATGTGGACCAGCTAAAACATTTCCAGTTCCCAGAAACTAAAAATATACCTAAGAGTGACCTGAGCCAGTTAGAGGCACTCTGGCGTTTGAGTCAGGAAAAGAAACTTCTCACTCCAGGTGGAAACCCTTTTCCTAGTAAGAAGCCCCAGTGGAGGAGAATTCAGGAGCTCTTAGAGAGTTTCAAGCAAGGAGCATTGCATAAAGGCTTAGAGCCAGACATACTGGTTGAAAACCCGGAGGAAATGCGGGTAGAATCTGTTGAAACTGATTCTGACTCAGAGGATTTATTAATGGACTGTTCATGGTGTAAAAAGGCAGAATAGAAGCTGCTGGATAAAGGAAAACGTCTGTAACCTGAAAACCACCAAAAGCAGTGAGTAAGACAGGGAGAATGATTCTAGCCTGAATGGTTAAGTACCCTGTTGAAGGAAGAAAAAGACAATTACTTTGATTTGAAGAAAAGAAATTGTGGGGTATGTTTACTAAACCATCTTAACGTGCGCTCTCCCATGTTATCGCACGATAAGGCACCTTATCACGCGATAAAGCACCTTATCGAGCGATAATGGTGCCTTAGCGCGCGATAAGGCGCCTTAGCACGTGTTAACGCGTGCTAAGGTGCAAACAAGCGCTGAAGGCGGAGAAAGGCTCCCGGAGGGCGGAGCAAGGCTCCCCAGGGGTGGAGAGAGAGGGTCAATGGGCGGAGAGAGGGAGGGGAGAGGCTCCCTGCACACTAACACTGTGAAATCTGAGGCTGAAAACTAACGCCAGTGAAACCCTGGCGTTAGAGCTGATTTAAAGGGAAAAGAAACCATTTCCGTCAGCAATGTACAGCAAAACCAGAGAAACCTACAAAAAGTGATAAGTGTGATACATGTGCAGTTTGTGCACGGAACAAAAGGGCAAAGAAACAGTGAAAATGACCAGAAGAAAATGTAAAAAAAACATAACCAAGCTGGGCAATAGTGATATCAATGGGAAACATCAAAAAACACCCCCAAGAAAGCTCCAAAAAAAAGATATGAATTTTGGAAGGGTCTATGCTCTGTCCCCATACAAGGTGAATGAGCCCACAGTGAAATTGCGCTGATCAGGGTTTTCCTCTCCATTGCACAGGTTTCCTATGGTGTGCACATGTTCCACAACAGCAGGGCGGGCATGTCAGAATGGGCATCCTGACAGATGCTGGAAAAGGGGACACAGAGGGCTGCAGGCGGCACATGCTGTGGTGCAGCTGGAGCACAGTGCAGACTAGGGTAATGCCTAGCTGGCCCATAGGAATGATGAAACAGTAGAGCAGCCAGACAGCAACTGCTGAGGGCCCAACATGGGCAAGAGTGTGCTTCCCATGGTGTCACAGGGAATAGTAGCCAGCAGGTACCCCCAATGGCACCGAACATTGGCGGCGGTGCTGGGGGAAAGCGTGGACAGCTATGCAGGCACCCCTACCCCAGAATCCGCACCATAGGCAGCCGCCTACCCGCACACTGGATGGCCTGAGACTGTGCAGCACCAGCACCACCAGCAGACGGGCATGTCAGCATGGTGGCAGAGGGGTACTGGTGGTGGAGGGGGCAGTGGCAGCTGCCCAGAGCAGACCATGGCCTAGCCCTATTTAGGTGGGTGCCGTGCACTGCAACAGACAGGCTCTGTCTGACAAACAGTCATGGTATCTCCAGGGAATGCACTATCTTCACAGCAACACAGTGGTGCAGTGAACACAGCCAGTGTGTTCAGGAGCAGAAAGTCACAGGTTCAAGTCCCAGCTGTGGTTCCTGCCAACCCAGTCCCCATATTTTACCCACTACTAAAACGTGCTAATACAGACAGAACCTTTATTGCAGATAACAGAAACATGCCCAATAAACCTACATTTTACCCTACAGAGCACAGACACCATAAACATGCACATTACCTAGAGCAGAGTCTCCCAAATGCAGTCCTGGAGGGCCAAACACCATTCAGGTTCCATGCTGCCTCTAATAAACACAGCTGTGCTGCAAGTCTATGCACCGCCCCCATGGTATGCAGATGTATCTCATGCATATTCATTAGGGACAGCATGAAAACCCGAACAGTGTTTGGCCCACCAGGACTGGAGTTGGGAACCTCTGCCCTAGAGCAGCGGCCAACAGGGGCAGACACACCCTCACCCACATGCTCCATTATCCAAAGCCTCCTGGAGAAGCAGGATGTTGGGCCCTGCGTGCATCTCCCAATACTAGCACTTGCATACATTAGCAATGCCACAATAAACCTGGGAATATTGTACACACCTATCAAACGGTTGCTATGATTACTGGCAGATAGCAATTCCTAAGTTAAGCACAATTTGCTGATTGAGCTGCGTCATAGCAACCTTTCTGCTGTCTGTGGAGTGTGCTTCGGGTCTGATGTCTGACAGTGTTTATCCCCCTTTGGAGTGACCCCAACAGTATTGCGTACCATAGCCATGCCTGCACTGTGCCCAGGACTGGTGCGGTGGCCAGGGCTGCCAAGAGCCTCTATATTTGCACAATGCTGGCATAGGTGTGGGAACGTGTGTTTGTCTATCCAGTGTGTGGTGTCTGCCAACACCTTCCTCAGCCCACACTGTTGCCAGTGTAAGCCTGCCAATGTGTATAATGAGGAGCAAGATACCATGGGTATAGCCCGGACAGGGTGGCCTGGCCAGGATGCATCTGCACAGGGCATAGGGCAATGGCTCGGACATTGTAGTGCCTGACAACCACCTGCACGGACAGGGTGGCCACAGCATGTCCTGCTGGGAGGTCACTCTCATCCTGACTGAGCAGTGACCACGGCATGGCTAGGTTCCCCCATAGTGCTAAACAGTGTTTCTCTCATGTGATGTTTATGTTTCCCTTTTGGGGCCCAATCACTGACTTATCTGTTTGGTGTGTATGCTGACATCCCAGTTCTGGGTACATGCATCTTCTCCAGAAACATGTACTATGAGCTAGCTAGCAGACTGCAGTTAGTATGTGTCTAGATGGAACATCTTGCAGGGTGCCGCAGCTGGAGGCTTGCTGCTGGAGAATATCATATAGTGGTGGGAGGCAGCTGAGCATTTCTAGGCCTTCTGTCTGCCTTGCTTTATGGATGTGTACAGATTTGCATTGCCTGACCTGTATGGTGTCTGTTCCCAAGCAGGACTGGGGTTGATGGTCCTCTCTACTGCCACCATTGCGGAGAGGTAGAGTGTGGCTCTTTTGGTGGGAGATCCTGTTTCCCACCCTGAGCCACAAAGAGTGGGTTGGGTGGTGGTACATAATCCACCTATGGGTCCAAATACACCCCCCCTCCCTCCCTCCCTCCCTCCCCCCCCCCCCTCCCCCCCCCCTCCCCCCCCCCCCCTCCCCCCCCTCTCCCCCCCCCTCCCCCCCCCTCCCCCTCCCCTCCCTCCCTCCCCCTCCCCTCCCTCCCCCTCCCCCTCCCCCTCCCCCTCCCCCCCACTCCCCCCCCTCCCCCCCCCCCCTCCCCCCCCCTCCCTCCCCCCCTCCCCCCCTCTCACCCCCCCCCTCCTCCCCCCCCCCCCCTCACCCCCTCCCCCTCCCCTCTCTCCCTCTCCCCCCTCCCCCCTCCCCCTCCCTCTCCCCCTCCCCTCCCCCTCTTCCCCCCTCCCCTCCCCCCCCCTCTTCCCCCTCCCTCCTCCCCCCCTCCCCCTCCCCCTCCCCCTCCTCCCCCTCCCCCCTCCCCTCCCCCTCCCCCTCCCCCCTCCCTCTCCCCCCCTCTCCCCCTCCCCCCTCCCCTCCCCCCCCTCCCCTCTCCCCCCTCCCCCTCCTCCCCCCCTCCCCCTCCCCCTCTCCCCCTCCCTCTCCCCCCTCCCCCTCCCTCCTCCTCCTCCCCCTCCCCCCTCCTCCTCCTCCCCCCTCCCCCTCCCCCTCCCCCTCCCCCTCCCCATCATGTAACCATGGTACCAACACAGGACATGCACTATTTTGGGTGCACCATAGCCCATAAGGGCTAAACATGACTGAGAAATACAGATGTGTCTACAGAACCTATCTATCACAAACACTAGCACCAATGGGGACCTGCAGCATAGCCTTTTTCAGCTATGAAAGGTGCTGTGGACCTGGTGCTGGGTGCCCCACCTCACCCTCAGGGTGAGCACAGTACCCACACAATCTGACGGTCTGTAGCTACTCTGTGCCAGTAACATACACGGTCAGTACCCCCTATCAGGCTGAGGTGCTATGGGGTTGCATACGGTCAGTTCCCCCTACCAGGCCGAGGTGCTGTGGGGGTGCATACCCCATCTTGTGATCATCTGTAGACTGCTGATTTGCATGTGCAGTGCATCATGGGTATGGGTGGGTTAACCCTATCCTGGTAACCACAGCAGACTGTTTGTGTGGTGACATGCAGTCCTTCTGTAACCAGCCAGGGGCTTGTTAATAGCTGTAGCCCACTGGTTGCTTCACTACCTGTGGAGCCAGAGGTCATGGGTTCAAACCCACAGTGGGGTTATTTAAAAGGGCTATTTGGAGCATTGTCAATTTTTAATGTACATTAGTGCTGCCAGCAAAAGCACCCTCAGAGTACTGTAACCATAAGGTGCCTCAGAAGGTGCTTTATAGGGTGCCCTATAAAGCGCCTTCTGAGGCACTTTATGGTTACAGTCCATATAAGGTGCCTTATAAGTTGTCCTATGGAGCGCCTTATAGGGTGCCCTATAGGGGACATTATAGGGTGCCGTGGCAGACAGTGCACTTTATAATGTGCCCTATGGAGTGCCTTATAGGGTGCCTTATATGGCACCTTAGGTTATGGCACGTGAGGGTGTGTTTGCTGGCAGCAATAATTAAAATACAAATAAAATGCCTCAAGAAACAATACTCACATGTCAAAGCTGATGCCTCAGCCAGCCTCATGCATTAGGCACACTGGGGGATCAAACTCATGACCCCAGTATCATCAGTCAGTGTATTAACCATTGTACTACATCTCTGTTTCTGTGTTTGCATGTCTGGGCGCCTACTTAAGATTACCGCGTGTTAACGCGCTTAGCAGCGCTTAGCGGCGCTTAGCGGCGCTTAGCTTGTTAATGTGCGTAGCAGCGCGCGTTATCGCGCGATAATCCCGTTTTGCTACTTTAAGACTGAAACGCCCACTCCTTTTATGGCAGCCTGCACACTATCGCTGGGCGCACATTAAGACAGTTTAGTAAACATACCCCTGTGTTTATTGCTGTATGTTTGGGAAACAGCTACGTATGTTGTGAAAGCCAGCTAAAGCAATTTCACTGTTGGGTTTTTGTGTGATTTTCCTGGGGATCATTTGTTTTGGAGAAGAATCCTGTTGTTTTGTTAGAGCTATATGCTTTTTGAAAAGAAGGAAATAAATTCCTGTGTGTCTTTTGATGGTCCCGACCAAGATGGGGCCATTTGGACCCAATTCTGCACTGCGGGAGCAAGACATCCCCATGGGTGCAGGATTGGGACCTTGGAGACAGCCCAGCCACCCCAGCAGTGCCACAGGGACATCCTCCCTGCAGTACAACCAGCCGCATGGCCACCTGGACCCCGATAACCCACTGCCTGCCCCAATGGGGGCAGGCAGTAGCCCAAATTGGGTAGCAGTAGCCCAAATTGGGTAGCAGGGATCCACCTTGGCCTGTCACATGCTTCAGAGGGATGCTGGCAATCTCCTTGAGGGGGCTGCCAGGAAGGATGGGGGACGCCCAATGCTTATTACACACCTGAGGTAGAATAAACAGGTCGTCCTCCCGGTGACTCCTGGATGTACAGGGCCGTGAGCGGAATTGGCCCTGTACGTCCGGGGGTCAGTTTCTGCCCATGCCCCCCCACTTTCCGCCCCAGGATGCCCCCATCCCCCGCTACAAGCACAGCTGCTCTGCTTAGGTTGTTAAACTTAAGAGGATTGTGAATAATTGCAATAGGACCTTGAAAAATTGGGAGATTGGGTGTCCAAATGGTAGATGAAATTTAATGTGGAGAAGTACAAAGTTATGCACTTATGGAAGAACTCCCCAAACTATGGTACACAATGCAAGGTTCCACATTAGCAGTCACTACTGAGGAAAAGAATCTGGCCATCAATGTGGATAGTACGTTGAAACCCTCTGCCCAGTGTGCAGCTGCAGTCAAGAAAGCATACAGAATGTAAAAAAATCAGAAGAAAAGGAATAGAAAATAAAACCAAGGATATTATTAATGCCTCTGTATTGCTCCATTGTGCGACTGTACCTTGAATATTGTGTGTAATTTTGGTCACCATATCTTAAAAAATATATAACAGAATTAGAAAAGATACAAAGAAGAGCGACCAAAATGGTAAAGGGGGTGGAAGGATATCCCTATGGTGAAAGGCTTAAAAGCTTAGTTAGGTCAACGTGCAAAAGAGACAGCTGAGGGGAGATATGATAGAGGTCTATAAAATAATGAATGGAGTGGAACGGGTAAACGTAGATCATTTGTTTACTCCTTCAAAAAGTAGAAAGACTAGGGGACACACAATGAAGCTAAAATATGGCACATTTTAAGACTAATCGGACAAACTCTGGAATTCATTACCCGAGGATGTAGAAAAAGCTGTTAGTGTAGCTGGGTTCAAAACAAAAGTCCATAAACCATTATTAAAGGGGACTGGGGAAATCCACTGCTTACCGCTGTGACAAACAGCATGGAATGTGTTTACCTTTGGGAACCCGGCAGGTACTTGAAACTTGAAATGGCCACTGTTGGAAACAAGATACTGAGCTTCATGGACCCTTGGTCTGACCCAGTATGGCAGATCTTATGTTCTTAAGCACAAACTGAGTATGAGATGATAGCCCTATGAACAGTGGCTTTAAAGGCATTCAACCAATTCAATTGGGAGGTATAAGAACACTTTTTTAAGTAAAGTAAGCTTTAAAAACACTACCAATTTTCTAGATGAATTCTGGTTTGTGCATTAAGCCTACATCGAATATCCGCTGATGACTCCTCCTGACTATTAGGGACCCTTCAATAACAGCATGATCAAAGACTACATATGCATTGCATTCAATAATGGTTGTCATGAAATAAAAAAAGAAATAATACAAGAGTAAGTGTTGTGAGGTAAGGAATAAAAGGTATAGGGGTATGTTTACTAAACAGCGCACAAGTGCGCGGCGCACAATAGCGTGCGCTAAAGTACCTTAGCGCACGCTAATGATGCATTTTTGCGCACCGCACTAACGGGCCCGCTCATGTGCGCGGCGTGCAAATGAGCGATAGAGGCGTGGAAAGGCTCCCGGAGGGCGGAGGAAGGCTCCCCAGGGGCGGAGAGACGGGGTCAATGGGCGGAGAGTGGGAGGGGAGAGGCTCCCCGCACAGGAGCGGGGCTGAAATTCAAGCAAAAAAATACCGCGAGTGAAAACCTCGCGGTAGAGCCGATTTAAAGGGAAGAGAAACCATTTCTGTCAGCAATGTACAGCAAAACCAGGGGAAACCTACAAACGTAAGCAGTGTGATACATGTGCACGGAACAAAAGGGCAAATAAACATTAAATATGATCCAAACAAAATATAATAAAATTATAATCAAGCTGGGAAATAGTGATAGTAATGAGTAACATAAAAAAACACACCCAAAAAAGCCCCCCCCCCCCCAAAAAATTATGAATTTTAGAAGGGTCTACGCTCCGTCCCCATACAAGGTGAATGATCCCACAGTGAAATAGCACTGATCAGGGTTTCCCTCTCCATTGGACAGGTTACCTATGGCATGCACATTTCCACAACAGAAGGGCGGGCAGGTCGGAATGGGCAATTGGAAAGATGCAGGGAAAGGGGATACAGAGGGCTGCAGGCGGCACATGCTGTGGTGCAGCTGGGGCACAGTGCGGACTAGGCAGATGCCTAGATGGCACCTAGGAATGCTGAAACTGAACAGCAGCCAGACAGCAACTGATGAGGGCCAAACATGGGCACGAGAGTGTCCATCACAGTGCCACAGGGGATAGCACCGAGCAGGTACCCCCAAGGTCACAGAACATTGGCAGGCGGTGATTGGGGGACGTGCGGACAAATTTGCAGGCACCCCTACCCCAGAACCCCCACCATAGGCAGCCGCCTACCTGCACAAAGGATGGCCTCAGACTGCGTACCACCAGCACCACCAGCAGAAGGGCATGTCAGCAGGGTGGCACAGGGGTACTGGAGGTGGAGGGGGGCAGTGGCAGCTGCCCAGAGCAGACCATGGCCTAGCCCTGTGTAGGTGGGTGCAAAGCACTGCAACAGACAGGCCCTGCCGGATAAACAGTCATGGTATCATCAGGGAATGCACTGTCTCTGTGGCAACGCAGTGGTGCAGTGCACACAAGCAGTGTGTTTGGAGACAGAAGGTCACAGGTTCAAAGCCCAGCTGGGGCTCCTGCCAATCCAGTCCACATATTTTTTCCAACAACTAAACCGTGATAGTAAGGACAAACCTTTATTGCAGAGAACATATGCATGGTTAATACGCCTATATTTTACCCCACCGAGCACAGACACCATAAACAGGCGCATTACCAAAAGCAGAGTCTCCCAAATGCAGTCCTGGAGGGCCCCACACCATTCAGGTTCCATGCATCCTCTAATAAAGATGCCTGTGCTGCATATCTATGCACCACCCCCATGGTATGCAGATGTAGCTCATGCATATTCATGAGGGACAGCATGAAAACCCGAACAGTGTTTGGCACACCAGGACTGGAGCTGGGAACCTCTGCCGTAAAAGCAGCAGCCAACAGGGGCCGACACACCCACACCCACACCCACAGGCCCCATTGGCCAATGCCTCCTGGAGAGGCAGGACATTGGGCCCTGCATGCATCTCCCAATACTAGCACTTGCATACCTTAGCAATGCCACCCTACACCTGGGCATACGGTACACAGCTATCAAACGTTTGCTATGAGTACTGGCAGATAGAAATTCCTACGTTAAGCACAGTTTGCTGATTGAGCTCCATCATAATCTTTCTGATGTCTGTGGTGTGTGCTTCAGGTCTGGTCTCTGACAGTGTTTACCACCCTGGGGAGTGACCCCCAACAATATTGCGTACCATATCCATGCCTGTACTGTGCCCAGGACTGGTGTGGTGGGCAGGGCTGCTAAACTCCTCTGTAGTAGCACAATGCTGGCATAGGTGTGGGAGTGTGTGTCTGTCTATACAGTGTGTGGTGGCTGCAAACACCTTCCACAGCCCACACTGCCAGCACTGTTGCCAGTATTGGCCTGCCAATGTGCATAATGAGGAGCAAGGTACCATGGGTATAGCCCAGACAGGGTGGTCTGGCCAGGATGCATCTGCACAGGGTGACCTCAGTATGTCCTGCTGGGAGATCACTCTCACCCTGCAGTGATGACAGCATGGCTAGGCACCCCCATAGTGCTATATAGCATTTCTGTTATGTGATATTTATGGGTTTTCTTTTGGGGCTCAGTCACTGATTTATCTGCTTGTTGTGCATGCTGACATTTCTGGTCTGGGTGCATGTATTTCCACCAGGAACATGCACTATGGACTAGCTAGCAGACTGTTTGCAGCTGGTATGTGTCTTGATGGAGTGTCTTGCAGGCTGCAGTGGCTGAAGGCTTGCTGCAGGGGAATATCAGATAGTGGTAGGGTGCAGTTTGGTGTATTCAGGCCTAATGTCTGTCTGCTATTGTGTTATGGATGTGTACAGAGCTGCATTGGCTGCCTTGTAGGATGTCTGTTCCCCAGCAGGACTGGGGTTGATGGTCATCTCTACTGCCACCATTGCAGGGAGGTAGAATGTGCATCTGTTGATGGGAGGCTCTGTTTGCCACCCTCAGCCCTGCAGGGGGGGGTTGGAGGGTGGTGGTACATGATCCTCCTGGGGGTCCACAGGGGCTACACCTGACTGAGATAGACAGACATAGCCAAGGTGTTTCTGCAGAAACTACCTATCTCACACATTAACACTGCTTTGGACCTCCAGCATGGCCTCTTTCAGCCATGGACGGTGCTGTGGACCTGGTGCTGGGCGCCTCCCCACACCCTCAGGGTGAGCACAGTACCCGCACAATGTGACGGTGTGTAGCTACTCTGTGTCAGTAAAACACACGGTCAGTACCCCCTACCAGGCCGAGGTGCTGTGGGGGTGCACATGGTCAGTTTCCCCTACCAGGCCGAGGTGCTGTGGGGGTGCATACCCCATCTTGTGTTTATCTGTGGACAGCTGATTTGCATGTGCAGTGCATCATGGGTACGGGTGGGCTAACCCTATCCTGGTGACCACAGCAGACTGTCTGTGTGGTGACGTGCACTCCCTCTGCAGCCAGCCAGGGGCTTAATAGCAGCTGTAGAGCTGTAGCACAGTGGTTACTTCACTGCCTGTGGAGCTAGAGATTGTGGGTTCAAACCCACAGTGGGGTTATTTGATAGGGCTGTCCAAAGCATTATCTCTTTTTAATGTACATTATTGCTGCCAGCAAGAACACCCTCATCGTACTGTACCCATAAGGTGCCTCAGAGGGCGCTTTATAGGGCGCCCTATAGGTTACCTTATGGTTACCGTCCATATAAGGTGCACTATACGTTATCCTGTGGAGCAACTTATAGGGTGCCCTATAGGGGACATTTTAGGGTGCCGTGGTGGACAGTGCACTTTATACTGTGCCCTCTGGGGTATCCTATGAGGCGCCTTATGCAGCAACTTATGTTACCATACTATGAGGGTGTGTTTGCTGGCAGCACTAATGAAAATAAAAATAAAATGCCCCCTACAGCAATATTACATATAACAGGTTATGCCCCAGCCAGCCTTCTTCATTAGGCACAGAGAGAGATTGAACCCATGACTCCTGCATCATTGGTTAGTATCGTAACCATTGTGCTCCACTGCTGCTCCTCCTTGCATGTCAGCGCACCTACTTATGCTTTTCATTCCTTAAACTGCACAGTGCTGCCATCAAAAACATTGCTGTGACCTTGCGGTACCTCATACGGCACCCTATAAAGCGCCCTATAAGCAACATTCTAGGGTGCCTTGGCGGACAGTGCACTTTAAAATGTGCCTTATGTTAACACGCTTTGAGAGTGTGTTTGCTCGTAGTAGTAATTAAAATAAAAAATAAAATGCCTCCTAAAGCAATAGCGTGCTGCCTTATGCACATCAGCTTTCCGCCATATGCCGCCCAATATTAAACTGCCTCCTAAAGTAATGCCTCAGTCAGCCTTCTCCATTGGGCACAGTGGGGGATTGAAACCCTGATCTCTGCTCCAGTGGTCAGTGTCTTAACCATTGTACTGTGGCTCTGTTCCTGTACTTAAGCATCAGCGCGCCACTTATGCTTTCCGCGCAGCTTTCTCATGCGCTAATGTGCGGGGCGCACATGAGTGCCGCGCACATTAGCGCATGTTTAATCCCGGTTTTGCTTTTTTCTGCCTGAAACGCCCACTCCTTATATGGCACCCGCACACTAGCGCGGCCCGCACATTACCGGGGTTTTAGTAAACATACCCCATAGTCTCATTCATCGGGATGCTGCAGTCTCCAGGGATCTTGTAGTGCAAGTCTTCCATCAGCAAATTTAAACTGCAGCCAATTTAGAAAGTCAAACACTCACTGATGATTTTGAGTCTAACTAGGTGTCTAAAATTACAATACCCTTGCAATATTGTCAGAAGAGCAGCTTCTTCTAAGAGGTGTTCGTGAATTCCCTCATAAAAAATGGACTATCCACAGTAGGAGCATAAATGTTCAACAATCTTAACCATATCCCATATATAACCAAAAATATTTGGCTCCACTATCCTTTTATAGCAGTTCTTTAAGATAAAATAGTATAAAATAAGGATTTCCTAATTAATATAGCAATGCCTCCCTTTATTCCTTTAGTAGGAGAGGTGGTTACTACATATCCTTTATCAGAGAGTTTGCCAGATTCCTTCATGCTTAAATGAGTGTCCTGAAGAAAAGAAACATCCATTTGGTCTCCTTTCAAATTAGATTACATTTTATTTTTCTTAATTGGGTTGTTTAACCCCTTCATGTTAAGTGATTGGAATGTAAACATAGTTGCACCAGCAAACTGACTCATCTATGCGATGATATAGAAATATTGACCAAGGGCATAGTCACAAAACAAATTAAAAGCATGTCTTAAGAAGCAGCATTAGATAGCAAAAATTATCTGCAGCGACCTTAATGCAAGAGAAAAATTATACATAGCAGACAAGACATAGCAACACACATTTAACGCCAACAGGCAGCCCATATCATCATTTGGGATATAAGGACACACCAGTACCCATCACTACCAAATCTACACACAATTCCTAGAAGGAAACCTTAATCGGATTCAGTACCCCATTCATAAAGTCTATACACATACTCAACATCAGTAAGCTCTCTATATATGAACAAACAAACCAATAAAATAATAGATCGAAGGATTCAGTTCACATATTTAGCCAAGAAGCCTCCAATACTTACTGACCCACCATAACCAAGGCATCTAAACACCCCTAAAACTCAAATAAAACCATAACTATTATTGATCCATTCTCTTCCTGTCAGAAACCACTTTAAAAATCGTAATTACAACAATCATAACTCCCTCCCTCTCACCTCACAACCTCAACATCCAACTGCCCACATACACCAACATTCACTCTACACAAATATTTGAATCACACTTATGAAAAGCCATAATGGTCCTATAAAGGATGCAGATGTCAGTTAACAAATAAACAAATTGTTAACTGATTCCTGTCCAAAGTCAAGTGCACTGTCCATGCTATAACACCAGTAACAAATTTAAGATATTGACTCTAGTTCATCGTGCCCTATACACGCATACACCCCAGTATCTTACCGATCTTCTCCATTTTACCACTCCCACACGTAGTTTTCGCTCTCTCCACATCAACCGGCTTCATCTTCCCCCACCGTCTCATGCACATTTACAATCCACCCGCCATTCTGCCTTCTTTTTCTATGGTCCAGCTCTGTGGAATTCTTTACCTACTCCTCTTTGTTTGGAAGAAAACTATCTTACCTTCCGGTCACTACTAAAAACCCATCTCTTTGTCTCTGTTTTTAATCTCCCAGCCGCATCCAGCTGACCTGGTTTATACATGTCTGCCCGTGTCTTCCCTTCTGTTTTGTCCTTCCTATGTACCTCGTATTCTCTTTCTCTTTCCTCTTTCCTGTCTAGCTATGTATTTCCTTTCTTGCAATGAGAGCTTGTGCTCATCCCTGTAATATTTTGTAAACCGCCCTGGTGTAATGAAAGGCAGTATATCAAGTTAAATAAACATAAACATAAACACCCTCCATATGGCATTCTGAAACTTGAGAGTCCATTCGAATTTAGGCCAAATCCAGCACATAAGACATTTGAAGGAAGGTAAACAAGCGAATGAAAGAAAATGAACAGTAATGATCATCCCCACAAATGAAGGTAAATTCTGAGGACTTAGGTTGTAGCCATTGTCCATATTGTATACCTCCCCCCATTCAGAAATAATCTGGGCTGAATATATACCAGGCAGCCACAAAAAGAAAGAAAGAAAAATCCTCAACAAGGGAGTCCATCTAGCAACTCAGTGAGCAGAGACTGTGAATTGAAAATAGAAATAGAAAGATCAGGCAGAGCCAAACTAATACTCCTCAACTCAATTTTAATAAATGTTTTCAGGGCATCTGGATCTTCAAAGATCTTAGTACTGGTATTCACTGTCACACAGAGATGCATATTTAGTGCTAACACTGATGTGTGTTAAGTGAAAAGCCTCCATGGTAACTGTCAGAAGTATAGCCAATATGTTCCTGACAGTTAACGCATGGATGCATACCCTAACACATGGCTCATTTACCACAGGTGCACCTAACTCCATCTATTGAGGGGCGATAGTTGAACCCATGCTAACTGCAACAGTAACAGCATGCGATATGCCCCTATGCAAATTGCAATGTGTTCTCCATGCCCACTCTCTGCCCCCAACCTACCCATTCATCCCTCAATGTGTAATTGGCAGTGAGAACGCAAATCAGCATGTGGTAACTGTCATGCTCACATGATAACAGTTACCATGCACCCATGTGCAAAAACACGTTAACTGCTTAGCACACGTTAGTAAAAGGGCCTCTAAGGGGCTTGTTTACAAAGCCGCAGTAGCGGCTTCCGATTGTTATCGGAGCCGCAGCCCCATTGATTTCAATGGGGCTGCGGATCTGATAACGATGGGAAACCGCTACCGCGGCTTTGTAAACAAGCCCCTAAGTGTTATCTCCTATATTTTTTCTGATCAGTTTAATTGTGTATGCACATAATTGATGGGTATGAGTGTAAGAACATGGTTGCAAGAGTACAATGTAACCATAAATAATGTATGAATGTAAGAAAGGATGGGAAGTCAGGAAAATAATGAAAGGGAGGGGTGTTTGTAGTTAGCTGGAAAGTTAACTCAGTAGTGTAATAGATAGTGTCTGCTAAAATGCTTTTAAAAGGATTAGGGTCACAGTCTCTGGCAGGAAAAGTGAAATCAACTCTTCGGAAAATTACCTCATAGTCAACTCTCAAGCATACGAGCTGCTATACACATCTATAACATCCCTCCTTAACACTACATACACATCACCACCAATAGAGGGTACTTGACAGCTAGGTTGTTGTTGTTGTTAAGTGCTGTCGAGTCAGTGTTAATTCATGGAGACCCTCTTGATAGTTAAACTATATTCTGTCTTCAGTCAGATGGTGAATTGTTGATAAAATGACATTCATAGCTGCCGTAATTGTTTTCGTGCATCACATTGCTGACCTTCCTCTTTTTCGTTGAGCTTTAACCTTACCAAGCATGATGTACTTTCAAATGATGTGTCCAAAGTGTGAAAGTCAAAGTCTTGTCCCAATCCCAGTCCATTTTGGTTTGCTGACACCCAACAGATCGAGTTATGATATCTAGGTTACATGTATCTATTTATTTGTTGAATGTTTATGAGGATATGACTTTGTCCCTGTAAAATAGCTATCTCCAATTTATAATGCCCTGTTCAATGTAATTTCAGTTTGTTCAATGTAAACCGCCTTGATATCATAAAAGGCAGTATATAAAGGTAAAAAGTGGACTGTTGTAGTTGTTGATATGGAAGGACAGACTAGATAGGCCATGTGGTCTTTTTCTGTCATCATGTTTCTATGTTTCTATGGGGTATGTTTACTAAACCGTCTTAACGTGCGCCCGGTGATAGTGTGCAGGCTGCCATAAAAGGAGTGGGCGTTTCAGTCTTAAAGCAGAAAAATGGGAGTATTGCGCGATAATGCACGCTGCTGCGCACATTATCGGGTGAAGCGCCGCTAAGCGCGTTAACGCGCGGTAATCTTAAGTAGGCGCCCAGACATGCAAACATAGAAACAGAGGTGTAGCACAATGGTTAATACCCTGACTGATGATACAGGAGTCATGACTTTGATCCCCCAGTGTACCTAATGTGTGAGGCAGGCTGAGGTATCAGCTCTGACATGTAAGTATTGTTTCTTGAGGCAGTTTATTTGTATTTTAATTATTGCTGCCAGCAAAAACACCCTCACATGCCATAACCTAAGGTGCCGCATAAGGCACCCTATAAGGCACTCCATAGGGCACATTATAAAGTGCACTGTCTGCCACGGCACCCTATAATGTCCCCTGTAGGGCACCCTATAAGGCGCTCCATAGGATACCTTATAAGGCACCTTATATGGATGGTAACCATAAGGTGCCTCAGAAGGCGCTTTATAGGGCGCCCTATAAAGCACCTTCTGAGGCACCTTATGGTTACAGTACGCTGAGGGTGTTTTTGCTGGCAGCACTAATGTACATTAAAAATAGATAATGTATTGGACAGCCCTATCAAACAACCCCACTGTGGGTTTGAACCCATCACCTCTGGCTCCACAGGCAATGAAGTAACCAGTGGGCTACAGCTACTAACAAGCCCCTGGCTGGATGCAGAAGGACTGCATGTCACCACACAAACAGTCTGCTGTGATCACCAGGATAGGGTTAACCCACCCGTACCCATGATGCACTGCACATGCAAATCAGCGGTCTACAGATGAACACAAGATGGGGTATGCACCCCCACAGCACCTTGGCCTGGTAGGGGGAACTGACTGTGTGTGTTACTGGCACAGAGTAGCTACACACCGTCACATTGTGCGGGTACTGTGCTCACCCTGAGGGTGAGTGGGGTGCCCAGCACCAGGCCCACAGCACCTTCCATGGCAGAAATAGGCCATGCTGCAGGTCCCCAGCAGTGCTAGTGTATGAGATAGGTAGTTCCTGCAGACACACTTTGGATACACCTCTATTTCTCAGTCAGGTTTAGCCCTTATTGACCCATAGGCAGATTATGTACCACCACCCAACCCACACTCTGGGGCTGAGGGTGCAAAACAGGGTCTCCCACCAACAGATCCACATTTTATCTCCCTGCAATGGCAGCAGTAGAGAGGACCATCAACCACAGTCCTGCTGGGGAACAGGCACCCTACAGAGCAGTCAATGCAGCTCTGTACACATCTATAAAGCAATAGCAGACAGACATTAGGCACAGAAACGCTCAGCTGCACCCCACCACTATCTGATATTCTACTACAGCAAGCCTCCAGCCACTGCACCCTGCAAGGTATTGCAGCAAGACACATACTAGCTGCAGACAGTCTGCTAGCTAGTCCATAGTGCATGTTCCTGGAGGAGATTCAAGCACCCAGAACTGGGATGTCAGCATACACACCAAGCAGATAAGTCAGTGATTGGGCCCCCAAAAAGGAACCCATAAATATCACATGAGAGAAATGTTACAGTGCATTATGGGGGAACCTAGCCATGCCGTGGTCACTGCACAGTCAGGTGAGAGTGACCTCCCAGCAGGACATGCTGTGGCCACCCTGTCTGTGCAGGTGGTGGCCGGGCACTACAATGTCCCAGCCATTGCCCTATGCAGATGCATCCTGGCCAGGCCACCCTGTCCGGGCCATATCCATGGTACCTTGCTCCTCATTATGCACATTGGCAGGCCAATACTGGCAACAGTGCTGGCAGTGTGGGTTGTGGAGGGTGTTTGCAGCCACCACACACTGGATAGACAGACACACACTCCCACACCTATGCCAGCAGTGTACAACTATAGAGGTGTTTGGCAGCCCTGGTCACCGCTCCAGTCCTGGGCACAGTGCAGGCAGGGCTATGGTACGCAATACTGTTGGAGTCACTTCCCAGGGTAGTAAACACTGTCAGACACAAGACCTGTAGCACACTCCAGAGACAACAGAAAGGTTGCCATGATGCAGCTCAATCAGAAAATTGTACTTCAGAATTGCTATCTGTCAGTAATCATAGCAAACCTTTGATAGCTGTGTACCGTACTCCCGGGTTTAGGGTGGCATTGTTAAGGTATGCAAGTGCTAGTATTGGGAGATGCACGCAGGGCCCAATGTCCTGCCTCTCCAGGAGGCATTGGATAATGGAGCCTGTGGGCGCGAGTGTGTCTGCCCCTGTTTGCTGCTGCTTTACGGCAGAGGTTCCCAACTCCAGTCCTGGTGTGCCAAACACTGTTCGGGTTTTCATGCTGTCCCTCATGAATATGCATGAGATACATCTGCATACCATGGGGGCGGCGCATAGAAATGCAGCACAGGCATCTTTATTAGAGGCAGCATGGAACCTGAATGGTGTTTGGCCCTCCAGGACTGCATTTGGGAGACTCTGCTATAGGTAATGTGCATGTTTATGGTGTCTGTGCTCTGTAGGGTAAAATGTAGGTTTATTGGGCATGTTTCTGTTATCTGCAATAAAGGTTCTGTCTGTATTAGCACGTTTTAGTAGCGGGTAAAATATGGGGACTGGGTTAGCAGGAACCACAGCTGGGACTTGAACCTGTGACTTTCTGCTCTTGAACACACTGGCTGTGTTCACTGCACCACTGTGTTGCCACAGAGATGGTGCATTCCCTGGAGATACCATGACTGTTTGTCAGACAGAGCCTGTCTGTTGCAGTGCATGGCACGCACCTAAATAGGGCTAGGCCATGGTCTGCTCTGGGCAGCTGCCACTGCCCCCTCCACCACCAGTACCCCTCTGCCACCATGCTGACATGCCCGTCTGCTAGTGCTGCTGGTGGAGTGCAGTCTGAGGCCATCCATTGTGCGCGTAGGTGGCTGCCTATGGTGCGGGTTCTGGGGTAGGGGTGCCTGCATAGCTGTCCACGCTTCCCCCCAGCACTGCCTGCCAATGTTCTGTGCCCTTGGGGGTACTGCAGTGCCAGGTCTCACAGTACTTGCTGGGTACTGTCCTCTGTGACACTGTGGGAAGCACACTCGTGCCCATGCTGGGCCCTCATCAGTTGCTGTCCGGCTGCTCTACTGTTTCAGCATTCCTATGGGCCACCTAGGCATCACCCTAGTCCGCACTGTGGCCCAGCTGCAGCACAGCATGTGCAGTCTGCAGCCCGTTGTGTCCCCTTTCCCAGCATCTGTTCAGTTGCCCATTCCGACATGCCCGCCCTGCTGTTGTGGAACATGTGCACGCCATAGGAAACCTGTCCAATGGAGAGGGAAACCCTGATCAGCGCTATTTCACTGTGGGATCATTCACCTTGTATGGGGATGGAGCGTAGACCTTTCCAAAATTCATATCCTTTTTTTGGAGCTTTCTTGAGAGCATTTTTTGATGTTTCCCATTAATATCACTATTGCCCAGCGTGGTTATGTTTTTTTTATATTTTGTTCGGGTCATTTTCAGTGTTTATTTTCACTTTTGTTCCGTGCACATGTATCACACTTATCGCTTTTTTGTAGGTTTCCCTGATTTTGCTGTACATTGCTGACAGAAATAGTTTCTCTTCCCTTTAAATCAGCTCTAATGCCAGGGTTTCACTGGCGTTAGTTTTCAGCCTCAGATTTCACAGCGTTAGTGTGCAGAGAGCCTCTCCCCTCCCACTCTCCACCCATTGACCCCTTCTCTCTGCCCCTGGGGAGCCTTCCTCCGCCCTCCGGGAGCCTTTCTCCGCCTTCAGCGCTCGTTTGCGCCGCAGCTATCACGCGATAAAGCTATCACGCGATAAAGCTATCACGCGATAAAGTACCATATCGCGCGATAACGTCACAGAGCACACAATAAGACGGTTTAGTAAACATACCCCTATGTTTCTATATAAGAAATGTTAAATAAATAAATAAATAAATAGGATACCTGAGAGAGGAAGGCCAGATAATTTTGGTGCCCATGTTATGAAATTTAGGTGATGATTCTGAAAGTGGAAAGTCTAGTTTCTTTTATCTCTTTGTTTAAATGACCATATCACAATGCTAATGTTTACAACATGCTGATTTTTCCCTCTCTGTTCTTAAAAAACATTATTTTCATTTTAGATATATATAGAAGATGAAAACCTATAAAAGTCAAGGAAATAGTAAAGCAAAAAAAATGAATAAATAAAATAAATTAGACATGAAAACCCTTCAAGTGAGTCATTTGTTTAAAATGGGAATGTGGAAAAGCCAGCCACAGCAGTGGAGACTTTCACGCACACCTCTTCATCACTGGAAAGTGCTGAGCAAAAAAACCCAGTTGGTTAGAATCATTTCAACAATCCTTCATGATTAAGATCGAGAAAAGCGTTTATAAAGGTTAATAGTATTTGCACATGAACTCGGGCTTCAGGAAAGAATAAATTTATAAGTGCAATTCTTGATGATATTGGGAGAGACAAAAAAAGACATGATTAAGACTCACTTATGTCAACAGCGCAATGCACAACTGTTCTGGAATCAGAGTTTTCTATCTCTGAGCAAGAGATGAAAGAACTATTAAACCAAGTTCAATTTTCTTTGCTCTGCTATAGAATGACACTACAATTAGATCTCCTTTATCCACTCAAGACATGATGAATGTTTCCTCAGTCCTATGTCCTAGAAAAAGCTCTAGTGAATGGATCTGTTCTCCAGAGGTTTTTCCAAATGCTGTATACACTTCCAGATTAACTTTCTGCTTTCTCTCTCTCTGTGCCACAGCCAGAAATGTATTATTTTTCATACTAATTTCAAAGGAAAACAACAAAATAGTTTTGTCAACTTGCTTTCAGTCAAAAGAGGTTCTCTTCTTGTGCATTTATGCTACAGTGGTATTTAAATGTCTCTTTCATATCTCCTCTATCCTACCTTTCCTCTAACATATACATTTTTTTTAATTTAAATTTTTAAAGTTTAATACATCTTGAAACAGAAATTGGGATGGATAACAAGAAATAATATAGAACATTAGTCCCAACAATATCAAAGGAAAACAACATACATATCCAACCCTCTCTAGCCCTCAAAAAGGGGGATACAATAATTAGAAAATATAACATCCAATACTCTAGAAAGAATTCAGGTGAGCTAGACAGTAGCAAACTAATAATCGCTCAAACAGAAACAAACAGACAGAGGGTCAGCCCCTCCCTCAGAAAGTCAAGTGTTTATGAAACGCAGCAATTGGGAGGTCTCATAAAATATTTAGGAATGCGACTGATACTTGATCAAACATTTGCAAGGAAATTTAAAAAAAAAAAGCCCTCCCAACTGCTGAATCCCTGGATGTAAGAGGAGAAAGTCCCATCGCCTCTTTTGAGTCTCCCTGGATAGGTCTGGAAACATACGAACAGTCAAATCTTTAATTAACATATGATGTTTCTTAAAGAACAGCTTCATAAGCCATTACTTATCCGATAGCAAAGCCAAGGTAATCAATAAAGTAGAAGGTAACATAATAACATAGTATATGACGGAAGATAAAGACCACTATAGTCCATCTAGTCTGCCCAGTAAGTTGGCTAGAGTGTTTGTACCCACGGCTCCATACAGTTCACCCTCCTTTAAGCCTTTGTTCAGGATTGTACCCACTGCTCCTTGCATGTCAACCCCTCTATTTGTTGAAGTAGAAAAGATATTTAAGTTTAAGCGTTTGTTTTTCAGATGCATTGCCCTATTTTTGTCTTGACATTTAGGGGTATGTTTACTAAACTGGGCTAACGGTTAACACGTGCCATCTGCAACTAAGTCCCATGTTATTCAATGGGACCCAGTTACTGATAACCCGGGCCAACCGTCAGCTTGTTTTAGCAAACATACCCCTTACTGTAGGGGCATGTTTACTAAGCTGGGCCAACAGTTAGCATGTGCTATTTGTAACTAGATCCCATATTATTCAATGGACCTAGCTGCAAATAGTGCATGCTGTTAGCTCAGTTTAGTATATACGCCCCGTGAACCTTTGTTTTCTCAAAATTGTTCTTGATCATTATTATATATACATTTGTAATAAAAATAAAACTTAAAAGAATAATGATATCGAACACCTCCTACTCTTCCCTAACCCCACATTAGCACAAGATAATGCTTGATTCCACTTAACTTGTTAGGAGACATGAAACAAAAGAATTCATAAAAATATATAGGGGTTGCACTCAGATGCAACAATTTTGCTTGTGAGGGTTACTTTAGAAGGCGTATTCACAATTTCCACATGTAAAATCAAGAATTTGCGTATAGAAATGCTATCCACGTGGAAATGGTGATTTTACAAAGGGTCAAATTTTATACAAGGATGTCCCTAATATGTAGAAAGTGTGACGGTGTGTGATGGGGGTGTGAGTAAGGAGCTGCCGAGGTGGGTCAAAAATCTACATGTGTTCCCTATTTCATATAGCGAATGCATATCTATGACCAAAGTTGTCTACATTGGGATTTACAGGTGCCGCCTGACACAGAAAGACTTCTAAACAGCGTTTGCTTCGGCCATCCCTTTACAGGTAGGATTAAAGGGGGTTATCCTCTTTAATCCCACATTATTTATTTCCCATTTCAGATTGAAATTAAATAAAGATAGCAGCTTCTCTAGTTAAGTGCTAACATTTATATGCGTAGATTTGCAAATTGCCAACTTACTTGAGTAACCTACATGTGGAAATTGTAGAATGTCAACTTGCAGGCATAAATTAAATGTGAAATTAAATGTGAAACATAAATTAAAGGTGTAACCTGCACTTCTTGTGATGATTCTAAGATATCAGTAACATTTAAAACATCCACATTAGATAACCCTCTAACCACTCCTACCCCCTCAACTTTTTTTCCAGTTGGCAAGTAATACATTTTAATTACATGGGGGATGGGATCAGGGGGAATACACACATTTTCAATCATATAAGTCCGAAACATGTCCCTCGCAGATATCAATGCTACTTTGGGAAAGTTAACTAAACGGATATTCGCCACACAAACTGCATTCTCCAAAATTTCCAACTTTGACCAAATAGGTATAAAAGATTTTTTAAGAGATTCTAATTCATTCTCAACAGGCCCAACTTTAACCTGATAACCAGAAACTTCAGACTGTAAAGTAAATATCTTAACCACAGTTTCCTTAATATCCTCAATATTAGTAGAAACCTGAGATGCCAAAGTAGTCATTCATGGGGCCAATTCCTCCTGAAGCTGCATAAAAGCAGCCCAAATTGCCTCCAGTGTTACCACCTCCGGGAGAGCCATAGACACTTCAGCCTCCACTTCAGGAACAGTCACCAAAACATCGCCCTTCGATGAGGCGGGAGCCGACAGGCTAGAAACAAAGCCTTCACCACCTTTAGCCATTCCATTCGGAACCTCTGCCCTCTGATGCTGACCATGGGGAGCTACAGAACTCAGGCAACACTCCATGCCCAAGCTCTGTCTTCCGTCAGAGTCTGACGACTCAATGCCCACCAACTGGCTTCCCAGGACACTGCTGTCCTACCGAGGAATCTTAGAGGCCCGAATAGAGCTCGGGGATGAAAGATTTCCGCTCGATGCAGATGGCGAGGAAACCACCTCTGACCACTGCACAGCTGAGCCACTCTCCCCTTCAGTCCACTGTTGCGGCACCGGCGAGAAAAAGGTATCAAGTGGTCCAACCACCATAGCAGGTAATGGCGTCGAGACCAGGGGGCTGCAGGCTGTTTTGCCCTTCTGGTCTTTTGCTTCCTCCCCATAGGCAAATGCCGTGCCGCTCAGCACACCCGATCAGTCGCCATCTTGGATCCCCCCCCCCCAAAAAATGTACAGTACTTTTCTCAACATATACACATATTAAGATCTTTAAGTCTGTTCTCATATGTTTTATAATGAAGACCACTAACCATTTTAGCAGCCACCCTCTGCACTGACTCCATCCTGTGTATATTCTTTTGAAGGTATGGTCTCCAGAATTGCATACAATACTCCAAATGAGGTTGCACCATTCTTCTCCTTATGCACCCAAGCATCTTTCTGGCTTTCACCATGGCCTTTTCTACCTGTTTAGCCACTTTGAGATCATCAGAAACAATCATGCTCAGGTCCTCCTCTTCTTTGGTGGACAGAAGTATTTCACCCCCTACACTGTACCGCTCACTTGGATTTTTGCAGCTCAAGTGCAAGACCCTGTATTTTTTAGGATTTACTACTACTACTACTACTATTGAGCATTTGTATAGCACTACCAGTCATACGCAGCGCTGCACATACATGTAAGAGACAATCTCTGCTCATCAGAGCTTACAATCTAATCAAGACAAAACAAGCCGGGGTAAAAACAAGGGGAAGGAAAAGGAGATCAGATGAGTCATGATCCATAAGCAGAAGGGAAGAGGTGAGCTTTCAACCTGGATTTGAAGAGGGTTAGAGAAGGTGCCTGGTGTACAGACAGAGGTACGAGGGTTGCTCAGAAAGTAATGCCCCACATGTTTTTTCTCAATCCAGAATGAAGATAGAGGTGTGAAATTGAAAGGGTAGTAACTTGGAACTTCAAAGGACACATGTGTGTAATTTTACAGTCGTCCGACAAATAGCGAGGCGGTAGTGATCCTTCAAATGGCATCTGTGAGTGACACACGGTACAAACAACGAGCTGTAATTGAATTCTTGGTGGAGGAGAAAGAAAGTGTGAGAAACATTCACAAACGGCGTAAGGTGCAGCAAGGTGAAAGGAACGAAGTCTGGAGTTGGCGGTAGAAGAGGAGGGCATAGATAGAAGCAGTTGGCTAGAAGAGTGGAGTTCCCGAGAGGGGTTGTAGGGAGAGATAAGAGAAGAAAGGAGCCGCAGAGTGAATGCATTTGTAGGTCAGCAGGAGAAGTTTGAACTGGATGCGGAAACAGATAGGGAGCCAGTGAAGTGTCTAGAGAAGAGGAGTAATATGGGCATGACGAGGCTGGCGGAAGATTAGCCTTGCAGCAGAGTGTTGAACAGATTAAAGGGGAGAGAGATGACTCGCAGGAAGACCAGCAAGGAGGAGATTACAGTAGTCAAGACGGGAGGTGATTAAGGAGTGGATAAGCATTTTAGTAGTGTGTTCAGAAAGGAAAGGGCGGATTTTGTTAATGTTATAGAGAAAGAAATGGAGGGTCTTAGCTACAAAATGGATATGTGTGGAGAAAGAGAGGGAGGCGTCAAAGACAACCCCAAGATTGCGGGCCGAGGAAACATGAAGGAGTACAGAGCTATCCACAGAGACTGAGAAAGGAGGAAGAGGAGGGGAGGTTTTAGGGGGAAAGATAAGAAGTTCAGTCTTGGACATGTTCAATTTCAAGTGGCGGTGAGTCATCCAGGCAGCAATGTCAGAGAGGCAGGCAGAGATCGGGGTCTGGATTGCCGGAGAGAGTTCGGGCATAGAGAGGTAGATCTGGGAGTCATCAGCATACAGATGGTACTGAAAGCTGTGGGAAGAGATAAGCGCACCAAGAGACTGGGCATAGAGAGAAAAAAGGAGTGGACCCAAGACAGATCCCTGGGGTACACCAACTGGAAGCAGGGTAGCGGAGGAGGAGGAGCCACCAGAACACACACTGAAGGAGCGATGGGAGAGAAAGGAGGAGAACCAGGAGAGTACAGAGCCCTTAAAGCCAAGCGAGGAGAGGGTATCAAGGAGAAGGTTGTGGTCAATGGTGTCGAAAGCAGCAGAGAGGTCAAGAAGGATGAGGACAGAATACAGGCCCTTGGATTAAGACAGGAACAAGTCACTGGAGACTTTGACAAGAGCCGTTTCAGTGGAATGTAAAGGATGAAAGCCAGACTGTAAGGGATCGAGGAGGGCATGAGAGGAGAGGAAGTCGAGACAGCGGTAGTGAACTGCACGTTCAAGTAGTTTAGAAAGGAAGGGAAGGAGAGAGATGGGTTGATAATTAGAAGGACAGGTAGGATCAAGTGAGGGTTTCTTGAGGAGAGGTGTGACCACAGCATGCTTGAAGTCTGCAGGGACAGTTGCAGTGGACAGCGAAAAGTTGAGAATATGAGAGATGGAAGGGACACACGGTGGAGGAGATGGGGCTAAGGAGATGGGTGGGGATAGGGTCAGAGGAGTAGGTGGTGAGTTTGGAGGAAGAAAGAAGATGTGCAGTTTCCTCTTCAGAGATGACAGGAAAGGAAGAGAGGGTAGGAAGGGAAGGGGGGGGGGAGTTGGGAGTGGAGAGGGGGAGGGAGGGAAATAACTGAGTTTGTGGGGAATTGGAGGATTATCTTGTGGATTTTGTCATAGAAGTAGTCAGCCAGGGTTTGGGCAGAAAGGGAGGGAGGGATCAGAGGCGGAAGCACTTTGAGGAGAGAGCTGAGAGTAGCAAAGAGACGGCGAGAATCGGAGGCAAGAGAGCTAGTCAGATGGACATAGTAGTCTTGCTTGGCAAGAGCTATGGCTGACTGGAAAGATAAAAGCATGAATTTGAAGTGTAGGAAATCTTCAGGGGAGCGGGATTTGAGCCAAGCATGCTCAGCAGAATGGGCACAGGAGCGTAGATAGCGGGTAGTGGATGAAAGCCAGGGCTGGGATGCAGAATGTCTCACAGGACATGGGGTGGGTGGAGCGAGAACATCCAGAGATGAGGAGAGTGCAGAATTATAGGAAGTTACTGCCTCGTCGACAGACTTGGATGACATAATGGACGAAAGAGATGGAGAAATGGTGGAAGAGAGAGTCAAGTGATCAATAGCTTGAAGGTTTCTAAATAGGTTGGAGGAGACAGGATGAGGCTGGGGCGGCAGGAGATGAAGATTTAAGCTTAAAAGGTGATGGTCAGATAAGGGAAGAACTGAGTTACGGAAGTTCGAGGGTAAGGAACTAGAGAAAAATATCAGGTCCAGGCAGTGGCCATGCTGGTGAGTGGGGGCAGTGGAACAAAGTTGGAGGTCAAACGAGGATGTGAGGGAGAGGAGCTTTAAAGCATGAGGATTAGAGGGGTTATCAACATGAATGTTAAAATCCCCAAGAATAAGAGTGGGGGAAGAGGAGTCCAGAAAGAAGGAAAGCCATGAGTCAAAGTCAGTGAGAAAGGTAGAAACAGACTTGTCAGGAAGTCAATAAATAACAGCTGCCCGGAGAGGAAGTGGAGTGAAGAGGCGGATGGAGTGGACTTCGAAAGAAAGGAATGAGACAGAGGCAGCGGGAGGGGTTGGAATTGGGAGGAAGGAGAAAGTAGAAACCCAACACCACCACCACAGCCAGTGGGACGAGGTGCGTGGGAGAACTGATAGCCCCCGTGGCAGAGGGCAGCAGTAGATGCTGTATCATCTGGGAGGAGCCAGGTCTCAGTTAGAGCAAGAAGATGTAGAGCATTAGAGATAAAGAGATCATGAGTAAAAGCGAGTTTATCAGAGACAGAGTGCGCGTTCCACAAGGCACATGAGAAAGGGAGAGTGGAAGGGGAAAGGAGAGGGATGTGGATAAGATTAGACAAGTTGTGTGAGGATCTCTTCTCAGAGTGAGACCGAAATCTAGGGGGACCAGAAGCAACTTTATTAGAGACAGAGTGTGCGTTCCATAAGGCAGATGAGAAATATGGATAGGATTAGACAAGTTGCATGAGGATCTCTTCTTGGAGTGAGACCAAGTTAGACTGATTTAGACTTAGCTGAGTTTATTTATTTATTTAGACAGTTTTGTATACTGCCTTATCCTTCAATCAAAGCGGTCACAACACAATTGGGGGATACATTTAACATGCAGGGATATGAGACACATACACTAATACTTACAGGGAACATGGGCAATGGAGGGTTAAGTGGCTTGCCCAAGACCACAAGGAGCATCTGTGGGACTAGAAACCCCAGTCCTTCCAGCTCAAGGTTGCTGTCCTCTAGTGGGATTTGAACTCCTGACCTTCTGGCCTGAAGTACCTTGCCCCAACCACTAGGCTACTCCTCCCTTCAGTTAGACTGTGTTAGACTCAGCCAAGTTAGACCGAGTTAGACTGAGTTAGACTCGGCTGCAAAATTCTTGACCATTCCTCAAGCTTATCTATTCCTCATGTTATCTACTCCTTTCTGGGTGTCTATTGCAGATTTTGGTATCATCCACAAACAAGCAAACCTTACCTGACAGCCCTTCTACAATATCACTAACAAATGTTGTTAAAAAGAATCAGACCAAGGACAGATCCCTGCGACACACCACTGGTAACTTCCTTCTCCTCACAGTGAGCTCCATTTACCTGTATCCTTTGTCACCTCCCACTCAACCAATTTCCAGCCCAGTCAGTCACTTTATGGTCCATCCCTAGGTGCTCAGTTTATTAATTAGTCACCTGTGCGGAACGGTATAAAAGGCTTTTATGATATCTAAGTACACCACATCTAGGGTTCTCCCTCAGTCTAACTCCTGGTCACCCAGTCAAAGAAATCAATCAGATTTGTCTGAAGACCTGCCTCTGGTAAACCCATGCTGCAATCCTGAAATCCACTGGACTCCAGAAACCTCACTATTCTCTCTTTTAGTAGTTTTTCAAATAATTCACTCATTACAGAGGACAGACTAACTGGCCTGTAGTTTTCAACCTCATCCTTACTTCCACTTTTGTGTAAAGGGACCACGTGTGCCTTTCCCCAGTACTCTGGGACCTCTCCCAACTCCAAAGAAGCATTGAAAAGGTCAGTCAGTGGAGCTGCTAGAATGTCCCCAAGTTCCTTCGTATTCTTGGATGAATCCCATCCAGTCCCATCACTTTATCTACTTTTAGTTTAGCTAGTTCCTTATGAACATAGTTTTCTGAAAATCATTCTAAATCCCATCACTTCTGTTCCTTTTTGTGGGTGTTGTCTGAGGTCCTGCTCCTGGCCCTTCATCTATGAACACAGAACAGAAATATTTGTTAAGCAATTCTGCTTTATCCTCATCAGTTTCTACATATTCCTTCCCTTCACCCTTGAGTCTGACAATACTACTTTTGTCCTTCCTCTTCTCACTAACATATCTGAAAAATGTCCCATCCCCCATCTTATTACATTGGCTATTTCTTCTTCTTTTTGTATCTTTGATTCCCTGTTACCTTGCTAGCTTCTCTAAGTTTTTCCAAATATAGATGCCTGTCTTCCTCTCTGTGTGATCTCTTGTATTTTATGAAGGCCTCCCTCTTTTTCTTCACCTTTTCAGCTACTTCTTTTGAGAATCATAGTGTCCTCTTTTTCCTTTTACATTTATTTACCTTTCTAACAAAAAAGGTTGCCCTTAAAATATCCCTTTTCAGTTTTGACCAGTGCTTTTCTACATCCCCTAGCTGTTCCCATCCCGCTAACAACTCCTTGAGATATTGTTCCATCTTGGCAAAGTTAGTTTTCCTAAAATCTAAGACTCTCGCTTTTGAATGGATTTTATCAGCCCTAGTCCTAATATTCAACCACACCATCCGGTGATCACTGGGTGCGAGATGATCTCCAACTATGACATCAGAAACACTTTCCTCATTGGTAAGCATCAAGTCCAGTATGGCCTCTTCACATGCGGGTTCTGTTACCACTTGCCAGAATAGTTATTTCTGTAGAGAATCTAAGATCTCCTTATTTCTAGAAGACACCTTAGCCCATCAACATCCGGCATATTTAAATCACCTATGAGTAGTGCTTCTCCTTTCATGGCAATACTGTGTATGCCTTCTATTAAATCTCCATCAACTTCTCTCTGTGATGGGGATTTGTATATCACTGCAAAAGAACCAATTGGCCAGATTATCAGCTGCCAGACACTAGAGGGCAGGGATTAATGTGTGGTGGGGGCAGAGGGGCAGGCCGTGGCTGGACTTAAGAGGGACCATGAGCAGCCCTCTTGCTCCTCTGGTTTGGACAGAGAAGGACCATGCATTTTCCTTTTTCTCCTGACTTGCACCCCTGCCCTAGGAATTGCTCTACTTTTCTGCTGTCTGGTTAGGGGAATGACCACATGGTTTTACTGCTTCTGAGATGGTGAGTTCTTGCTTCAGGTCATTATTTATTCCCAGGAGGGAAGGATAATGCAGGAGAATACATGGCCAGTTATGTGGCTGGTCGGCCAGGGGCCAAGCAGGAACATGCAGTCCTTGCAAGCATCTGCTCAATTCTGCGGCTAGGAGAGGTGTCAGAGCTGGAGCAAGGAAGGCTGATAGGGCCGGCATTGACTCTCACTTACAGTGCTGTTTTGCTGATGCTGACTCTTCCCCCTCCCCCTGGTATTGCCACATGGTCCTGGGAACCTTCCCAGTTGCAACAGAGGTCCTTGGAGGGATGGGGGAATCAGCCAGACAGCATGGTCTCCATCAAGGCTGTGCATGGGTAAGAGGTGACTCACCACAGCTGGGTTAAAAAGGAACAATGTGAACATCCATCTGGTTTGTGGAGGAGGTCAGGCAGCACTCATGGGACACTGCAGGCACTGAGGGCAGCACACAAGCCTGGGTTATTTGCTGCTGTAGATTTCAAATTTGTGCCGGGTTTCCTTTTCTCATCACTCCTTCCTATCCATCTCAATGCAAATCTTTCTTTAAAAATATGACTAAATAATTTAACTGAGCCCAGAGCTGCCCTGTGGACTTACTTCCACAGAAAGCTTTCAGATCCAGTCTTGTTTATAAATGTTCATCTTACTGCATTCTGGGCTAGCTTAATTAAAAAAAAAATTCTCTATTAATGGTTTGGTGTGATGCTACTCTCCGGTGTCTATAGTGGCATATGTCAGTGCTGTGGCTCAACACATTGAGGCATATGTCAGTGCTGTGGCTCAACACATTGAGGCAGTGTGCATATGATTGGAGAGTTACAAGTTTGAGGCCTAGCTATGGGTCGTATATCTACAGGACAGTTCGCATCATTGCAAGAGGCCGTCACATTTTATCAAGTGGGGGTGCTGGTTGACAACAGATTAATGCAACCACAATACTTATGGGTCTCCTTCTGAATGATTAAATACACACTCTATTGATCAATGTCATTCACTGTTAACACTTTAAGGATCAGAGTAGTTACCGGAGGTCTCAGTCCGAAAGGAGCACCGCTGCTAAGACTTACGTCTGGCTACAGCAATGTGCTTTATAACATCAACGACCTCCAAGTAATCTGACAAATATCTAGTCATATCATTGCAGGTTCTCAGTCTTCACGTCTCACAAATACTTTAATAACAGCTGTGAACTTAACTTTAATGACTAGATGCGACTGTAACTCTATATTGATTCCGACGCTCATCCCCGGTACCGTTTAGACGTTTCACACTAATGGTTTCTTCAGGGGATCATTCATTTCTTCTTCGTTTAAACGTATCAGCTGCCCGCGTTCAATCAAGCCTCCGCTCAGTCATTTACTTTATTCCTTAAGGTTTGAACCACTATACTGTCTCAGCCAGTATACCCACTTGCATGCTTTGACGGTGGGGAGAGGAAGGGATACACCTCATTGCCATATGGTAAGTATGCAGCAATCCCGACCTTTGACAGGTTGGGTCATAAACAGAGAAGGAGGACGCTGCTGTGACCGGGGGTGTAGTGCACGCTTTAACAGCATGCTGCCCTACACAGAGTAATACGGATAATGTGTTTCAGTTATGACAGCAATGGTTAAGATGTGTTTTCAGGTCAAAGGGCGGGCTTTGACGGCACCTCCCTTGGCGATTATGGGCTATGTGTCTCGATGATAAGCTTCAGAGAGGTTTAGGGCAATTTAGTGTTTTATAGAAGTTTGAGAATTGTACACTGTGAATTTTGGTTACATATGTGTTTAAGGTTATGCTGTGGCCAACATTATCCAATAAACTCTAAATTTGTGTGGCAAAACTGGTCAACTGTGAATTCTATCAGTGGTGAGGGACGATTTAAGCAAGGGGACAAGAGGCAGGGCAAAAGGGGGAAAGAAGGAGTGGGAGACAGTAGGGGAAAGGGGAAGGTGAAGGGAACATGGCCTAGGCCTGGATGCTACTTGCCCGGTTGTGCAAATGGATTTCCCTTTCCCTCTTTCTAGTTTTACCCACACTCCCTCCCTTTTAAGCCCTGTAATTCTATAGCTTTAATATTATTTTTTACATATAGTGCAACACCTCCTCCCCTTCTTGCTAACCTGAATAAAGTATAGCCTGGTATTGTGGCAGGCTATGGCCTAGAATAGTCTGCTAATATGAAAGGCCTGTAAGTTAGGCCTGGATTCCAACCCCCACTATAGCTAGAAAAGAACCAGAAATTTGTGAAAAATGAGAAAACTGTTTTAAACTGCTCGATAAGAAGTTTTACATGAATTCATAAGTCTTTCATTATTCTCTTGTGTGCGAAAGATAGAAATGTTTCAATACATGCATTCCTGGAGCTAGAGACGACCTTGCAGTAGAGAAGTATCAAACCAAGAAACTGCACCATTGTTAGAACAGTCCTAAGGGAGGGAGCTGGGTGCTAGGCCCACGATGGATCTCTGATTGGACAGGTGCAGGGGGCGTTGGAACCAATAGAAAGTTTGCATGTATCAAGCTGGAACCAATAGAAAGTTCTCATGTATCAAACTGATGAAGAGGTATAAATGAGTATGTCTCTGTAAAAACTTTGCTCAGTTCCTTATGAAGCTTTGACTGGCTGGGCCTTGTGCACAATAAACTGGCTTGGACCCTGTCAATTGACTCCTGGACTTATTCATTGACTATACTTCGCTGCAGCATATTCTTGGTGCGTTGGTCGGGAAGTGCGAGTAGTGAATGGTATTCAAGTGAGTAATCTACGCAATTCGCCTTGAGGTTTGGCCCGGTTGGAACCATGTCTGTCCGACCGCGGGGGAAACCTCAGGCACCACCGGCCCTTTTGTGCCGGAGAGGGTTCTGCCTTGCCTCGGCGGGCCACTGGCTCCGGCCGGCCAACACCTCCAAGCCCGAGGGGAGTCCAGGATCCAATCCAAGAACGGGTGTGGTATCGGGAACCGGATCCAGTGAGTAGACATTTCTTGTGATTTGATAGTCAGTAAGTACAGCCTGGGAAAAAGAGTCTTGCATAAGTGTGCGCGAGACTGATTTGGTATAGACTAACTGAGAAATCTCGCATAAGTATGCGCGAAACAAGAGAGCTTGATCACCTCTCATAAGGGCGGTCCTAGTACGCTATGCATAAGAGAAAGCCAAAGCCGAAGCCATCGACCCTTCTTGTTTGAAATAGTCAGTTAGTCAGAAAACCTGGGCATTTGAAAAATGATTTTTTTTTTGTGAAAATATGATTGCTTGTGTGATTGAGAGGTCTTGAAATACAGACCGAGCGAAAGTGGACTCCTGAGTAGCGCAGTTCCTGGCCGGGCCATCGCGCCCAGGTCGCGAAAAGGAGGAAGCGAGTGGTGTTTGTCCCCCCCCCGGTGTTCTGTGGGCTGTGCGGACCCCTTACCTACAGCCATACTACCTACCCTTACTGTTTGTTGTCTGGTGCGTCATTAGGTGTACGTAGTTACGATTAGATTATGGGAGGGGCGGAGTCCACGCAAACTCCGTTGGAATGTATGATTAAGAATTTCCGTAAAGGATTTTCAGGAGACTACGGTATAAAAATGTCTCCGTCTAGATTAAAAATGCTATGTGATAGGGAGTGGCCTGCGTTAGCTATTTCATGGCCCCGCTGGGCCACCTTTGATGTAGAAAAGGTTTCCCGTGTTCATCAGCTTGTACAAAAAGTGCATCCTGACCAGTTCCCCTATATAGATTCCTGGTTAGATGCTTATGAAAGGCAGCCTTATGGATGAAGCGCTGCTATGAGGAGCAATGTAGAATATCAGTAGCCACCATTAGGGGGACCCGAAAGGTTGAGGAGGAGAAGCCGCCTGTGTATTCCACCCCAGAGTCCCCAGAAATCCTGGCCCGGTTACCCCAGTACCCACATAGGTTAGTTCCCCCAGCACCGCTGCCTGAAGCGGAACCTGATGAGGAACCCCAGCAAGTGCCGCTGCAGCAGCCCAAGAAGCTCCCTCCCCCGAGTGACAGTCCCGAGTCAGGCCCAAGTATGTCAGGGGGACCCGAGTCCTCCGACGATGCTGAAAGCGGAGGCTCTCCTGCAAGTTCAGGGTCACTCGCCAAGGAAGTTTGTGCCCGGGAGCCTTATGATTTAAGAAGTATAACTCCGAAGAAGAAGGAGAAAGCAGGGCGCCTAATGCCATTACGCCAAGTGCCTGGTGTACCTATTTTAAATGACCAGGGCCAGATGGCACCAGGACCAACCAGCCTAGTCTACATACCTTTTCCCACCACTGATTTATTAAACTGGAAAACGCATTATGCATCCTATACAGCAAAACCCCAGGAATTAACAGAATTAATGTCTAGTATTATGCAAACCCACCAGCCTACCTGGGCTGATTGTCGCCAGCTCCTGTCCACCCTCTTTACTACTGAGGAGCGAGGACGAATTTGGCAAGCAGCTCTCTGTTGGTTAGAAGAAAACCCCGTAGAAGGAGGAGGAATAAATCTCCCACAAGCTGCCGCTGCAGCTTACCCAAATGAAGATCCCGGGTGGTACCAAAATGATGAAAGGGGGGCAGCGGCCCTAACGAGATTTCGCCAGGCCTTGCTGCAGGGCCTGAAGAAGGGAGGCCAGAGGGCCATGAATATCGGGAAGGTATCTGAAGTCCTCCAGGGTCCAGATGAGAGCCCAGCGGCCTTTTATAAGCGGTTGTCCAAAGCCTATAGACTAAATACCCCATATGATCCTGCCGCTCAGGAGAATCTACGCATGGTAAATGCGGTCTTTGTCAACCAGTCCCAGAGAGACATAAAACGAAAATTGCAGAAACTGGATGGATTTGCGGGCATGAATACAGCACAGTTAATGGAAGTCGCTCAGAAAGTATTTGTGAATCGTGAAAATGAACGTGACAGAGAAAGTGAATGAAAGATGAAGAAGAAAGCAGATCTTCTTGCTGCCGCTTTAGTTGAACGACGTGGAGGAGGTTTTCCTAATCAAAGGACCAGAGAACGTGGAAGAGGCCATGGAAGTGGCAGGCCTCAATTGGGTGCAAATCAGTGCGCCTACTGCCAAGAAGAAGGACATTGGAGGAGTGAATGCCCGCATCTGGACTCCGCCCCCATGAGGGGAGGAGGGAGTCCCTGGAGAACAGGAGGTCGATTTCGAAGGCGGGGAGGAATGAACCGAGCACAGTTCCAGCAAGAGAGAGAAGAAGCCATTGAAGGAGTGGCAGTAGCAACGGGCTATGACATGGATGACGTGGATGAAGACTAGGCCAGACCGGACTCAAAGTTTACCCTGGGTCCCCAGGAGCCTATGGTCAGTTTGAAGATAGAGGACCAATATATGGACTTCATGGTAGATACAGGAGCAGAACATTCAGTAGTGGCTAAGCCAGTGGCTCCTCTTTCCTCTCGATCTGTCACCATTGTTGGGGCCACTGGGAACAAGGCCACGAAGTCATTCCTGCAGAACCGTATGTGTGAACTAGGGGGACAGAAAATAACGCACCAGTTTCTGTATATGCCTGACTGCCCTATTCCTCTTCTGGGCCGAGATATGCTTGCCAAGCTCCAGGCACAGATATCCTTCGCTGAAGGGGGAGAAATGAAAATGACTGTGAATCCAAAGCCTGCTGGATTGATGGTGCTAACTGTTCCCCGAGAAGAAGAGTGGCGGTTCTATAGTGCACCTCCAATCAACTCAACCAGTTCCTGTATACCTACCAGCCTCATAGCCCCATCTGAAGTATGGGCAGAAGATAATCCACCTGGCCTAGCGAAGAACATAGCCCCTGTCATTGTCACTCTCAAGCCAGGAGCAGAACCAGTGCATGTGAAACAGTATCCTCTTCCCTGACCAGCCATCGAAGGTATCCATTGCCATTTAATGAAACTGCTGAAGTATGGACTTCTCAAGGAGTGCCAGTCACCTTGGAATACTCCCCTTCTCCCAGTTAAGAAACCTGGGACAGGGGATTACCGCCCAGTACGAGATCTAAGGCGGGTAAATGACGCAGTTGAAACTATACACCCCGTAGTGCCAAATCCTTATACTCTCTTGGGACTTATCCCCACTGAGGCTACTCATTTCACCGTCCTGGACCTGAAAGATGCCTTTTTCTGCGTACGCCTAGCCCCCACCAGTCAACTTTTGTTCGCTTTTGAATGGCAAGACCCCACAACAGGAAGGCGGGGCCAACTCACCTGGACCAGATTACCCCAAGGATTCAAGAATTCACCTACTCTCTTTAGTGCCGCCCTGAATCAAGATCTTTCAAGTTACCCAGTGAACCCAGGACAAAGGGTTCTTCTTCAGTATGTGAATGTCTACAAGCTACTAGTGAACTCTTGTACCTTTTAAAAGAGGCTGGATACAAAGTCTCAAGAGCCAAAGCACAACTATGCCAAACTGAAGTCAAATATCTAGGATTCCAGCTGTCCAGCGGAACACGACGCTTGGGACCAGAATGCAAAGAAGCTGTATGCAGTATTCCTACTCCACCAGGAGGCAAGTAAGAGCCTTCCTGGGGGCCGCGGGATACTGTCGCATATGGATCCCCAATTTTGCGCAGCTAGCAAAACCATTGTACCAGGTTACCAAAGGAATGGAAAAGTCTCCACTAGAGTGGGGACTGGAACAGGATGCAGCATTCCAGTCTCTGAAAAATGCTCTGATGTCATCACCAGCTCTAGGTCTTCCAAATGTCCAGAAGCCCTTCCATCTCTACGTCCATGAGTCACAAGGAAATGCGTTGGGGGTACTGACTCCATCTCTTGGATCTTGGCAACGGCCAGTTTCCTACTTGTCAAAACAATTGGATGTAGTTGCAAAAGGCTGGCTTCCTTGTTTGAGAGCTGTTGCAGCAACAGCCCTCCTGGTGGGCGAAGCAGATAAGCTCACTCTGGGACAGAGTCTCCAAGTTACTGTGCCACACTCAGTCCTGACTCTCATGGAACACAAAGGAAACTTCTAGCTAACAAATTCACGAATGTTGAAATATCAGAGCACGCTGTGTGAAAACCCCCAGATACAGTTAAAGGTCAGTCAAGCCTTGAATCCTGCTACATTGTTCCCAATTGGTCCTTGGCCCCCTGATCATGACTGTTTAGAAACCATGGACACTGTATTTTCAAGCCGCCCTGATTTAACTGATGTCCCTCTAGAGGACCCTGAATGGACTTTCTTTGTAGATGGAAGCAGTCTTGTCATCAATGGACATCGTTGTGCTGGATATGCAGTGGTGACCCTTGATCTGGTAGTTGAGTCCTCAGCCCTGGCCCCAGGAACTTCAGCGCAGAAAGCTGAACTGATAGCCCTCACTAGAGCATTGACATTAGGAGAAGGACTCCGCTTAAATGTGTACACAGATTCCAAGTATGCCTTCACAACTTTGCACGCGCATGGAGCCTTGTATAAAGAACGAGGGTTGATCACCTCAGGGGGCAAGTCCATCAGGTATGGGCCCGAGATACTGATGTTATTAGATGCTGTATGGGGCCCCCAAACAAGTGGCAGTCATGCACTGCCAAGGTCATCAGGCAGGAGTAGGAGAAGTCACCCGAGGAAACAGGTTTGCTGATGCCACAGCCCGGAAAGCAGCCACAACAGGACAAGTTAGGACCCAAGATACCCCGATGCAAGCAGCCCTATTCCCTGTGCCCCTTAGTTCCTGGGCACCCCGATACACTGCAAGAGAGTTAGACTATTTCTGTGAAAAGGAGGGAGGGGACCTGATAGAAAAAGGTTGGATAGTGCTGCCACCTTCAGAAGGTAGTTTACCTCCCGGTCCCACAGTCATCCCTGAAGCATTAGGGCCAGCTTTTGTTCATGCTTTTCATCAGGCCACACATTATGGGAAAACAGCTATGGAAAAAGCCCTGAGGCCCCATTTTTATATTTCACTACTAGGACCTCTGACCACCTCAGTAGCGCAGCGATGTTTGCATGTGGCAAGAATAATGCTAAGCAAGGTCCCGTTCCACCCCCAAGAGTTCAGTCAGTAGGGGTGGCCCCAATGAGTGATACGCAGGTGGACTTTGCTGAAATGCCCAGTGCAAACGGGTATCACTACTTGTTAGTTCTAGTTTGTACATTTTCTGGGTGGGTGGAAGCCTATCCCACTCGAACTGAGAAAGCCCGAGAGGTCACTAGGGTGTTGCTCCATGAAATTATTCCTCGATTTGGAATACCATTGACTATAGGATCATATAATGGGCCCTCATTTGTATCCCAAGTGACCCAACAGTTAGCTCGAGCTCTGCAGATACAATGGAAGTTGCACACTGCTTACAGACTCCAGAGTTCAGGGAAAGTAGAACATATGAATAGAACCCTGAAATCTCAATTGTCCAAGCTTTGTCAAGAAACACACCTAAAGTGGCTTCAGGTTCTCCCTATAGCTCTTCTCAGGATACGTTCTGCTCCCACCAAGTCCCTAGGAGTCTCCCCTTTTGAAATTTTTTATGGACAACCTCCACCCATTGTACAGGGAATTAAAGGAGATATGAGACAAATAGGATCTGAAATAACTAGACAAGAACTGTTGGCTTTAGGTTCTGTTTTGCAGAGTCTCCATACCTGGGTACAAGATTGATTGCCCATCAACCTAACAGAGCCTCTGCATCCTTTCAAGCCAGGAGCGTCCGTGTGGATTAAAGAGTGGAGAAAGACCCCACTAGCGCCACATTGGAAGGGACCCTATGTTGTTATCCTGTCAACCCCCACAGCAGTGAAAGTTGCGGAATTTGAACCCTGGATCCACCATAGTCGAGTAAAGCCGGCAGCCGCTCCTGACCCGGGGCAGTGGACTTCAGTGAATGATCCTGAGACTCCATTGCGACTTACATTGCGGAGACAACCGGCAGTGTGAAAATCTTCAGAATCTACAGTTCCCTTTCTGCCACACAAGGGTGACCATTGAAGCAGAAGAAGAAGAAGAAGACTACAAGTTTATCATACCCAACCTTCCAGTTGACCTCCAAAGACTGTAATCAAAATGTTCTTCCACTATTGTCTTGTGGCAGTGGTGGTTCTGGGGTTCCTGGAAAAGACTTTTGCCTTACCCCCTTGTGCAGCTTGCATAACTACTACCCGAACGGGACAGAAGGTCACTTAGACTTTACTTTACCATTCTTACTATACTTGCACTGGTATAGTCAGCCGGTGCATCTATAATGGCACAGAATTAAATATCTGTACGAAGGGGAAAAGTAAGACTTGTTATAACCACTGGCAGAACCCCTCATACTATGTGCTTGAAATACGCTGGAATGATGAGGATGGAGCCCTCATAAATGCCACAAGCCCACTCCCAGATCCCACAAAAGATGTTGTCTTGAACTTTGATGCCTGTGATGTAATAAACAGAAATGCTTACCACAACTGTGGGTCATGGGAACGAGATTACTATTATGATGATAAATATATGTGTCCGGAAGGAGCCTACGGATGGGGACGGTGTACTGGAAAGAACTCTCCAACCACCGTCTACAGCTCCGCATCTAAAGATGCCTACTTTTGTCCAAAGTGGGATTGTGTATATTTTGCTACCTGGACCAATGCACCTGTAGGACGGGATGGAGATAGTCGTAAAGGCAGCCTGACAAGAATCAGATTACCTGAACCTAAGAAATGCCAGAAAGGTGCCTGCAATCCTCTGCAACTCCTCATACTCAACCCTAGCCAGTGGAAGCAAGGATACAGATTTGGATTGCGTATAGCAGGAGGAGACATAGATCCTGGAACAATCCTACACATACATAGAAACATAGAAACATGATGACAGAAAAAGACCACAAGGCCCATCTAGTCTGTCCTTCCATAACAACAACTACAACAGTCCACTTTCTACCTTTAGAGATCCTCTGTGTTGGTCCCATGCTTTTTTGAATTCAGTTACTGTCCTCATCTCTACCACCTCCACTGGGAGACTATTCCACGGATCCACTACTCTTTCCGTAAAGAAATATTTCCGCATATCACTCCTGAATCTATCTCCCTTCACCCTCATCCCATGTCCCCTCGTAGCAGAACTTGCTTTCAATTGAAAGAGGCTCTCTCCCTGAACATTTATGCCACGGAGGTATTTAAACATCTCAATCATATCACCTCTATCCCGCCTTTCCTTTAAGGTGTACATATTAAGATCCTTAAGTCTGTCCTCATATGCTTTATAATGAAGCCCATTAATCATTTTAGTAGCAACCCTCTGCACCGACTCCATCCTGTTCACATCCTTTTGAAGGTGCGGTCTCCAGAATTGCACACCATACTCCAAATGAGGTCGCACCAAAGACTTATACAGAGGTATTATCACCTCCTTTTTTCTGCTAGCCATTCCTCTCCGTATGCACCCAAGCATCCTTCTAGCTTTTGCCGTCGCCTTTTCTACCTGTTTAGCTACTTTAAGATCATCAGACACAACCACGCCTAGGTCCCGCTCTTCTTTAGTGGACAAAAGTACTTCACCTCCTATACTGTATTGCTCCCTTGGATTGCTGCAGCCCAAATGCATGACCTTACATTTTTTAACATTAAATCCCAGCTGCCAAATTCTAGACCATTCTTCAAGCTTAGCTAGATCCCTCCTCATGTTATCTACACCTTCCTGGGTGTCTACTCTATTACAGATTTTGGTATCATCCGCAAAGAGGCAAACCTTACCCGACAGCCCTTCCGCTATATCACTAACAAAGATGTTAAAAAGAATCGGACCAAGGACAGATCCCTGGGGCACACCACTGGTAACATCCTTCTCCTCAGAGTGAGCTCCATTTACTTGTACTCTTTGTCGCCTCCCACCCAACCAATTTCTAACCCAAGCATTAACTTTAGGGTCCATCCCTAGGGTGCTCAGTTTGTTTATAAGTCGCCTGTGAGGAACAGTGTCAAAGGCTTTACTGAAATCTAAATACACCACATCTAGAGCTCTCCCTCGGTCCAACTCCCTGGTCACCCAGTCAAAGAAATCAATCAGATTTGTCTGACAAGACCTGCCTCTGGTGAATCCATGCTGCCTCGGATCCTGTAATCCGCCGGACTCCAGAAACCTCACTATTTTCTCTTACATACTCCTCATACAGTTGAATACTAAGGCTCATATATCTTCACCCTATCGAATACATCACTCCTTTTATGAGGCCATGAAAGCAGAGTTTGAGGTTCCTTCTGCTTCCCAGAACTTGTTCCTTGAACTTGCGGGAGCAGTAGCATCTAGTCTCCACGTTTCAGACTGTCTTTTCTGTGGAGGAACTAAGATGGGAGACCAATGGCCTTGGGAGGCACAAGAATTGAACTATTCTATTCCTTATAACCAGACTGATATACATAATACTACTAGTGAGTGGGTACTGGCCCACCCCATTGTTGGTAATTTGTGTTTTGCTCGCTCTGGACCACAGTTTAACATGGAGGTTGGGCAGCTGGTCTGTCTCAATCAAAAGTTCTACAACAGTACTACTGAGAAGACATCTTGGTGGTCCGGAGTCAACGCCTCAGAACCCTCCAATCCTCTAGTCTGTTTCCCCAAACTTGCCAGCATCTGGACTAATTTAGCAGCTTATAATGCCTGCCAAGCATCACCTGGACTGTATTGGATTTGCGAAACCTGAGCATATGCTAGGCTTCCTCACCATTGGGGAGGAGCATGTGCATTGGGAACTCTACGACCTTCCTTCTTCCTCTTACCTACATCCCATGGAGAACAACTGGGATATCCTGTGTACAGAAGTCGACAGAAACGAGAGGTCTTGCAGATAGGCCAATGGGACAAATGGGGAGAGGAGGAGTGGCCACCTGAGAGAATTACTTGGGAGCAAGATGGGACATGGGGATATCGTACCCCTGTTTATATGATAAATCGTATAATACGCTTACAAGCTGTTGCTGAAATAATAACCAATGAAACTAGTAAAGCACTAACCCTCTTGGCTAAGCAAAGTACACAAATGCGTACAGCTATTTATCAGAATCGTCTAGCTCTAGATTATTTGTTAGCAGCTGAAGGTGGGGTATGTGGAAAATTGAATTTAAGCAATTGTTGTTTGCAGATTGATAATAATGGGAATGTTGTTGAAGATATAGCTATTCAGATGAGAAAGCAAACATTTGTGCCTTTTCAGACCTGGCATAGTTTGAAGCTGGATGGGTGGTTTGGTTCAGCATTCTCATGGTTAGGTGGTCTAAAGACCCTTGAGATTATTGTGATATTCATACTAGCTAAGTGCTTATTGCTCCCATGTCTCCTACCTCTTTGCTTACGCATGGTAACCTCAGTAATTGATAGTACTGTAGAACGGAAGGCAGCTACGAAAATATTAGCTATGTGGCAATATTCCCCAATACCCCAAGATGAGGCGACTACGCAAGTTTAATGAATGATTTAATTCTCACCCTTTCTCACTAGCGGGTGAGAATAATCAAAGGGGGGAATGTGGCAGGCTAGAATAGTCTGCTAATATGAAAGGCCTGTAAGTTAGGCCTGGATTCCAACCCCCACTATAGCTAGAAAAGAACCAGAAATTTGTGAAAAATGAGAAAACTGTTTTAAACTGCTTAATAAGAAGTTTTACATGAATTCATAAGTCTTTCATTATTCTCTTGTGTGCGAAAGATAGAAATGTTTCAATACATGCATTCCTGGAGCTAGAGACGACCTTGCAGTAGAGAAGTATCAAACCAAGAAACTGCACCATTGTTAGAACAGTCCTAAGGGAGGGAGCTGGGTGCTAGGTCCAGGAGGGATCTCTGATTGGACAGGTGCAGGGGGCGTTAGAACCAATAGAAAGTTTGCATGTATCAAGCTGGAACCAATAGAAAGTTCTCATGTATCAAACTGAAGAAGAGGTATAAATGAGTATGTCTCTGTAAAAACTTTGCTCAGTTCCTTATGAAGCTTTGACTGACTGGGCCTTGTGCACAATAAACTGGCTTGGACCCTGTCAGTTGACTCCTGGACTTATTCACTGACTACACTTCGCTGCAGCAGTATAATTACATCCCAGTCATAGTTGTCCATGAACAATGTCTCCGTAACCGCCACAAATCCAAATGCTATACTAGTCTGTGCAGTAGCTGATGCTAGCACACAGACCATTCTGGATCAAGTCAGTGCACCATCAGCAATTTCAGAAAGAAAACGATGGCAAAAATCCATTGAGAATAGCAACTTTCATGCTTTTCTTTAAAGTACCCAGAAGACAGATAATAATCAGAACACTGATAAAATACTTTTTTTTCCATCAGAATGTGATACTTAGGGGTATGTTTACTAAACGGCGCTCTTGTGCGGGGCGCACTTGAGCGCCCTAAAATGATGCATTTAAGTGCTCTTAAGTGCCCCGTATGCGTGCGCGTCACATTAATGGGCCCCGCACGCGTGCGCCGAAAACGCGCACGTTTGCGGGGCGCTCATGTGCGATAGAGGCGTGGAAAGGCGAAATGAGGGCGGAGGAAGGCCCCCGAGGGGCGGAGAGACGGGGTCAATGGGTGGAATGTGGGAGGGGAGAGACTCCCCGCACAGGAGCGTGCCCGAATTTACAAGGAAAAAATACCGCGAGTGAAACACTCGCGGTAGAGCGCATTTAAAGGGAAGAGAAACCATTTCCGTCAGCAATGTACAGCAAAATCGGGGAAACCTAACAAACGTGAGCAGTGTGATACATGTGCACAGAACAAAATAGCAAATATGATATGAAAATGACCACAACAAATTCCAAGAAAATTATAATCCAGCTGGGCAACAGTGATATTAATGGGCAACCATACAAAACACTCCCAGGAAAGCTCCAAAAAAAAGAAATGATTTTTGGAAGGGTCTACGCTCCGTAGACGCATTCAAAAGCACTGCATTTTAATGGAGCTTTCCTGGGAGTGTTTTCCAGGTTGCCCATTGATATCACTGTTGCGCAGCTTGGTTATGGTTTTCTTCCCCTTTTTTGGAGGGCATTTGTGAGGTTTATTTGCACCTTTGTCCCCATACAAGGTCAACGAGCCCACAGTAAAATTGTGAAGAGCAGGGTGTCTGACTCGTGTGGCCAGGTATCACATCTCCAGAGACTGCACTGTTAGTGTGGTGCAGCGGACACAGTCAGTACCTGTAAGACCAGAAGGCCACAGGTTCAAAGCCCAGCTGGGGCTCCTGCCAACCCAGTCCCCATCATGTTGCCCACCACTAAACAGTGAAAATGCAGACACTCTTATTGCAGAGAACATAAGCATGGTCCCAACACCTATATTTTACCCTACACCGCACACAAACCATAACAATGGGCATTGCCTACAGCCGAGTCCCCCAAAGTCAGTCCTGGAGTGCTACAACTCACTCAGGTCATATGTTTTTCCCAGATAGGAACATGTCTGCATGTTTGCAGAAGGGTACAGGTGGCGGAGGGGGCAGTGGCTGCAAACCACAGCAGACAGTGGCCTAGGCCTGTGCAGGCTGGCACCGTCCACCGCAACAGACAGGCTCTGTTGGATGTACAGTCATGTACTCCCCAGGGAACACAGCATATCTGTGGCAACACAGTGGTGCAGTGCACACAGACAATGTGTGCAAGAACAGATGGTCACAGGTTCAAAGCCCAGTTGGGGCTACTGCCAATCCAGTCCACATACTTTTCCTACAACTAAACCGTGATAGTAAGGACAAAACTGTATAGCTAGGAACATATGCATGATTAATACGCCTATATTTTACCACAGCACTCACAGACACCATAAACAGGCGCATTACCTGGAGCAGAGTCTCCCAAATGCAGTCCTGGAGGGCCCCACACCATTCAGGTTCCATGCTGCCTCTAACAAAGATGCCTGTGCTGCATAGCTATGCACCACTCCCATGGTATGCAGATGTAGCTCATGCATATTTATGAGGGATAGCATGAAAACCAGAACAGTGTGTGGAACACCAGGACTGGATTTGGGGAACTCTGCCATAAAGCAGCAGCCAACAGGGCCAGACACCCCCCCCCCACAGGCCCCATTGGCCAATGCCTCCTGGAGAGGCAGGACATTGGGCCCTGTCTGTATCTCCCAATACTAACAGTTGCATACCTCAGCACTGCCACCCTACACCTGGGTATACGGTACACAGCTATCAAGCGTTTCCCATTATAACTGGCAGATCTCCAGTCCTACGTAAAGCACAGTTTGCTCATTCAGCTCCACCATAACACTCAAACAGATGTCTGCGGTGTGTGCTGCAGGTCTGGTCTCTGACAGTGTTTACCACCCTGGGATGTGACCCCCAACAGTAATGCGTACCATATCCATGCATGTACTGTGTCCAGGACTGGTGTGGTGGGTATGGCTGCTGAACCCCTCTATAGTAGCACAGTGCTGGCATAGGTGTGGGGGTGGCTGTCTGTCTATCCAGTGTGTGGTGGCTGCAAACACCTTCTACAGCCCACACTGCCAGCAATGTTGCCAGTATTGGGCTGGCAATGTGCATAATGAGGAGCAAGGTACCATGGGTATAGGCCGGACAGGGTGGCCTGGCCAGGGTGCATCTGCACAGGGCATAGGGCACTGACTGGGACATTGTAGTGCTCGGCCACCACCGACACAGACAGGGTGACCTCAGTATGTCCTGCTGAGAGATCACTCTCACCCTGACTGTGCAGTGACCACAGCATGGCTAGGCACCACCATAGTGCTATATAGTATTTCTCTCATGTGATAGATATGGGTTTCCATTTGGGGCCCAGTCACTGATTTATCTGCTTGCTGTGTATGCTGAGAGCCCAGTTCTGGGTGCATGCATCTCCACTGGGAACATGCACTATGGACTAACTAGCAGACTGTTTGTAGCTGGTATGTGTCTTACTGGAATGGCTTGTAGGTGCAGTGGCTGCTGGCTTGCTGCAGGGGAATATCAGATGGTGGTGGGGTGCAGCTTACCATATCCTGGTCTTATGTCTGTCTGCTATTGTGGTATGGCTGTGTATATAGATGCACTGACTGCCCTGTGGGGTGTGTGTTCCTCAGCAGGACTGGGGTTGATGTTGCCCTCTACTGCCACCTTTGCAGGGAGGTAGAGTGTGGATCTACTGATGGGAGACTATTTTTGCCACCCTTGGCTGGGGGGGGGCAGGGGTGCTGCACCTGACTGAAGCAGACAGAGATATCCATGGTGTTTGTGCAGACACTACCTATCTTACACAGTAACACTGCTCTGGACCTCCCACATGGCCTCTATCAGCCATGGAAGGTGTTGTGGACCTGGTCCTGGGCGCCTCACTGCACACTCAGGATGAGCACAGTACCCGCATGATGTGACGGTGTGTAGCTACTCTGTGCCAGTAAAACACCCGGTCAGTACCCCCCTACCAGGCCGAGGTGCTGTGTGGGTGCACCCGGTCACTTCCCCCAACCAGGCCGAGGTGCTGTGGGAGTGCATTCCACATCTTGTGTCCATCTGTGGACAGCTGATTTGCATGTGCAGTGCATCATGGGTACGGGTGGGCTAACCCTATCCTGGTGACCACAGCAGACTGTCTGTGTGGTGACGTGCAGGCTTTCTGCAGCCAGCCAGGGGCTTGCTAGTAGCTATAGAGCTGTAGCCTAATGGTTACGTCCCTGCCTGTGAAGCCAGAGGTCATGGGTTCAAACCCACATTGGGGTTATTTGTTAGGGTTGTCTAAAGCATTATTTGTCTTTAATGTACATATTTTGTTGCCAGCAAACAAACCCTCAGCGTACTGTACCCATAGGGTGCCGCTTTATATGGCGCCCTATCGGGCACCCTATGGTTTCCGTCCATATAAGGTGCACTATACATTATCCTGTGACACAACTTATAGGGTTCCCTATGGGGGACATATTAGGGTGCCGTGGCAGATAGTGCACTTTATAATGTGCCCTATGGAGTGCCGTATAGGGTGCCTTATACGGCACCTTCAATTACGGCACGTGAGGGCGTGTTTGCTGGCAGAAATTAATAAAATAAACATACGGTGCTGCAGGACAAAATATATACATTGCAAACCTGCTGCCACAGCCAGCCTTCTGTATTAGGCACCATGGGGAGCAAACCCATGACCCCTGTATCAGCAGTCAGTGCCTTAACCATTGTGCTCCACTGCTGCTCTCCTTTGCATGTCAACGCACCTACCTATGCTTTTCATTCCTTAAACTGCACAGTGCTGCCATCGAAAACAGTACTCTGACCTTGCGGTACCTCATACGACACCCTCTACAGCGCCTGTGAGCAACATTCTAGGGTGCCGTGGCAGACAGTGCACTTTACAATGTGCCTTATGGGGCGCATTATGTTCACACGCTTTAAGGGTGCGTTTGCTAGTACTGTAAATTAAAATAAACATAAATTGACTCCTAAAGCAACCTTCCCCATAATACGTAATGCTTCAGCTAGTCCTGTTCATTGGGCACTGTGAGGAATTGAACCCTTGCTCCCTGCACCATTGGTCAGTGTCATAACCATTGCGCTGTGGTTCTATTCCTGTGTTTGCACATCAGCGCGCCGCCTTATGCCTCCTATTATTACATAGCCTCCTTAAGCAATAGCCTAATGCCCATCTGCGCGCAGCCTTATGCGGCCCATTATTTGTATGCCTCCTAAAATATCACCTCACCAAGCCCTGTTCATTGAGCACAGTGGGGGATTGAGCCCCTGATCCCTGCATCATTGGTAAGTGCCTTAACCATTGTGCTGTGGCTCTGTGCTTTTGTTTACACATCAGCGCCCCACTTATACCTTCCAGTATGCGATTGCCGCCGAAACCGGTGCGCCGCCTTATGCCGCCCAGTAGTAATATGCCGCCAGAAACATCAGCGCACTGCTTTATGCCGCCCAGTATTAATATGCCGCATAAAAACATCAGCGCGCCGCCTTATGCCGTCCAGTATTGATGTGCCGCCAAAAAAAAACAGCGCCCTGCTTTATTCGGCCCAGTATTTCTCTGCCTCATAAACTAACACCTCAGCAAGCCATTGAGCGGGTTTGAACCCCTGATCCCCACACCATTGGTCAGTGCTTTAGCCATTGTACTGTGGCTCTGTTCTTCTGGTTGCAGATCAGCGCGACACATATGCCTCCCGTTCAGCTCTCAGTTGCGCTAAGGTGCGGGGCGCACACGGGCGCCGCGCACCTTAGCGCATCTGTCAATCACGGCTTTTCTTCTTCAGGACGGAACGCCCACTCCTTATACGGAACACGCACTCTACCGCGGCCCGCACTTTACCGGGCTTTTAGTAAACATACCCCTTAGTTTATTGTAGGGAACCCTGATCACAATGAAACAAGAGCAAAACAAAGGAAAGAAGGCTGATAGTTCTGATAAATGTGTTAACACATTTGTAATGCCTAGAATGGTAGGCTTACCAGTTTTTGGACAGCAGACCAGGGACACCTGGTCAAGGCTGAGCTGGGCTAGGAGAAGCAGAGGTCCTCTCTCATCCAGCATCTTTTAGCCATATATTTCAAAATAACGAGTCTATATAGCATTCAGTAATTTCAAATTGTATGTGTGAATTCATACATTTATGCTTAAATGTGATTTTATACATATTGATCTTAAGTGCCATCGAGTCTGTGCTGACACATGGTGACCCTCTGAATAGTTTTCCTAACCTGTGTTCGGTCTTCAGTCAGGAGGTTAATTGTTGATGGTGTGGCATCCATAGTAGTTCATCTCATTGCTGGCCTTCATTTTGTGTGTTGACCTTGCCAAGCAGCATGTCTTTCTCTAATGATCTTTCTCGTTGCATGATGTGTCCAAAGTATGAAAATTGAAGTCTTGTCATCTGAGCTTCTAAAAAAAGCCTAGATTTGATCTCCTCTAGTACAGACTGCTTTGCTCTTCAGGCGGTCCATGGTATACATAGTATTCTTTGTTAGCAGCATAATTCGAAGGCATGGATTTTCTTCCTGTCTATGTTTATCACTATCCAACTTTTGCATCCATATGCCATTATTAAAATTGCCATAAGAACATAAGAAATGCCATACTGGGTCAGACCAAGGTCCATCAAGCCCAGTAGCCTGTTTCTAACAGTGACCAATCCAGATCACAAGTACCTGGCATGTTGTCAAAAATGCACACAGGTTCCACAATGCTTGTCCCTGGCCAAGCAGTGGATTTCCTGGGTCCTCTTTAATAATGTTTTATGGACCTTTCCTGCACTAACTTGTCCAAACCCTTCTTAAACCCAGCTACACTAATAGACTTCACTATATCCTATCAAATTCCAGAGTTTGATTACATGTTGAGTGAAAAAATATTTTCTCTTATTAGTCTTAAATGGGTTATATTGTAGCTTCATTGCATGTCCCCTAGTATTTTTATATTCTGATGACGTAAACAATCAGTCTATGCTTACCCGTTCCATTCCATTCATTAATTTATAGACCTCTATCATATCTCCCCTCAGCCATCTCTTTTCCAGGTTGAAGAACCCTAACCTTTTTAGTCTCTCTACATAGGAGTATCCTTCCATCCCCTTTACCATTTTGGTTGCTCTTCTCTGTACTTTTCTAATTCTGCTACATCCTTTTTAAGACATGGTGACCAGAATTGCACACAATATTTAAGGTGTGGTCGCACCATGGAACGATACAGAGCATTATAATATCCTTTGTTTTATTCTCCATTCCTTTCCTTATGATTCCTAGCATTCTATTTGCTTTTTTGGCTACCACTGCACACTGAGCAGAGGATTTCAATGTATTATGCATGATGACACCTAAATTATTTTCCTCGGTGGTGGTTCCTAATGTGGAACCTTGCATCGTGTAACCATAATTTGGGTTTTTCTTTCCTAGATGCAAACTTTGCACATGTCTACATTAAATTTCATCTGCCATTTGGACATCCAGTCTTCCAGTTTATCAAGGTCCTCTTGCAATTTTTCACAACTTTGAATAATTTTGTATCATCTGCAATGTGATCATCTCAGTCATTCACTTTTCAATATAATTAATGAATATGTTAAAAAGCAGCGGCTTCAGTCCAAATCCCTGGGATATTCATTATTCACCTTTCTCCACTGAGAAAATTGGCCATTTATATATATTGTCTGCTTTCTATCTTTTTTTTTTTTTTAAATTTATTATTTATTAATTTTTACATAATCAATCCAGACAATAAACATCCTGAATCTGAATCAGAAAACCAATAAAGAAAAAATCAAATTAGAAAACCAGGTCTTCTACAACAACCACATCCCTGGTATAGACCACAATAAACAACCCCACAATAAGATCCAAGAATTAAGAAATAAAATACAACACAAAGTGCTATCAAACCATACAATGATATCATAGGAGCATAGATTGTATTATATGGCAGCCGATGAGGGAGTATCCCCACCACCCCCCTTTTCCCTAGACTCAAGAAATTGCAACAGTTGTCTTGGCTCAAAAAACAAATACTGATTAGAACTTAAATTCACCATACATTTACAAGGATATCTCAACTTAAACACAGCACCCAAGGCGATGGTTCTCTGGCGTAAAGCCAGGAACCCCTTTCGCCTCTTCTGCGTGTCCCTAGCCAAATCAGGGAAAATTAAGATTTTTGAGCCCATAAACTGGGAGACAGATAACTTGCGGAAATATAATCTTAACACAGTGTTTCTATCAGATTCAAAAGCAAACTGAACAAGTAATGTAGCCCTGCTTGTCACCACCTCCAAGGAGGACTCCAGAAAATTTGATAAGTCAAGTTGAGACGACTCATCTCCCACATTGGGAACCTGCTGTAACCCAGGACCCTGGGGAGATACTGATACATACTGGGTTCTCACAAGAGGAGGCAGCGACTCAGCCGGCATCTGCAAAACCTCAATGAAAAACTTACGGACCAGGTCCATCGAGGCAATCAAAGGTGACCGAGGGAAGTTCAGAAATCTCAAGTTATTCTTCCGAAGAGAATTGTCCAAATATTCAATCCTTCTTAACTGAACCAACCTGTCCTTCTCATTGACAGCCTTTAAGGACACCAGGTCTTCCACTTTAGCTTCAAGGGTAGCAACCCTATTACACTGAACCGTAAAAGCAGAATCCAACGAGGAACACTGAACTTTAACAGCTTCCATCTGATGAGCAAAGGAAGTAACAAAGGGAAGGAGAGTTTGTTGCAAGGCGGAGATAGCTTCCCACAAGCTCTCTAAAGTAACCCGCGCCGGTTTCTCCACCAATCCAGGCAAACTGACTTCCACGGGACCATGCAGCCCAGGTGAGAGCTGTTCCACTTCTACACCCACAAGGGGGGAGGAAATCCTTACTCGACCCCCTTCGGCGAACTCACCCACAACTGCCGTCCCCTTATTCTGCACAGAGGGAACCCCCGCAGCCGTGGGCAATTCCAACGCAAGGGAAACACCTCCAGGCTGCACCCTCGTGAGACCGGAGCCAGGCTGAACTGGCGGCGCTTGCAGGGGACTCAAAAACACCCCTTCAGAGCTCAGGTCCGAGGAACGCTCTCCAGGACCCGCCGAAGCCATAGGCGTCGATGAAACGCAAAAAGCCACTATCGAAGACTGCACCAAGCCTCCAGTCAGGGTCGAAACCTCCGGGGGCTGCTGAGTGCGTTGTTTCCGTTTCCTCCCCATCTAGGAACGATGCACGTCTGATGCGGAGCGCTCCACCTCAGCTTCCTACTCCTCCGCCATCTTGGATCGTCCTGCTTTCTATCTTTTAACCAGTTCCTGATCCACAATAATACACTGCCTCCAATCTCATTACTTTTTAATTTGGCCAAGAATCTCTCATGAGGAACCTTGTCAAAGGCTTTCTGAAAATCCAGATACACTATCAACTGGCTCACCTTGGTGTACCTGTTTATTCACACCTTCAAAAAATATAAGAGATTAGTGAAATATGATTTTCCTTGGCTAAATCCATGTTGGCTTTCTCCCATTAAACCATGACTATCTACATGTTCAGTAACTTTATTCTTCATAATGGTTTCTACCATTTTATCCAGTACTGACGTCAGGCTCACCGATCTGTAGTTTTCCGTATCACCCCAGAACCCTTTTTAAAAATTGGCATTGCAATGGTCATTCTCCAATCATCAGGTAGTACAGATGATATTATTGATTGCTCACAGAATACTAATAGTAGGTCTTCAATCTCATATTTCATTTCTCTCAACACCCTCGGATGTATACCATCCAGTCTAGGTGATTTAGTACTCTTCAGTTTATCAAATAGTTCAGTTTATCAAATACTGCCCAATCTAACCCCTGTCCCTCCAACTCTTTATCCCTCCTACCTTGCTCTGAAAATCTCACAATTTTGGGTACTCCACCACATGTGCAGGTATGTGCCCTCTGCATTACACCCCCTCCAGCACCCAGATGGAAATCACAGCACCATTCTATGTAGCTGCACTGGAGCTATACAGGATCTTGTACCCATTTTCTACTATACGACTAGAAATTGAGAGCTTTTTATGGAAGTAGATTGCTAGGCCTTTCTTCTGCTCAGGTAATGCTAGTGTTGCTGTCATTGTCAGAGAAATATGACCCTCCACCGACAACACCATCCTATTCTGTTGCTGCCCAGATGGGTAGTTTGTCTTAGGGGTATGTTTACCAAACCGCGGTAATGTTACCCGCGTTAAGTTCCCCAGTAATGTTACGGATGCCCATATAAAGAAGTGGGTAGTGCATCATTAAAGCAAGCTGTGTCGGGTAATGCGCATTACAAGGCTCTAATGTGCGGTATAGTGTGCCATGGACCCACCGCGCGTGAACACCACAGCGGACGGGAAACATCAGCACGTCCAAAGGGGTTGCAATCTAAGGCGCGCTGACAGTAGAAGACTGCTGAGGGATGTGCAGACATGGTGCCACATGAGAAAAGGAGTCATAGGTGTATGGGAAACAGTCGCAGGCGTGAATGAACAAGGAAAGACAGAGTCCTTTATTTAAACCAACGGCCGCCCGACATAGGCCATGTTTCGTACCCTTCATCAGGGGCTAGCCAGGCAAACAAACTAAAAACATAAACATATAAAACATCAAAATGGTTAGGAAACAACAAGCCAAAATTAAAACCATATTGTTAAAAACAATATTTAAAACGATAAATGCGTGTTAAATAAAACTGAAACATGAAAACATAGAATTAAAAAATAAAAAATATAACATCATACATTTACATAATTAACAAATTCAACAAGGAAAGACATTTTAAGTTTTGGAGAAGATGCACTTGATAGGTTAATTCCACCTGAGCCTCTTCTCAACTCATCTGAAGAAGATCCGGCAGACTGTTGGCACCAGTGGGAAGAGGTGGTTTCATTGACCAAGAACATCGTGAAGGAACAAATGCATTCCGCATATTTGTTGGAGTGCTGCAAGTCCAAGATCATTCCTAGAGGACTTCATGTCAATAAAGCCCCAGGGCTATACACTAGTGAAGAAGGTTTCGTAAAATGCTGGAACGCTATTCTTAACAAATGCTCATTGGACCTGATGATTTTACTTATCACTACAGCTAATAAGCAATCTGAGATTTTAACTTCACAATTGGATGAAAAATTAGATATTCTCAAGAAGTCAGATAAAAATTTCGAGATGATACATGTTGACTATAATAGAAATATCCAGGAATTTAAAAAAGAAGTTAAAAACAAGAAGGTTGATAAATATAAAAGAGATGAGGAGGACTATAGGACAGGATATGTCTATCATTGGAGTAGAAAAATTGAACAAGATAGATTATGGTTTAAGAAAAGAAGTCTATTTTTGACCACAAAGACAGTATTACTCCTGTAGAGCACAAAAAGAAACGAATTAGGAGTGAGTCAGGAGAACTGGATGCTTCTGCATCCCTTTTTTCCCATCAATCCGAACAAGCCCCTTCCCAAAAAGATAAAACCAAGAACCATTCCATCGTTCATAAGAAATCTACGTGGATTCCTCCCCAGAATACCAATCCTGTGATAGAAACATTTGAAAAGGTAGTTTCACAGCAAGTCACAGATGTTTTAAAAAGATGCCATTCAACTTTTAACAATATCACCCATCAAGTGAGAGATGCTATTACATCTTTGCAAAAAAATACTACTATCATTATTAAGCCAGCTGACAAAGGAGGAGCAGTCGTAGTTATGGATAAGGACTACTACATTGCGGAAATCAATCGACATTTCAGTGACACCACATTTTATCTAAGACTTGATGGAGATCCTACGGATAATCTTAAAAGAAGTATAGATAGTCTGGTTACCTCAGCCTTTGAAATTGGATATATTACGGATAAGGAGAAGTCCTTTTTGATAGTGGATAACCCTATTATTCCAACAATATACATTATTCCAAAGATTCACAAATCTTTGGAAGCTCCGCCAGGCCGTCCCATAGTTTCAGCCATCGGTTCTCTGTTGGAACCAATCTCCAAATTTTTAGATTTATTATTACGTCCATTTGTACAGCAGATGTGGTCTTGTGTTAGGGATTCTTCCCATGTTATACAAATTCTATCTGACTTTGACCAGTTTAGCTCTGGGATTATTTTGGTTACTCTTGACGTTGAGTCTCTCTACACGAACGTGCCCCAAGCAGCCGCTCTGCATATCATAGAACAGTTTCTTCTTAAGAGAACGGATCACAAACGTTTGCCCACTGCCTTTTTGATTACCTTGGCGCGGTATGCCATTTGTGAAAACTTCTTCTGTTTCAGAGAATTGTTCTATAAGCAGGTTAAGGGTATTGCAATGGGGTCTTCTATGGCCCCAGATATAGCTAATCTTTACATGTTCCATTTTGAGGACACTTTTTTGAAAACTCACCCTTTTGAATCTAATGTTGTTTTATGGATTCGTTACATTGATGACATTTTGATTCTATGGAAGGGATCTGTAGATATCCTCTCTCAATTCCATACTTGGATTAATCAACTTGATACAAATTTAAGATTTCAGATGACCTATGATTTGGAACGTATTCCCTACTTAGACTTACTGATCAAGAAGGAACAAGATTAATTTTCCACTACGTTATTTAGGAAACCAACCGACAGGAACACCTTATTGCATTATTCTAGTTTTCACAACCCCTCACTCAAAAATAACCTGCCTGTTAGCCAATTCCTGAGAGCTAAACGCATCTGTACCAAAACTAAGGATTTTGAAGAACAAGCCCAAAACATGACTGCAAGGTTTTTGGCAAGAAATTATCCTGCTAGATTTTTACATAAGACTTACACCAGGGCCTGTGAGTCCCCTAGAGAGAATTTACTCCAGACCAACAAGCGCCATGATGAGATAGGTATGGTCTGTCCGTTGATATATTCTTCACAATCTAAATCAATAGTTAAAATTTTACAAAAAGAATGGCATCTGTTACAGACCTTACCAGCATTTAGAGATCTCAAACTCACAGTGGCACATAAACGCAATATCAATTTGCAGAATTTATTAGTACCCTCTGCTCTTACAGAGAGGAGTCTGCTGTCAAATTTTAAGGGACAATTTCAATGTGGCAAATGCTCAGTGTGTCTCAATTCACTTCCTGTTCAGAATTCTTTCGTTCATCCTTTTACTAATCAGGTTTTCTACATAGACAACTTTTCCAATTGTGAAACTAGTAATGTTGTATATATTATCCAATGTCCGTGTAAAAAACTCTATGTAGGCAAAACCACTCGTCCCATAAGAACTAGAATAGTAGAACATAAAAGTTGCATTAGACGCCAACTCTCTGACAAGCCCCTTGTCTAGCATTGGCTTGATGCCCGCCATAAGGTTATGGATCTCAAGTTTTTTATCATTAAAAAAGTTAAGACCAATTGGAGGGGGGGGGGGACATTAACAAGACTATTATGAGGCTTGAACAAAGGTTTATTTTTCGTATGGATTCTTTGGCCCCAGCAGGTTTGAATTTGGATACGGACCCGTCTGTTTTCCTTTAATATGACACCACATATAGATAATTCTATACTATGGTTGTCTATCATTATTCTTCTTTGTCGGTTTGTCAGTTTTTTTAGGAGTCCTTGATGCTACCCCTTTTTTATCCTTGTTCAGGCCCTGTGGGCTCCTGTTTTCCTTGTTTCCCTGGTTAATCCTGGTTTATCACTCCGTTTCTATTAATGAATTTTCTATTAATGTATTTATACTAAGGGGTATGTTTACTAAAACCCCGCTAATGTGCGGGCCGCGCTAGTGTGCGGGTGCCATATAAGGAGTGGGCGTTTCTTGCTGAAAAAGAAAAACCGTGATTTAAATATGCGCTAATATATCTTCTCACATCTATATAATAGTCAACATAAACGCCTATAATAGGTTTAAGCTCACTCTTATACCTGTTATACAGATAATGTAATATAGTTCAATATTGTTCTTGTTATGTTGTAATATTTCATACAATTTTTGTTATAATGTAATATAGTTCCATAAAGTTCTATGTATCTGTTTGATTGTTGTTGTAATGTAAACCACTGCAGATCCTTGGAAGCAGCGGTATATAAAAGCTGTTCAAATAAATAAATAAATAAATAAAAAATAAAATAAATAAGGTGCGCGGCTCCCATGTGCGCCCCGCACATTAGCGCATGAGAAAGCTGCGCGGGAGGCATAAGTGGCGCGCTGATGTGTAAGCAGAAGAGCAGAGCCACAGCACAATGGTTGCGACACTTACCAATGGTGTAGGGATCAGGGGTTCAAAGTGCCCAATGAACAAGGCTGGCTGAGGCATTACATATTATGGGGAAGATTGCTTTAGGAGGCATTTTATTTTTATTTTAATTATCACTACTAGCAAACGCACTCTCAAAACGTGTTAACATAAGGCGCCCCATAAGGCACATTTTAAAGTGCACTGTCCGCCAAGGCACCTTAGACTGTTGCTTATAGGGCACTTTATAGGGTGCCGTATGAGGTACCGCAAGGTCAGAGTACTGGTTTTGATGGCAGCACTGTGCAGTTGAAGGAATGAAAAGCATAAGTAGGTGTTCTGACATGCAAGGAGGAGCAGCAGTGGAGCACAATGGCTAAGGCACTGACTGCTGATACACGGGTCATGAGTTTGCTCCCCAGGGTGCCTAATACGTAAGGCTGGCTGAGGCATCAGCTTTGCAATGTACGTTTTGTTTCCTGCAGCAAGTTATTGTTTTTTGATTAAGTGCTGCCAGCAAACACGCCCTCATGTGCCGTAATTGAAAATGCCGTGTAAGGCACCCTATAAGGCACTCTATAGGGCACATTATAAAGTGCACTGTCCGCCACGGCACCCTAAAATGTCCCCCATAGGGCACCCTATAGGTTGCGTCACAGGATAATGTATAGTGCACCTCATATGGACGGGAACCATAAGGTGCCCAATAGGGCACACTCTAAAGCGCCCTCAGAGGCACCTTATGGGTACAGTACGCTGAGGGTGTTTTTGCTGGCAGCAAAAACGTACATTGAAAAAAAAATAATGCTTTGGGCAGCCCTATCAGGTAACCCCACTGTGGGTTTGAACCCATGGCCTCTGGCTTTACAGGCAGTGAAGCAACCACTGGGCTACAGCTCTATAGCTGCTAGCAAGCCCCTGGCTGGCTGCAGAGAGCCTGCACGTCACCACACAGACAGTCTGCTGTGGTCACCAGGATAGGGTTAGCCCACCCGTACCCATGATGCACTGCACATGCAAATCAGCTGTCCACAGGTAAACACAAGATGGGGTATGCACCCCCACAGCACCTCGGCCTGCTAGGGGGAAGTGACCATGTGCACCCCCACAGCACCTCGGCCTGGTAGGGGGTACAGACCGTGTGTTTTACTGGCACAGAGTAGCTACACACTGTCACATTGTGCGGGTACTGTGCTCACCCTGAGGGTGCAGTGAGGTGCCCAGCACCAGGTCCACAGCACCTTCCATGGGTGAATGAGGCCATGCTGGAGGTGCAAGGCAGTGTTAATGTGTGAGATAGGTAGTTTCTGCAGAAACACCTTGGATATGTCTGTCTCAGTCAGGTGTATCCCCCCAGAGGATCATGCACCACCACCCCTCTCCAGGGCTGAGGGTGACAAACAGGGTCTCCCTGCAATGGTGGCAGTAGAGGGGACTACCAACCCCAGTCCTGCTGCAGAAGACACCCTTCAGGGCAGTCAATGCAGCTCTGTACATAACACAATAGCAGACAGACATTAGGCCTGTATATGCTAAGCTGCACCCCACCACTATCTGATATTCTCCTACAGCAAGCCTTCAGGCACTGCACCCTGCAAGCCACTCCATCAAGATGCATACCAGCTGCAAACAGTCTGCTAGCTAGTCCATAGTGCATGTTCCCAGTGGAAATGCATGCACCCAGAACTGGGATGCCAGCATACACAACAAGCAGATAAATCAGTGACTGGGCCCCAAAAGAAAACCCATAAATATCACATGAAAGAAATGCTATATAGCACTATGGGGGTGCCTAGCCATGCTGTCATCACTGCACAGTCAGGGTGAGAGTGATCTCCCAGCAGGACATACTGAGGTCACCCTGTCTGTGTAGGTAGTGGCCGGGCACTAAAATGTCCCAGTCAGTGCCCTATGCCCTGTGCAGATGCACCCTGTCCGGGCTATACCCATGGTACCTTGCTCCTCATTATGCACATTGGCAGGCCAATACTGCCAACAGTGCTGGCAGTGTTGGCTGTGGAAGGTGTTTGCAGCCACCACACACTGTATAGACGGACACACACTCTGACACCTATGCCAGCATTGTGCTACTATAGAGGAGTTCAGCAGCCATGCCCACCACACCAGTCCTGGGCACAGTACAGGCATGGATATGGTATGCAATACTGTTGGGGGTCACTCCCCAGGGTGGTAAACACTGTCAGAGACCAGACCTGCAGCACACACCGCAGACATCAGAATGATTGTTATGATGGAGCTCAATCAGCAAACTGTGCTTAACGTAGGTATTTCTATCTGCCGGTACTCATAGCAAATGTTTGAGAGCTGTGTACCGTATACCCAGGTGTAGGGTTGCATTGCTAAGGTATGCAAGTGCTAGTATTGGGAGATGCACGCAGGGCCCAATGTCCTGCCTCTCCAGGAGGCATTGGCCAATGGGGCCTGTGGGTGTGGGTGTGGGTGTGTCTGCCCCTGTTGGCTGCTGCTTTATGGCAGAGGTTCCCAAATCCAGTCCTGGTGTGCCAAACACTGTTCGGGTTTTCATGCTGTCCCTCATGAATATGCATGAGCTACATCTGCATACCATGGGGGTGGTGCATAGATATGCAGCACAGGCATCTTTATTAGAGGCAGCATGGAACCTGAATGGTGTGTGGCCCTCCAGGACTGCATTTGGGAGACTCTGCTCTAGGTAATGCGCCTGTTTATGGTGTCTGTGCTCGGTGGGGTAAAATATAGGCATATTAACCATGCGTGTGTTCTCAGCAATAAAGGTTTGTCCTTACTATCACGGTTTAGTTGTGGGAAAAATATCTGCACTGGATTGGCAGTAGCCCCAGCTGGGCTTTGAACCTGTGACCTTCTGTTTTTGCACACACTATCTGTATGCATTGCACCACTGTGTTGCCACAGCTATGCTGTATTCCCTGGGGTGTCCATGACTGTACATCCGACAGAGCCTGTCTGTTGCAGTGGACGGTGCCAGCCTGCACAGGGCAAGGCCACTGTCTGGTGTGGCTAGCAGCCATTGCCCCCTCCACCACCTGTACCCTTCCGCCAACATGCTGACATGTCCTTATCTTGGACAAAGCATATGACCTGATTGAGGTGTGGCACTCCAGGACTGCATTTGGGGGATTCGGCTGTAGGTAATGGCCCTTTTTATGGTGTGTGTGCGGTGTAGGGTAAAATATAGGTGTTTGAACCATGCTTATGTTTTCTACAAAAAATGAGTGTCCTTACTATCTCTGTTTAGTGGTGGGTAAAATATGGGGACTGGGTTGACAGGAGCCCCAGCTGGGATTTGAACCTGTGACTCTCTGGTCCTACAAGCACTGGCTGTGTCCGCTGCACCACACTGTGGCCAGAGAGACAGTGCAGTCCCTGGAGATAGGAAACCTGGCCGAACGGGTCAGAAACCCTGCTCTGCACAGTTTTACTGTGGGCTCGTTCACCTTGTATGGGGACAAAAGGGCAAATAAACCTCAAAAATGACCTCTAAAAAAGGGATATAAAACATAACCAAGCTGGCCAACAGTGATATCAATGGGCAACATTAAAAAACACTCCCAGGAAAGCTCCAAAAAAATGAACTGATTTTTGGACGGGTAGACCCTTCCAAAAATCATTTCTTTTTTTTGGAGCTTTCCTGGGAGTGTTTTTTAATGTTGCCCATTGATATCACTATTGGCCAGCTGGATTATACTGTTTTAGAATTTTGTTGTGGTCATTTTCATGTTTTATTTGCTATTTTGTTCTGTTCACATGTATCACACTGCTCACGTTTTTCAGGTTTCTCCGGTTTTGCTGTACATTGCTGACGGAAATGGTTTCTCTTCCCTTTAAATCGGCTCTAACGTGAGGTTTTCACTCGCGGTATTTTTTAGCTTGATTTTCAGCCCCGCTCCTGTGCGGGGAGCCTCTCCTCTCCCACTCTCCACCCATTGACCCCGTCCCGCCGCCCCTCGGGAGCCTTCCTCCGCCCTCGGAATGCCTTTCCACGCCTCTATTGCACTTCAGCGTGCCGCGCACTTGTGCGGGCCCGTTAGTGCAGTGCACACATGTGCGGGGCACAAAAATGCACTATTAGTGTGCGCTAAGGTACCTTAGCGCACGCTCAAGTTCCCCCCGCACAATTGCGCGGTTTAGTAAACATACCCCTAAGTTTGAGTGTGGTTGTAGTGTTCATTCCACGTAGGCGCTTTTATTGATAATGTTGGTGTACGGACTTTTATCCTTATTTATTTATTTATTTCCTACACTTTTACCTTTTCTTTTAATGTATTTATACTATGTTTGAGTGTGGGTTTTAGTATTTATCTCGCTTAAAGTTGGTGTACTGTCTTTTATTTATTTATTTATTTCTTATGATGCAACGTTTTTATTGGTTGGTATTTTATAGTTTTTTAGTGTTCGTTTTATGGTTTTGTCCCCACTTCGAATGCTGGTTATTTATATTTGGAGATTGATCATACCCTAGGGGTAACCACCAATGCAAGTGCAGGTTAGGTTAGTTGGTACGACTCTCTAGTTTTTTATCTGTTTACAGCACCTTTCCAAAGGTATTTTTTATGCTCATCCTTAATCAATAGGTTGATTTCGCAGTTCTGATTGTGGTCTTGATTTTGTTAGGCGCCTTTACGGTGGTGTAACGTCATTTACTTATTTTTCTCCTGCAGATGATCTCTCAATGGCATTGATCTATAAATTGATTGTAGTTCTCATATTCAATCCTTCCTCAGCGGGTGTACACATTTTTATTTTTTAATGGCATTGTTTTATTGTTGTTTTTCATTTTTAATGCTTATCCTTAATCATTAGCTGGATGCTGCGATCCTGAGGGGTGTTTCCTACTTTTATGCCTATTCTTAAATCATCAGCTGTATGCCACGAATTTGAGTATGAGTTTTAGCATGCCCTCGGTTTTTTAATTGTCTTCTGTGGATGAGCTATTAACGGCATTGCTCGATCAATTGGTTTTAATTCTCACATTCAATTCCCTTCTTTTAGCGAGTGCGGTTTAAAAATTGTTTTCAAATATTTGTTTTGCGTTTAATATTTTATACATTCTACGTTGCTTGTTTTGACATTACTTTTATGCCAGGATTTACGCTGCACGGCTTACCTTTTTGTTTTTAATCCCGCCCATTATTGGCCCCTGCCCACTTCTTCTCTTTTTCTTCATATGCGCATGTGTCGGCGTCTTCCTTCCCTCTGCACATCAACTAAACATTGACGGCAGTTCTTTTGAGGTATGTTTACTCCCTTCATGTTTTATTAGTTCTTTGCCTGAATGTTCGATTTTATTTTGAAATTTCATAAATGTTTGTAGGTTTCTTCATCTATTATTTTGTGCACACAGCACTTTACTAAAGTTCTCCTCCATACACACGCCCCCTCTTTGTCGCTTTTCTTTGCAAATACACAATCCCTGATGTCCACGGCAAGCCGTATGTAATAGTTTTTTGATGCGCGGGGTCTAAGTTGCTGTGCCATTATACTGGGATAGCCATACCATTTTGATACTTGGTTTTAACATGGGGACATTTTAATTTTACGATTACTTTTTTCTGAAATATGCCTGTTAAGATCCTTGTAAGAAGCATTGTTTTGCAACGTGGTTTCTGCCCCCTTGACATGCGATGGCTAGTTAAACTGCATTACCCATAGTGGTTTGATCACCCTTTTCATGTTTTTATGGTTTTATTGTCTCCAAAGACTCACTCCTTATCGTTTTTTAGTATTTCCTCTCCCTCCCCCCTCCCCTCCCCTCCCCCTCCTCCTTTCCCCCTTTATAGCTATTTCATGACTGTTCTGGATGTATTGACAAATTTAATTGCTTGTGTATCCTGTCCTCTTCCTCCTCTCTCTACTTTTCTTGGTTTGTTAATTTGATCTAATTGAATATGCAATGTGTTGATGTATGGTTTTATCTATTCTATTATATTTTTGTGAATAATTTTTATGTTCTTTTAGCATTAGCATATATTTTAAGTATCTGCACAAACAGTGCAAAGTGACATTTGGTTTATACATCACAGCAGAGGTTAGTAATTCAGTTTTGCTTTAAGCACATTCTCATCAGGTCCCGAGCACTATTGTTCCTCCCTTGTTGAATTTCTTAATTATGTAAATGTCTGATGTTATATTTTTTATTTTTTAATTCTATGTTTTCATGTTTCAGTTTTATTTAACACACATTTATCGTTTTAACAATTGTTTTTAACAATATGGTTTTAATTTTAGCTTGTTGTTTCCTTATCATTTTGATGTTTTATATGTTTATGTTTTTAGTTTGTTTGCCTGGCTAGCCCCTGACGAAGGGTACGAAACACGGCCTGTGTCGGGCTGCCATTGGTTTAAATAAAGGACTCTGTCTTTCCTTGTTCATTCACGCCTGTGACTGTTTCCTTGTGTTCAGCGTGAGCTGTGCTTTTTTGGTGTCATAGGTGTATGGCCATAGACCACAGAAAGCTGGTAACGCAGTCTGGAATGGGGACGTGAGCCACAAGTAACACAGGCACCCACACCATGAAATGGTGTGCAGTGAAACAGCATGCAGAAGAGTAAACAAATATAGCAGAAAGGGCATCCTGGGTCAGTCTGAAGGGCCAGCTGTGTGGATGGTGTGTGTATAAGGGCAAAATGGGCAGGGAATCCAAAAAGGAGTAAGAGGGAATTGAACTGGTAGACTGAAAAGCCCAAACACAGCTCATTTACACCAATACCAAACCACTGAGCCACTGCCCACACAGACATCCCAAAGAAAGGGAGCATATGTAACAGCTAGCATGTGACGGATAGGCAGCATGGAGGGGACACTGCAGTGTACAGTGAAGAGAGGGAAGGGTGTGTGGATAAGGGACAAAGCTGGAGCCACTGTATGGTAAGGAGAGCAGAACAAATGAAAAGAAAGTAAAAGGTACCTGTGGGCCCAAACCCACATCCTATGTTGGTGCCACGCACGGCTGCAACCACTATCCCAAAACACCACAACACAAATATGTTCAACCAAGTGGACATCATGTCTGCTAGATTATTACGCAGTAGTACATCCTATGCGCATTGCATCATACACGCATTGCGGAGAATGCATGTAGCAGAGCGTCAGACACGTGTGACCGTACAGAGCTTCCTACGTGCCTTATAAAATATGACTAGGCGCCTTAGCATACATGGTCAGATTATGACACATAACAACGCACGTCGCAAACAGGCGATACGTGCTCTATTGCGCATGCTGCAACGCGCATGCACTGTAACATGCCTAAGATGCAACACGTGTATAATACAATACTGCACACTACAGTAGACCACCTGTCCATTGCCCCTCCCCTGTGCCCCCAACAGTTCTAGGACTACAGCTGTACCCCATATGCCAACCATGTTCTGAAATTCAACAGCAGGAGACACAGGCAGCCTGTACCTGCTGCACCATGCCAAGTGCCCCGACTATGCACGAACTAACCGTGTGCACTCCGCTAGCCAGTCTATCCTGCATGTTCACAGTAGAACTGTGTGCACCCAGACCTGGGTTGTATAGCACAGGCACCCAGCAGGTGCCCCAGTGACTGCCCCCCCACCCACGAATGGAGGCACACTTATGTCACCTGAGACAGCTACCATGTAGCACTATGTGGGAATATAGCCATGCCATGGTCACTGTTTGGTCAGTGTGAGAGTGCCCTAACAGCAAGACGTGCTGTGGCCACCTTGTACAAGGTGGTTGGGCACTACAATGTCCCAGCCATTGCCCCACCCCCTCTGCAGATGCATCCTGCCCAGTCCGCCCTGCCCGGGCCATACCCACAATACCTTGCTCCTCATTATGCACATTTGCAGGCCAACGCTGGTAATAGTGGGACATTGTGGACCAAGAGAGGTGTAGGCAGCCACGAAACAATGGATAGACATACACACACACACATACACACATACCTACTGAAGCATTGTGCAAGGATAGGGGTGGTTGACAGCCCTCCCCGCCACACTGGTCATGATCACAGTGCCGACATTGCCAGACTGTACAGGGGGTAGTAAAAGTGCTCTGGTGATAACTGCGGCTCCATGTTGGGGCCAACGGCCCGACACTCCATGGAGCTTTGGATAGTGGAGCCTATGTGAGTGGGCATTTGCACCCCTGTTGCCTGCTGCTTTGGGGAGTGCACATGTTGCTGTTGTATCTGCATTGTAGAGAAAAATATAGGGATGTGTTCTGCAGGAGCCACAGCTGGGATCTGAACCTTTGATCCTCTGCTCTGGGACATGCTAGCTGTGTGTGCTGCACCACACATGCACAGCAGTCCCTGGGGGCGCCTCTATGTCTCCTCAGCCAGACGTTTTCTGTTGTACTGCACACCACATACTGGTACAGGGCATTGCCTGGGTGCACTGCAGGCAGGTGCCACAGCCCCCTCCAGCACCAGCACACGCTCCCCTGCCATGCCACCTGGGCATATGCTGTCGGTGCTGGTAGTGCGCATTCCCAGGCCATCCACTGTGCAGGTAGGCGGTCGCCTAGGGAGCGGGGTCTGGGGGTGGGGAGGCATACATGGACATCCTCACATCCCCCCATCACCGCCTACCAATATTATGTCCCTTCCACATGGGGGAGGGATGGCTGGGGGGATGACAGGTCAGTGCCCTAGCAACTATTGGCTAGGGTGGACCAGGTAGATGTAGGTGGATTGTGTTTGGCCTTGGTCAGCTGCTGTCTTGCTGATTTCCAGTTTCTATGTTCCTATGTGCCACCCAGGTGACAGCCTAGTCTGCCCTTTGCCCCAGCTTCCCCCACTACATGTCCTGCCTGCAGCCCCTATGTCCCATTTGCATCATCGCTATAGTGGCCGTTCATACTTGGGCACTATAATGTTGCTGCATATGGAGTACTACTATCACTTTTCTTGGTCTCCCTGCCTATGCTGTACATTGCTGATGCTGAAATGGTTTCACCCTCCTGCATATCTGCAGCTAACGACAGGTTTTCATTCTCGGTAATGTTCAGCCCTTCAGTACTCCGCGTTAGTGCCGTGGGAGCTTCTCCCCACCCACTCCCCGCCCATTGACCCCTTCTCTCTGCTCTCTCTCCGCCCTCTGGGGGATTTACCACGGACGGGGACGTTAACGTGCGTTAGGTACCCTTAACGCGCATTAACGTTACCTAATGCGGTTTAGTAAACATACCCCTTAGTCTGGCACTTCATCTGAGACCTGTCCATCTTGGGAGACCCTCTCCGTAATTAGGTTACTGATAGCTTAGCTCTGAGCATCACTGCTACACACAAGCCCTTGCAGCATGACAAGCTGCAAACCAAGAAAGGGCTATACATATACATAAATATATATATTTCTTAAATTCCCCTTCTTTTTCAGAAAAGAAGTAAATTTACATCTTTCCCTACCAAGATCGAGAAAACTGCATGAGGGGGGCATACAGTAGAAGCAATATCTTTTGCTTCTGTCCCCACTGAAATCAGGGACAGGAAGTGGTTATAGCCCATGGAATCAGGGGCACTACCTCAAAATGAGGGACAATCCCCAAAAATCAGGGGCATCTGGTAACCTTATAGAATGGACAGCGACTATTCAATAATAGCCATTTTAGAAAGTTGTGCTACATGTAAACCTGATTTTTTTTTAAATAAAAAGGCAATTTCTAAAATAATGTGCCAAATGCAGAGGCAGTGATCCCATGCATACTTTTAAACAGTCTTAAGTGGGCATCCTGGGGTCAGAGCTGAGCAGATTTTAGATATTACACATTTACTTTGAAAAATGTAAAGTGTACGTATAAATGCTGGCAGAGAAATGTATTTGTCTGCTACCTCTAGATACATGTGTAAGTGGCAATATTAGAAGGAAAGTATATGCATACTTTCCTTTCTAAATATGTTAAGTGACCAGTTCTAAAATGATCCTCCACAAAATATCAAAAAGAAACAAGACCACTGGAAAAAATATTTGTGTTCCAGCAATCAGGGGTAAAATTTCCATCTCATGAATTCCCCACCCCAAAGGGCTTTAGCTCAGTGTGGTTGACTGTGAAGCTGGTTTCCTTTAAATACTGGAGCTTGCTATTCCCAGAGGTAAAGCTTTGCTTTTCTGCAAGATTCAAGTGCCTTATATGGCTTTCTGATGCTTTCCTTTAAAAGGATCTGACTTGGATAACCCATAACTAATTCTCAAGGCTCTTCCCATCTGATGTGTGTCACTCTTTCGATTGGAGGTTTCCTTATATCCATCATGAACTTCCAGAAGTTTCATGTGCTTTGGCTATCAATTCTTTTTATGTCCATTGTTTCTCAGGCTTCTTAGTTCCTGTAATCTCATCTTGTTCCAGTGCCTAAATTTCAGGGATCTCTGCTTTCTTTATCTATTTTTAATCTTTACATATCCTACTACTTCTACGACTGGGCTCCCATTGCTTCTCAGGCCCATCATTTTTTCTCCTTACTTCAGTCAAGTATGTTTCTTATGTTATCCTTGTGCTTGCTCCCTTTTTTTCATGCAAGAATGTCTGTTTTATATAATGCCTTAAAAGAAAGAGTGGAGGAGTAGCCTACTGGTTAGAGCAATGGGTTGAGAACCAGGGAAACCAGGACTCACAGGCTTGCTTCTCCCACTGATGCGCCTTGTGACCTTGGGCAAGTCCCTTCACCCTCGGTTGTCTCAAATAAATCTTAGATTGAGAGTCCTTTGGAAAAAAGAAATCCATGCTGTACTGTGTCTGAATTGTAAACTGCTTTGAACTCAGATTAAGAAAAGACAAGCAATTAAATCCAAAATCCAGATTGCAGAAACTCTATGACATTGACCCAATGTGAACCTGACACAGCTGTGGAATCTTGATACTAATGTACTAAATGCCACAATTAATCATGCAACAATTTTAAATAATATTAATTTGCTGAAATTAAATTATTGAGGACAAAGTACCTTACGTACACAGAAATGTCACGTTGCAACCAAAACCTACAAGCATCAAAGCAGATAATACTCATGCTGCTGCTGTTGCTCTCTGACCAGTGCCAATAAAACGAGCACCAGATGTACTAAAGGGTTTTTCCCATTCTCTTTCTATGGAAAAATGCATAGGGCATCTGACCCTAAGTTATTTCTACATGTAACATTAGACAAGGTCATTATTAATTTGGAACAGAAAGAGTACTAAAATAATGTATGACAACTTTGCAATGTTGCAGAATTTCCTTGAATCCCTAGTGAGGTAGTGTAAACTTCTAGCAGCTTCCAGGCCATTCCAGAAGAAAGTTACAGCTGTAAAGAACACTATCTTTCTCACTTCACTCTCTGCCTACAGACCAGTTTAGGAGAAAGCAACTATTAACTGGTTTTCTTCTGTACAGGCTGTCAATGTAGCTCGGCCATCTAAAAGGACCAAATACCCAAGCCCCAAGAATTAACTACTCCCCAGGGGTTAAAAGTAACAATTTTCTTGGTGATTTCAAGTTCTAGAACATAATGGACCCAATTTTAAAAAGGGCCGATATTTAAATGCAACAGTGCTTAAATATCAGTGGGATTGTCAGCAGCAGTAAGATAGTAGCTGCCGCTGAATATCCTGACTGAGCTATTCTATCCGGATGCCAATTTTATACAGATAGAGGAAATTTTCAGCCGGCACTTATCTGGATAGCAAGTTAGGCCTGATTTTCATAAGGTGTAAGCTTTCCAGACAAATGCCAGCAGAAAATTGACACTATCCAGATAATGTCAGCAATTATCCAGATAGCAGCCACACTGTCCTCACTCTGCCCTTCATTGACTGGAGATATTCAGCTGCACTATCTCACTCAGAGCTCATTTTGATAATGCACTATGGACTATCTAGATAAGGGTTCCGGCTATTGGCCGAATGTTTTCATAAGGTGTAGCAGAATACACGTAAGGTCATGTTGTGTTCTGTATTGTTAAGCAGAAGATTGGGATTTGACTTGCTTCAAAACCTAGGCTTCTTCTCCATAGATTGGTTTGGGAGTTTTACTTTGAAGACTAGCTAAGTGGTTACCCAAGAAAATTCTTTGGCTAAAAATACCCTCCCTCTGAACATTCTCACCAAACTCCTCCTGCTGGTAGTGCCTGTCCCTCGCAACTAAAAATGCAATATCACTGCATCTCCCTCTACTGGCAGCAATGCAGTCAGAGCACTCTGTGCAGGATGGCAGAAAGGATGCCTTTTCTCAATGCTCAAAAGTCTGCAGGAAGTAATTTTATAAAGCATTTACTCTGTATAAAGCATATTTTACATGCAGAATCTGGCAATTACAAACTTGCATGAGGAGTATATATGTGTAAAACATACGCGCACTGAAAGATTGCATCTGCTTTTATGCGACCTGTGCTTAGGCAATCCCAGAGGTGCAGCTTGATTCTCACTGGGGTGGTGTGGTAATGTATGCTTGGCTTTTATAAAACATGTGTGTCCATGCATTGACTACATGCAGACATTTATGCCTTCTACAGAGTAGATGCAAATTTGTGCATGTAAATGTGCTCACTGCTGGAACTAGTTCTGGATTGTTATTTTATAAAGGCTACTTATAATTCATAAAAAGAAGGACAACAAAGTGCCCATGTGCCTTTATAAATAGGTGCACATTGAAAAGAGCAATACTGAAGATTGTAGGAAGGAGAGAAAAATAGAATGATGCTATAGTTAGGTAAAAGTCAAATGAGAGAAATAGAAGGATAAATGTCAGTGAGAGATGTAGTGAAGGAAAAGCTGAAGATGACAGGGAGTGTGAAGAAACAGAAAATGGAAATGGGATCTTGGAAAAGGGCTTAGAAGAAAACCAACAAGAGGAAGTAGTTAAGAAAGATTGGGACCAACCCAACTGGAATAATATGGTGATCAGACAAGAAAGGTACAGAAGAGTGCCAATTTTAAAGAATAAAATATGTCAGCTTTGAAAAATTATTTATTTATCTGCTTTGCTATACCATCTTATCTGGGAATCAAGGTGGTTTATAAGGAACAATAACATAACGGGTTTACATAAAACATTTGAAATATAAACAATAACATAACGGGTTTACATAGAACTTCTAAACATGAGTGGCATGGAACATCACTATTAAAAGGTATCTCAGATGGATCGCTACAATAACAGCAGCTATGGGTACCAGACCAGTCTGTCAACAATGAGCCGCCTGACTGAAGACCGAACACAATTTAGGACAACTATCCAGAGGGTCGCCATGAGTCGACACCGACTCAACAGCACTTAACAACAACAACATAGAGGTATGTTTACTAAACTGCAGTAACGTAGCAGTGGCTACGTTAACATGCATTAGGTAACGTTAAAGCGCAATATGTAACGTTAACGCACGTTAACGTTACGTTAACATGTGTTAGCGTTCCCGGCTGCGGTAAACACCACAGAGGGTGGAGAGAGGGCAGAGAGAAGGGGTCAGTGGGCAGGGAGTGGGCGGGGAGAGGCTCCCATGACACCAACGCAGGGAACTGAAGGGCTGGAAACTACCGCGAGTGAAAACCTGGCGTTAGATGCACATTTGCAGGAGCGAGAAACCATTTCAGTGTCAGCAATGTACAGCCTTGGCAGGGAGCCCAAGAAAGGTGATAGTAGTGCTCCATCTGCAGCAACAGAATAGTGACCAAGTATGAAAGGCCACTATGGTGATGGTGCAAATGGGGCATAGGGGGACTGCAGGCGGGACATGCAGTGGGGGTAGCTGGGGCACAGGGTGAACTAGGCCATCGCCCAGGTGGCACATAGGAACATAGAAACTGGAAATCAGCAGGAAAGCAGCTGACCAGGGCCAAACATGCCCAGTAGTCCATGTTCCACAGTGTCCCATCCAGGGGACATTACCCAGCAAGTACCCCAAAAGTCACACAGGTACCACTATGCCTGTAATAGGGCAAGCAGTGCACATATGGGGACCACACTAACAAGGGTCCATAGACCACAGCCAGGATGGGTACCAAACAGTTCGTAGACCCAGATAACGGAACACACTTTACGCCAGCCCCTAGTAAGGCATTGCAGGGTGTGCCCATGCGTTGTCGGAAACATATATACACCCAGTAGGCCAAACTGGGTACACCGTACCTGAGGGGCATACCTTAGCCTGTCCACAGTCGGCAGTAACAACACACTCTGCCTACATCTACCTGGTCCACCCTAGCCAATAGTTGCTAGAGCACCAGCCTGACATCTCCCCAGCCATCACTCCCCCATGTGGAAAGGACATAACATTGGTAGGCAGTGATGAGGGGGATGTGTGAATGTCCATGTATGCCTCCCCACCCCAGATCCCACACCCTAGGCAACTGCCTACCTGAACAGTGGATGGCCTGGGACCGCGCACGACCAGCGCCGACAGCATATGGTCATGTCGGCATGGGGGTGTGTTTGTGCTGGAGGGGGCAGTGCCACCCACCTGCAGTGGACCTAGGCCAGTACAGGGCATGGCCTAGGAAAGTCCAAAAGCAGAGGGTCACAGGTTCATAGGGGTGTATGTCTATCAATTGTTTTCTGGCTGCCTACATCGCTCTGGGCCCACAACGTCCCACTGTTACTAGCGTTAGCCTGCAAATGTGCATAATGAGGAGAAAGATATTGCGGGTATGGCCCGGACAGGGCGAATTGGCAAGATGCATCTGCACAGGGTGTAGGGCAATGGCTGTGGCACTGTAGTGCCCGACCACCACCTACATGGACAGGGTGGCCACAGCATGGCATGCTGTGAGGTCACTCTCACCCTGACCGAGCAGTGACCATGGCATGTCTATGCTCCCACATAGTGCTCAACACTATTTGTTTTCAGTTTTACCTGTGTATTCCTGTTTCTGAGGCCCAATCACTGAGATACCTGTTTGGTGTCTGTGCTGTGCATCCCATCTCTGATGCACAGGGTTCCTCTGTGAGCATGCATTATGGAGTGGCTAGTGAACTGTCTGCAGTTAGTCTGTGCATGTTTAGAACACCTTGTAGGGTGCTGCAGGTGCAGTCTGACTGTGCCATCTGCTGGTGAATGGCAGACTGTGGTGTGGGGCAGTTTAGGTTTCCCCAGCTTATCTCAAGCATTACTGCTGGTCTGTCACTGCCACAGTCATAGGTATGGCTCTGGCCCACCAGCCATGGAGGGCTGTCCTCTGCCAGCAGGACTGCTGTTGCTTGTTCTACAGCCAGGACTCAGACACCTGTCCTTCCACTCCCTCACCTACAAAATGGGTGATTGTGGGTCCTTTGGGGTATATAGTGTACACCACTTTGACATGTAGAGACAATGCTACATCCACCTCATGCGAGTCTAGACACCCCTCTGCCCTGATAAGAGGTACCCACGGTACCCAGACCCTAACAAGGGGTATGCACTAATATGGGTGACCACACAAGGCCACATGTGACTGCAGGACACCTGGCACACATTGGCACTGCTGGTGATGTGCAGCAGGACCTATCTTTAGCACCACATGTACAGTACTGCAGACCTAGTGCTGGGCGACCATCCTAAACCTCAGGGTGACCACAGAACCTGCACAATGGCATGGTCTGTAGCTACTCTGTGTCAGTATCATGCACTGTCAGTCTGTCTTACCATGCTGCAGTACCGGAGAGGTGCAGACCCTATCTGGTGATCAGCTGTAGACCGCTGTTCTGCATCATGGGTTCTGGTGGGGTTACCCTATCCTGGCACACAAAACAGATGATTTGTGCGGTGACCTGCAGTCCTTCTGTACCCAGCCATTGCTATGTAACAAGCCATAGAGGTATAGCCTACTGGTTAGTACAATAACATTCTAAACAGTGATCATGGGTTTGATTCCTCATTGTTCCCTCTTTTCATGCCTGTCCACCTCAGATATTTTGCATGCCTGTAACAATCATATCTTTGCAGATCCGTGTTGCCAGCCCATATTACCTTCACCAATGTTGCCAACAATCCTTCGGTCCATCTTTCTGCATCTGTCAGCTGTGTAGAGTCCTGTCTTCCTGTGCAGGCTGCCACCCCATGTCCTGTGCTGGTACCCTTTCCTGCATTGTGTCTCTTCATGCTTGCCTCGCCTGTGCCTGATCTGCATGGCACCACCACTCCTCTGACCACCCATCATTGTAACTATCCTGCCACCTCTGCCTCTACTGGGGGACACGTATTCCCATCATCTGCCACCCACTGTCTTTCCAGTACTTTACATTGCCAACACCCTCTGCTGTGGTACAGTTGCCCCCACCATGTTTGTCAACAGTACTGGCAGCCACATGGGATACCCACAGATATGGCAGGTCCAGCAGCTCCCAGCTCTCCCTTCTTCACTCACCTGTTCATTGCATTTCCTCAGTGCTCTATCTAGTGTTAGGGCTACATCTGTCTCTGTGCCTCACAGGTTATGTATGTCATCCTGAAGCACCTTGCAGCCCTTAGGGCACACTAACCTAGGGCACCATAACCTTGCTAGGCCACTTTAACCTATGGTTCCATAGCCCAGGGTGCCTTCTACAGTGCCTTAACTAGGGATACCTAATACGACCTTATGAGGCACCCTACAAGGCACCTTGTAAGGCACCTAACAAGGCACCTTATAAGGCACCTTACAAGGCGCCCTATAAGACACCTTACAAGGCGCCTTATAAGGCACTTTACAAGGCGCCCTATAAGACACCTTACAAGGCGCCTTATAAGGCACCTTATGGGGCACCTAACAAGGCACCTTATAAGGCACCTTACAAGGCACCTTAAAATGCATCTTAAAGGGCACCTAACAAGGCACCTTACAAGGCACCTTCTAAGGAGGAGGTTGCTTTTGAAATTATTTTTTAAAAAGAGTAGTGGAAGAACATTTTTTCGTTCTCTCTCTAGAGCAGAGGATCTCAACCCAGTCCTCAGGACACACCTAGCCAGTCAGGTTTTCAGGCTAACCACAATGAATATGCATGGCAGAGATTTGTATACAATGGAGGCAGTGCAGACCTCTCTCATGTATATTCATTGTGGTTATCCTGAAAACCTGACTGGCTAGGTGTGTCCTGAGGACTGAGTTGAGAAGCTCTGCTCTAGAACAGAGAAGGGCATGGCTGACAGGATCTGCAGGAAAGTAAACAGAGCTTCAGAGAGACCAGATCCATTTATTTATGTATTTTATTTATTTGAGTGTTTTCTATACTGCTATATACCGCTATAATCATAGTGGTTTACAACTGAATAACTACTACATAGAACATGTTAACAGAATAAAAGGTGCTGCAATCAATAATTTGCATGATTCAGGAGAAAATAACTTATTTACAATTAATATACAATAAATGTTATGATGCAAAAGGGTAAGTTCAGGGAGTACTGGTGGGGGAGATTGTTATATTATGGGTTCGTATAGTTTGAATAGTAGGGGGAGAGTAGTTATTTATGTAGGCTCCATGTTGAATTGTGGTGAGTTTTGAACAAAATGTTCAGTAAAGAGGTGAGTTTTGAGGTGGGGACGAAAAGTGGCGAGGTCTGTGATGTTTCGAAGGCTAGCTGGTAAAGCATTCCAGAGCATAGGGGAGATATATTTGAAAGTTCTATTGCTTGTGCATTTTTTAGTTTTACGGAATTCAGATGGAGTAACCAGGGTGTTCTTCAATTGCTCTCGTCTTTGTCGGTTGTTAGGTACGACTTTGACTAATTGCGAGAGGGGTAGGGGCAATAGTTTTCTAATGAATTTCAAAGTGATCATAAGTAACTTGTATTTTATACGGCTATGGATGAGTAAGCAGTGTAGGTCATACAAGATCAGTATAATATGGTCAATTTGATGTGTATTGTGAATGATTTGAGCAGCAGAGTGTTGTGCCATCATAAGTGGATGCAGGGATATCTTCAGTAGACCATGCAGTAGACTATTAGTAGTGTGTGGGGTTATCATCACCTGCATTATCATTCTGAAATCTGATGGCTGTTTTAAGGGTTTTATATGTTGCAGTAGACAGATTTTGTTGAATATTGCTTTAGCAGTATTCTTGATGTGGGTATGGAAAGATAAGTGTTTATCTAAAGTAACCCCTAAATATTTGACCTCATCTTTAACTTCAAGTAAAACATCATCAATTGGTATGGACTGTGGTGAGATATAGGTTTGGTTCATAGTAATTATTAAGACTTCATTTTTTTTGTAATTGATATTTGTTTTTGAGCCATATGTAATTGATGTTTTTGAGCCATATTGCGATTTTCTTGAAGCAAGATGTTATAGGGTCGAAGTTGGGTGCATTTATGTTAAAGAGCATGAACAGTATTATGTCATCTGCATAGATGGCATAATCAATTTTGAACTGTTTAATTATTTGAGAGACTAGTTGAATATAAATCTAAAATAGGAGTGCTGATAGTACAGATCCTTGAGGAAGGCCAGTAGTTTGAGTAGTGTCCAATGGTTCCTTATTGAAATCTTTCAGAGAGATCGGATGTGAACCATTTAAGCGTGGTATCACATATACCTATTTTCATTAGCCATTGAATTAGAAGGGCGTGGATGACAGAGTCGAATGCAGCAGCTATATCGAGAAAGATTAACATATAGGCTTGGTTATTGTTATCTATTGCCTTAATAATTTTGTTGTATATGGTTAGCATCAATGTCTCCACACTGTGGTATGGTCTAAACCCAAATTGTTTGTCGTCTAGGGGTGAATAGAGATCAATGTGATCCTGCAATTGAATGCAAACATATTTTTCTATTATTTTAGCAAAGAAAGGCAGACTGGAGATAGGTTGGTAGGAAGATGAGCATGATTTGTGAAGTGCTTTGTTTTTTAAGATTGGCCGAATGTTAGCTATTTTAAGCTCTAGAGGTATGTAGCCTTGGGATAGTGATTTATTTATAATTGCTTGTATAATATGGGCAATTTCTGCAATAGAATCCTTGATCCATTTAACTGGGCATGGATCTGTTTTAGATGTTGTGGTGTTCATAGATGCAATTATCTTCTTAAGAGATTCAGGGTAAATTAAATGGAACTTTTCCATCGTTCTGTAGGCTGTAATGAGTTGTGGACAATTGTATTAGTAGTGTGTGTTTGGGAGTTTAATTTGGACATGTAAAAATCAGCGAGTGTTTGAGGTGCTGTCTGTAGATGTAGATGAATGGTTAGGGTGAGCTGTAAGGGACTTAAGTATAGCACATAGGTCTTTTTTTTTATTAATTGATCTCATGAGGCGTTTTGTATGAAAGTCCTTTTTAGTTGAATTAATATGTTGCTGATATTTGGTGAGTATGATCATGTATTTGTTCCTGTTTACAGTTGTTTTATATGTATGTGCTGTATTACAATGATAATGAGGTGAGAATTTGAGAGCAGTGAAAAGTTAAGCTCCAAAGCATTAAAGTGTTGTGACAGACCAGAATGAAAATGCTGTGAAAGGTTCTTTTGTTGTTTTTTTTTTGGTTTTTTTTTAATTGGATATCTGTAAAGTGAAATGAACTGTTTTCCAGACTAAAAGTTGTGTTTCACAAAAGGAGAAAGTAGTTATTGCCCAAAGGTGATATTATGTATTGATTATTGTATTTATTTATTTATTTATTTAACAGTTTCTATACTGCCTTATCTTAGATTCAAGGTGATTTACATTGTAACAACTGAATTTTACATTGAACAGGGAGATATAACTTGGAAGTTTTAACATAGCTTTGTATTGAACAGGGAGCTGCCGTTAAAAATGGTAATAAATCCTGCTGGAAAATTGGATTGTTTTAAAGGTTAGAAATCTGAGCTTTGCTGTCTGTTCAGAAAAGTTTGGCTATAAAGCTGTTTTTTCTCTTTTTAGGGGAGAGAGGCATTTGCAGGGCTTATTAGATATTACAAATCCTGTTGAAATTTGGATGAAAGCACAGAAGCCTATAGCTTTTAAAGAGTGCTGGTGAATGTGTACGTATTGACTTGTCCCTTGCTACTCCAAAGCAATTTCTGCTGGAAAAGGAAAATGTTTCTGCAGCAGTAGCTTGTGGCTCCATTTTGGAAGTGTTGCCTGTTTCCTTAGGGAATAGTCAAATAATTTCTGTTTAAACATTTGGCTTCCTGTGAGAAGAATCCATTCCTAAAGAAGCTCAGAGAGAAAACTTAATTTTTGGTCACAGTCCCTGAATTGGTAGTGATCTTGGAAGCCCAGTGTTGGAGTTTGTGACTGTGTGTGTACCTGTGATGGAGGATTTAGCAAAGGACATACTAATTATCTTTTTGTTTTATGTAGCAAGTGCTTAAGGAATTATTCCTCTTAAGCTTTTCGGAGCTGAACTTCTTGCTTCAGCTGGAGTTGGTTTTATAAGTAAAAAGAAATGAATGTGTGATTCCTGAACATAGCTAGTTAAGGTTTTTCCTATTGATTTCTTAAAGTTAGGCAATAGGTTATAAGACTTTGGACCTGATCTGGATCAGTGACCAAAGGGATTCCTGAAGAGAGCCATGTCAGAGAGAGAAAAGAAAGATACTAGTTCTAAAACATGAAATATATTGACTTGATGTTTTACTGAGATGGTACTAGAATAGGTTGAATCAAATAGAATTCATCACAAAAGGGGATTTAAAATACTATTTACTGTTCCAAAGTTTACGTACATATATTTAATTTTGTTTGCTGTAAACTGGAATAGAAGAAAATATTCAGAAACAGATGTGCAATAACATTCCTTACACCACTGCATTGCTCTAAGTATAACTCATGTACTGTTTATTAATACACAGTGATTTCAAATTTATTATTTTCTTGTTAAATTGCTAAACTCTAATATACCATTTCAGTCAAAATGTCTTAAGGTGCTTGCTTCTTGGCAAAAAAGAATTAAGATATTTAAGTGTTCAGGAATTATAAGACATATTTTCTGTAACACCACATTGGTTCTGGCCTCCACCACCCTCTTTGAACTATCTAAACTTTAGATTCATATTCCTCCAGCTGCTGCTATTTGGGTGTAGTAAGTTCTTGGATGAGGTTAGTGATGTTTCTGGAATCCCTACACCTTGGAATTTTACAGTCTGGTATTTATGACCAACACTGACTCTGACAATTTGGTAAAAATTTGGTATTTTGGTTCTAAGACTGTGGCTCCTCTGGGAGTCCTTTGGTGGACATGTTACAATAAGCCTCCCCTTTCCCTAGCTTCAACTCCATCTCCTCCCACCTGGCAAAAAGTGTTAGGAGCATGTGTCTTTGCTTCCATAGCTCTGTGTTTTTTCACTGGCATCAGAGAAGAATTTGAAATGCAAAAACAGGCACTTCCTGTTTTTTTGTGAGAATATAGGAAGTACCTTTTTTTGCATTTTAAACCAGAGAAGAAGCAGAAGTAGTGAGGGTGAAGACACAATCTCCCACCACTATAATGGGACACTTCTCCAATGACAACATCTGGCTTTGATGGCAGCTGCCAGATGATGTCATTGGATTCTCAGGGGGTAGATGATTTTTGATGATTTTCAGTGATAACCAGAAACTCAGATTTCCCCATCAGAGCTGTTTTATTGAGGTTTTCCAGTTAAAACTGACAATCGGAAGCATTAATTACATTAATTATATCATTTAGATTGGGAGCCATTTTAAAAAAGGCAAAGGAAAAGGGAATTGGATTTAGTTCATGCATTTTCTCAGACATTCAAGATGAGTTACAATGAGGTACAGAAAGCAGATTATACATTTCAAGATAGTCAAGGTCTCTGAGATATAGTTTTTGAATAGGATATTGTTATTTTCATTGACGGTATATGACAAATAGCTTTCTTCAAGGACCTCTTCTATGTCCTCAGTATAAGGTCAACCCATTGAGATTATATTTGAGAACAGACATACTCACTGCATTACTATCCTAACAGGCGATGAATGGCAAATTGAATTTCTATCATTGCCGGACCCATTCAAGGGGAACACCAGGGACCTTCACCTATAACAGCTCCCTTTCCCTTCAGGATGAGCCCTCTGATACTCAGGAGTTGCCAGGACTTGAAGCACAGATGTCCCCAATAGGAAGGAGTGGACACTAGGCATCAGGCAGAGGAGGAGGCAGGAAGCAGGAGAGATACTGGGAGAGGAAATAAAATGGCAGGCAGAGTCAGGGCATAACAGGTAGAAGTCAGGGGCAAGCAGAACTAATCCAAGGGAGAGGAAATAATCCAAATAGCAGGACGAAAAAATCCATTATTAATAAACAAGTCAAGATCAAACACCAAGAATCAATGGAGAATAAGGCATTCAGAGCTCCCATAAGAGAACTATCTGAGGTCAGGGCTGGTGCGACCATTAGGCTAACTAGATGTCTGCCCAGAGCACCAATGGTTCAGCGGTGGCCCATTGCCGTCACTACTGCCCCTCTGGGACCTGCAGCAGTGGCAATGGCTTCAAACATCCCCGCAACGCTCACCTAAACCTCCAGAACTGCACGGCTGGTTGTGATTCTGCCCCTCTGACACCAGATGCTGACTTCCTGAGAGGTAAGTGCATGACAAGGTCAAACTCAAACAAGTCAAATTTTAGCCTGGTTTGAATTTCATGGAATTTTCTGATTTTCTTTCCTGCAATATCTGGGGAAATTCATTATAATTTTAATATTAAATCCAGGGAAGATTCAAACAAATTTGTCACATATTTGATTTCTGAAAATTTGAACTGAATTTGCCTTTCAGCAAATCCCTCAAATGAGACAAAACTGCTTAAACTCCAGTGCAGAATCACTGATTTGAGGGGTTCACAGCATATATATATATTTTTTATTATTATTACTTTTTACATTTGTTGAATTAATTTAACAAACCGACAAATGTCTTGCAGGTCCTTTGACTATGTTTCCAAAACATTCTTGCAGGTCCTTTGACCATGTTTCCAAAACATTCCAAATGTCTTGCAGGTCCTTTGACCATGTTTCCAAAACATTCACAGCAAGAATCATCCAGAAAGCAAAGAAAAGCGACCACATCACTCCAATTCTAAGAGACCTACACATACTTCCCATCGAAGCAAGATCTAAGTACAAATCCATCCTACTCACCCACAAAGCCATCCATCAAGCACAGAATACCCAACTTCGCACCCTACTAACCCGTCCAGCCCATGGAAAAGAAACGAGACAAGCCTCCAGCAACTACCTCACAGTCGCCCACAAAAGAACCAAATGCTCTCAACGGACATGCAACCGAGCATTCGAACTCTATGCACCTTCCTTATGGAACTCACTACCGAGCCACCTCAGAAACAAACACGATCTACCGTCATTCAGAAAACAGCTAAAAACCATCCTATTCCAAGAATACTTCAAGACAACCCCCACCAAACAACGCACCAACTCCTGAGCTACCTCATCTTGTACCCCTGAGCAACAACTGTTCTGCACTGTCCATGTCTATAGTCTGTCTTATGTTGAAATCATCAATGTTGCCGACCTGGTGATGGTCCCACCCTGACACTTAATTCTCCCCACCCTTATATGTAACACCGCTTTGACCCAGTGAAAAGCAGGATATAAATACAGTTAAATAAATAAATAAATAAATTATGTTGTTTTTACATCTCAAATCTTTGCTTCAAATATAGGAAATCAGCTTTTTGACCTGAAACAGTAAGTAGTTGCCTGACAACATCACATTTGCATTATGACTTTATTAGAAGGGTTAAAGTCTCCCAGAGCTTAGCTAGCAAAAAAGAAAGGCCAAACAAAAGTGACAAAACTTAGGGGTTGGTTTACTAAAACGTGTTAGCTGCTAATGTGGCAGATAGCGCATGCTATTTGGATGCAGTAGCAGGTAATATGGGGCAACTTCCGATAACGCAGCCATTTTCTGTGCTATTTGCAGAAAGCACATTATCTCCAGGCATGGGCAGGATTAGGAACAAAAGAATAAACAAAGGGACGCCCCCACAAAAAGCCCAAGCGCAAAAGAAAGAACAGGGGAAACAAAAGAATCGGAACAGATTTTATTATGCTCGACTTGGATGTGTTTTGGCAGCGGGTGCCTGCGTCCGGGGCAAATCTGTCAAAAAATTCCAAAAAACAAAACAAAATCCATTAGCATGTGATCTGGTGCATGTAGCATGTACCTTTAAGAGCTTGTTGCTACATGCACCAGATGAGACTAACAGATTTTGTTTTGTTTTTTTGGAATTGTTTGACAGATTTGTCCCTGACGCAGGTACCCACTGCCAAAACATGTCCATATCAGACATAATAAAATCAATTCCAATTCTTTTGTTTCCCCCACTCTATCTTTTGTGGGTGGGATTAGGGTACAGAGTGGGCATATCTGCAACACAAAGTTACTGCAGGCCCCAACAGCACACAATAACCATCAGATCTGCAGACAGCGAGTGCGCAGCTAACACCATCTCAATGGGTGGGTTAGCTGCATCCTTGCTGCCACCTGGCTGCATTCTCTGCATTATCTGCTGGGGAACTGCTGTGCACACTCCTAACAGATCACGCTGGACTTTTGCAGCTAACATGGTGCTATCTGCACTTTTTTGTCATATTAACCACAAAAGCCTATGGCGGTTTAGTAAACCAGCACCTTAGACTAAAGGAAGGAGAAATGTCAAAGACATTCTTAGGGATAATACTGTGTTTTACTAGCAGAAATTGCCTCCCCTGGGTGGGTTAAAAGTGCATGCATTTTTTCACAATATGTGTAATTTTATCCACATAGAGAGGTTCCTGGGGACCGGGTTAGAACTAGTACTATAATGTTGTGCAAATGTTTGCATTCTCAAAAACACATGTGTTGATCTTCTTGTAATTTGCTCCAGTCTTCAGAATACTGCTCACAGCTGAGCAAGCAGAGGGCCCAGTAACAAGACTAATAGTCTTGGGTAGCAAATTTGATACCGTGAATATGATCTCACTCTTATCAACTGTTAAGGTTAATAAATTGAGGTCTCAAGTGCAGCTCTGTGCTGTGAAGAAGTAATCCTGAAGGGCATGTAGTTCTTAGTTGGTTCCCTCAATTTTGCCTGCAGAGTGATACCTATAGGTTCAGGGCCAGCCCAGGTGGGCAGCAGGGGAGGCAGCAGTGGTTGCATACATGGGCAGCTGCCACTGCACCCACCCCCACCCCAGATGCCCCCGATTCCATCTAGGGAGGGGGAGGCGGGGAGCTGCGTTATTTCCAAAAGCAGGGGCGCCGCTTTTGGAAATACTGTCGCTGCCTGCCTCCCCCTCCCTATGCAGAATCAGCGACAGCTGGGGGGCGGGGGTGGCAGCAGCTGGAGGAGAGCAGCAAGGCTGGGGTTTCTGCCTAGTGTGGCAGAAACCCTTAGACTGGCCCTGTATAGGTTGCATGCTTATCTGGAAGTTAGCAGTTTCCATGGCAGAGGTGTTGAAGCCTTTTCATCATATAAGGGTAATGGCCACTGTGAGGGCGGATTTGCAAATTTGTAAATATTTTTTGTAGGATTTCAATGGGGTTTTGGCTCTTCAGGCAGAGGAGAGTTCAAATTATGATTTGCAGTTCTGTCTGGATGTTGCTGGAACTTTGGATTTGGCAGGGTTCCTGGTGTGCAGCGTCATGTTCAGTTGGCTGAAGGAATCACCTGGATTATCACCTTCTTGGAATTCTTTTTAATTGCAGTGGCTTTGCACATATGGCCAGATCGCTTGTCAGACAAGAAGGTGATAATTTGGTGTAACAATGAGGCAGTGGTAGAAGTGGTTAATAGGCATTCGGCTAAATGTCTTCTGATTGCTGTCCACACGTGGGAATTTGTTTTGTCCTCTCTGCCCCTGAATATTTTTGCCTGAGCTAGACACATTCCTAGTGCTGATAATTCCATTGCTGATTCCCTTTACTGTTTTAAGGGGTTGGCCTTCAGGAAACTGGTCCCGGGTGCAGTTGCAGAAGGAGCAGTAGTACCAGATTACTTATGGAAATAGGACTCAAGGGCATCTGGGAGTTCTTGCTACAATCAATTGCACCAGAATCTGGGGCAGTTTGGAACACACTCTTTTTTTCAAACTGGTGCAGCTAGAAGTATGGCTTCCGCTGGTTTGGAGGACGGTCATCATATGCTGCCTGACTGAATTCTCTGCACTTGCAGTGCTTTATCTGCTGGGGAACTGAGGCTGTCTGAGGATATATTCATCCCAAGAATGAGGACAGTACTGCTGTCTTTTAATGTTTTTCTGTTTCAGATCATTTGCCCACCAGATTCATCCGTTGGCTGATCAGAATTCTTTCATCTATTGGGGCAGTCTATTGGGCGGACTACATCTTGGCCTTACAATAGACGCTTGGGACTGGCAACCTTAGAAGCCTCAGCGGCATGATTGAGTGAGAGAGGAATGCAGTGGTGCCAGCTGCTGCCAGTCCTAAGATGCCATGCTCACCAGCTGGAGCCCCCAATGGTCTTGGTGGCACATCTGTGAGGCAACGATTTATCATCCTGGACTTGCAAGCAGCCTATTAGGGCTGCATAGAGTAATTTTTAAGAGAGTTTGGTTCTGTTCCCTGGATTTGAGATCATACTGTGGCAGATGAAGGCCTGTGATCCACGGTGTCTGACATAAGCAGGCCAGCATGGCTAGCTTGACCTGTAAATGAAGCCTGTGGAGAGGCACATAGGATTGCACATCCCCCAATATGCTGCTATTGTAGGATAGAACTCTGTAAGAGAACTAAACTAACTTAGGTAAGCAGAACTGAGAGATGGAAAAATACTGAAAAATGTGTTTAAAAGTTACTGATAAGAAAAAGTACATCTGCAAGGAATATAATTGGGAGTGCTGACAGATGAGTTGCAGAGCCCTGCTCCCCTGCATGTACAAATTGGCTCTATGGCCTTGAGAGTGTGAAAGTAACAAGTAGATGAACTGACCATTGTAATTGGGACTAGAAGGGGGGTATGCAGGTGCCATGCCCACTGAAGGGACATAATTGGATAAACTTATCAGTACCGGGACCAATGGAAGGGGTACGGGAGGTACGGGAGAGTACCGGGACCAATGAAATGTTTTTCTATACCTAGAATGGAACAGAAGTCTATAAAAGTTGTTGTAATGCTTGAAAACTTTGCTCAGCCATTTTGAAATTGACTGGTTCGAGACTTGTGCACAAATAAATGATTTGGACCTTCTGAACAGACTCCTGGTATCATTGGTTTGTCTGCGCTTTGCTGCTACATATTCTTGGTGCGTTGGCCGGGAAGTTGTGGAATCAAAGTGTATATAGGGCAATATACCACGACTTTCCGCCTCTATAGGCTTGGTCCTGCCGGGATCGCGCCCTTCCGACGAGGGCTGCTCCCTGGCGCCACCGGTCCCTTGTATCGGAGGGAGCTGGTCGGACCTCGGCGGGTGCCAGGCCCGGCTGGAGCCAATGCCTCGAACCCGAGTGAGGGGAGTCCGAGGTCCAACTCATGCGCCTGCTTGGGAAGTTTGAGGACCGGATCCGGTGAGTATAGTTTTGATTTGGTGTCTAGACAGAAATAGAAGGAGCAGTACTGCCATTGGAACTTGGAATTTGGAATTTGTAATCTCGAGATATTGGGAATTGGTAAGAGAGCTTGATCACCTCTCAAGGAAGGGCCGAGTAACCCCGCATGGGAATTCGCCGGGTGAAACCCTCATCCTTATTGTAATTGGGAAAAAGACTAGTCAGAATAGATAGAAACGAATGCATTCTGGGATACGTTGCTAGCATGATTGTGTGAATGAAGTGTGAATGAGAGGTCTGGCAGCACGGACCAATTGAAGGCGGACCCCTGAGTAGCGCATTTCCTGACCGGGCGATCGCGTTCAGGTCGCGAAAAGGGGGAAGCGATTGTCGTCTTGTCTTGCTATTTGTACTCCTTATACGTTTCCAGGGCCATGAGGACCCCTTACCCACAGTCCGCCCTCCTTTTCCCTTTTGTCTGTTGTTGCGCGCACACATCGAAATGGGAGGGGCGGGGTCTACTAGAAACACTCCATTAGAATGTATGATCGCACACTTTAAAGAGGGATATTCAGGAGATTATGGTATTAAAATGACAGCAGCCCGTTTGCAGATTTTGTGTACTAGGGAGTGGCCCGATCTAGACCCCATCTGGCCCCGAGAGGGAACGTTTAATGTAGAGATTATTCAGTCAGTACATCGTCGAGTGCGGATAGCGCACCCCGATCAGTACCCCTATATAGATTCCTGGTTAAGTATTTGTGAAGATCCGCCCCCCTGGGCGCAGCGCTGTTATGAGGAACAGTGCAGAATAATGTTAGCTAAAACAGATTCTAGACAGAAAACAGAACAGCCCAAAATGAAAGAGCAGGATAAGAAATCCAGAAAGAAGCCCATCCTGGTAGATCCTGATTCCCCAGAGATAATTCCCAGACAGCCCCGAACCCCAGGTCCGGTAAGAGTAGCCCGGCGTCCTGCCCCAGAACCCCAGCGACATCCGGAGCAGGACCCAGCTCCTGACCCACCTTCAGAAGGGGAGAAAGAGGGATCAGCCGAAGAAGAGGATGCCATAAAAAGCGAGTCAGAAGCAGAGGTAGAAGAGGAAGAAAAAGAGAATGCCCCAGGCGAGGAGGACAGTGCACAAGTGATTGCTAGCACTAGCAAACCAGCAAAAGATATACCCAAAGTGAAACCTGTCGAGAAAAAGAAAGTGACCCCTTCGAAGACAATTACAAAAATAACCCTTAGATCCCAAAAGACACCTACTGCCAAAATGCTGCCTTTACGGCAAGTCCCGGGAGTGCCCGTAAAGAATGATAATGATGAGGTGGTAGCGGGACCCCTAACTTACGTGTATATCCCTTTCTCCACAACTGATCTGTTAAATTGGAGGTCGCATTATGCCTCCTATACTAGCAAGCCCCAGGAGCTGACAGAATTAGTAACTACTATTATGGAAACCCACCAACCCACCTGGCCAGATTGCCGTCAGCTCCTGACCACCCTATTCACGACAGAGGAGCGAGCACGAATTAGAAAAGCAGCTATTGAGTGGATGTCAGATAACCCTGTAGCTCCGGGGCAGGGACTGAGCAGAATAGACTATCGGGAAGCGGCTCAGAAAGAATTCCCGAATGAAGACCCCCATTGGGACCCAAATACCGAAGAAGGAACCACAGCCCTAGCCCGTTTTCGCCAAGGCTTTTTACAAGGCCTGAAAAGGGGGGGCCAAAAAGCTATGAACCTTTCCAAAGTTGCAGGAGTTATCCAAGGTATAGATGAGAGCCCAGCAGATTTTTATGAAAGACTAACTGAAGCATACAGGATGTATACCCCCTATGATCCCGAGGCACCAGGAAGTTTATGTATGGTGAATTCTGCTTTTGTAAACCAGTCTCAACCAGACATTAGACGTAAATTACAGAAATTAGAAGGGTTTGCGGGCATGAATGCAACACAGTTACTGGAAGTCGCTCATAAAGTGTATGTGAATCGTGATACTGAAAGACAGAGAGAATGTGATAGAAAGATGAAGAAGAAAGCTGATTTTTTGGCTGCGGCCATAGTTGAACAGAAAAGGGGAGGTGTCCCTAATCGACGGAGCAGAGGAAGAGGGCGGGGTCAAGGCGGAGGCCGGACCCAGAAGCTAGGCGTGAACCAATGCGCCTACTGTAGAGAAGAAGGACATTGGAGAGATACGTGCCCGCAACTCGGAGACGCCCAGCAAGATGACGACAGCAGTCATCAGTGGCGAGAAGAAAGATGAGGCTATCCCTGAAACCGAGGAGGAGCCAATCGAGAACAATTCCAGCGAGAAAGAGGAGGAGGGGCCATTCAAGCATTGGCCACCACGCTCCAAGATGAAAATGACGTGGATTAGGACAGACCGGGCTCCAAGTTTGCTTTAGGTCTCCAGGAGCCTATGGTCGGAATACAAATAGGAGACCAAATTATGGACTTTATGGTTGATACTGGAGCACAACATTCAGTAATAGACAAAAAGATAGCCCCATTCTCTACAAAAGCAGTCACCATTATAGGAGCAACTGGTGCCAAAGCCACAAAGTCTTTTCTTCAGAATCGTATATGCAGTCTAGGAGGACAGCAAATAACTCATCAATTCCTTTACATGCCCGAATGTCCAGTGCCACTACTGGGACGAGATATGTTAGCCAAGCTTCAAGCACAGATATCTTTCTCTGAACAAGGAGAAATGCAAATGACAGTAAATCCCCAAGCCAAACCAGCAGGAATAATGCTGCTGACAGTGCCCAGAGAAGAAGAATGGAGGTATTACATCGATGACTCTATCCAAGACACCTATTTTGAACAAACTTTGAAGAACATTCATGCACCACCTGGAGTATGGGCAGAAGGCAGTCCCCCAGGCCTAGCCAAGCATATAGCTCCAGTAATTGTAACCCTCAAGCCTAGTGCTACACCAGTGCACGTCAAACAGTACCCTCTCCCAAGAGCTGCAATTGAAGGCATTCACCGCCACCTACAAAGATTGCTCGAGTATGGCCTACTAAAAGTATGTCAATCCCCATGGAACACTCCACTTTTGCCAGTAAAGAAACCTGGGACAGATGATTACCGCCCAGTACAAGACTTAAGGAGAGTAAATGATGCAGTTGAAACTATACATCCAGTTGTACCCAATCCTTACACTCTTCTAGGACTGATACCTGCTGAAGCTACCCATTTCACTGTACTGGATTTGAAAGATGCATTCTTTTGCATAAGATTAGCCCCTGTAAGCCAAATATTGTTTGCATTCGAATGGCAGGACCCCATCTCTGGAAGAGGGGGCCAACTCACCTGGACAAGATTACCCCAAGGATTCAAGAATCCGCCTACCATCTTTAGTGCTGCACTGAATCAAGACCTTTCAAGCTATCCAGTAGCCCCGGGGAAGAGAGTGCTTCTCCAATACGTGGACGATCTGTTGATAGCTGCCATATCAGAAAGTGAATGTATACTAGCCACCAAAGATCTCTTGCAGTTACTAGATGAAGCTGGATACAAAGTTTCCAGAGCAAAAGCACAGCTATGCCAGAAAGAAGTGAAATACTTGGGTTTTCGTATTACCCAAGGAAGCAGAAGATTAGGCAGAGAAAGAAAAGAAGCAGTATGCAGAATTCCAACTCCAACAACCAGAAAGCAAGTCAGAGCCTTTCTGGGAGCGGCAGGATATTGCCGAATCTGGATACCCAACTTTGCCCAAATTGCCAAACCACTGTATGAAGCCACAAAAGGAGAAGAGAAGTCACCACTGGAGTGGGGACTTGAGCAGGATACAGCCTTCCAGAAATTAAAGGAAGAATTGATGTCATCACCAGCACTTGGACTACCAGATGTCCACAAGCCTTTCCACTTGTTTGTACATGAAGCACAGGGAAATGCCTTAGGCATGTTGACTCAGAAATTGGGAAATTGGGAGCGACCTGTAGCATACCTATCGAAACAATTGGACCCTGTGGCCAAAGGATGGCCACCATGCCTGAGAGCAGTTGCAGCTACAGCACTATTAGTGAGTGAAGCAGACAAGCTCACACTAGGACAGAACATACGAGTCACTGTGCCACATGCAGTCCTTGCCCTTATGGAACAAAAAGCAAATTATTGGCTCACCAATTCCCGAATGTTGAAGTACCAGAGCATGTTATGTGAAAACCCACAGATACAACTCGAAGTGAGCCATGCCTTGAACCCAGCTACCTTGATACCTATCAGTGAAGAACTCCCAGAACATGACTGTATCGAAGTCATGGAAACTGTGTTCTCCAGTCGACCCGACTTGACAGATGTGCCCATAGACAATCCTGACCAGATCTATTATGTTGATGGGAGCAGTCTCATCCTCGATGGACGACGCTGTGCCGGATATGCAGTCGTCACTCAACACGAAGTAGTCGAATCATCAGCTCTAGCCTCAGGCACATCAGCCCAGAAAGCCGAATTGATAGCACTCACCAGAGCATTGCTGTTAGGAGAAAAACTCGTGCTAAATGTATATACAGATTCCAAATATGCTTTCACTACCTTGCATGCCCATGGAGCCCTCTATAAAGAAAGAGGACTCATCACATCTGGAGGAAAATCAGTCAAATATGGTCCCGAGATATTGATGTTACTTGATGCAGTTTGGGCCCCAACACGTGTAGCTGTTATGCATTGTAGAGGACATCAAGCAGGAAAAGGAGAAGTTGCCCGAGGAAATAGATTTGCAGATGCCTCAGCACGACAAGCAGCTATGACAGGACAGATTGCCCCACAAGCTATACCAATGCAAGCAGCATTGTTTCCAGTACCTCTGAATCTATGGACACCACGATATACCACCAAAGAATTGGATTACTACTGTAACAAAGAAGATGGAGTACTGAAAGATGGATGGATTGAGCTGCCACCAGAAGAGGGCAGTCAACCCCCTGGACGAATAGTAATTCCTGAATTGTTAGGACCATCTTTTGTCAAAGATTTTCATGAAGCTACCCACTATGGGAAAAGTGCTATGGAAAAAGCACTCAGACCACATTTCTACATCCCTCTGATGACAACCATATCAGCCTCAGTAGCACGTCAATGTCTAACCTGTGCCAAAAATAATGCCAAGCAAGGCCTTATAACGGCACCCCGAGTTCAGTCAGGAGGTGTCACCCCCATGCACAACCTCCAAGTTGATTTTACTGAAATGCCAAGAGCCAATGGATACCATTACCTGTTAGTATTAGTTTGTACTTTCTCTGGGTGGGTAGAAGCCTTCCCAACCAGAACTGAGAAAGCCCGAGAAGTTACCAAAGTCTTAATGAGAGAGATTGTCCCTAGGTTCGGAATTCCAGCAGTAATAGGGTCAGACAATGGACCCTCGTTTGTCTCCCAAGTTACTCAGCAGTTAGCAAAAGCTTTGCAGATACAATGGAAACTCCACACTGCATACAGACCCCAGAGTTCAGGGAAAGTTGAGCGAATGAATCGTACCCTAAAAGCCCAAATGTCCAAGCTTTGTCAGGAGACACACTTGAAGTGGCCCCAAGTGCTCCCAATAGCTTTACTCAGAATACGCTCAGCTCCTGTAAAGTCAACAGGATTTTCCCCTTTTGAAGTTTTGTATGGTAAACCCCCACCAATAGTGCAGGGAGTCAAAGGAAGTTTAGCCCAAATTGGTTCAGAAGTAACCAGACAAGAACTCCTAGCTCTTAGTTTTGTTCTGCAGACTCTCCATGCGTGGATCCAAGACCAGTTGCCTATCAACTTGACGGAACCCTTGCATCCCTATCAGCCTGGTACTTCGGTGTGGATCAAAGATTGGAAGAAGACACCGTTGGAACCCCATTGGAAGGACCGTACACCGTCATCCTGTCTACCCCAACTGCAGTAAAGGTAGCCGAGATCGACGCCTGGATCCACCACAGCAGAGTCAAGCCCGCCGCTGATCCTGAACCAGAGCAGTGGACAGCAGAACAGCATCTTGATGCACCCTTGCGAGTTACTCTGAGATGGCAACCAGCAGCATAGACACTCCATTACAAGTGCTTTGCAGTAGCCAAGTCTTTCGAAGAGGATTGCTGTTTTTCATGCAGCAACAGTTTTGTTTCAACGAACCCAATTTGCGTGTGATTTGACACACTACTTTGATACTATATTGAACCATACTTCAACACCAACTGAATTGCTAAGTTGGTTAATGTGTACTGGACAACCTGAGGATCTTCAATCAACACTCAGCACCCGTTAAATTGCTTCATTAGCAAACGGGACGAAGAATAAAAGACCATCGTGATCAAGATCAGCAAGCTGAGGATTCAGAAGAACTCCAATCAACATCAACATGCATCTTTACTTTTGCTTTGCCTTGGTTGCCTTATTTGGAGGTTTTGAACAGACTTATGCTTTACCTCCATGTACTGCTTGCATTACCTCTACTCGAACTGGACTGAAAGTAACTCAGACTTTGCTTTATCATTCTTACTATACCTGCAAGGGAACAGTGACTCGGTGTATCTATAACACCACTGAACTAAATGTTTGCACTCATGGCAAAATCAAAGCATGCTATAATCCGCATCAGAATCCATCCTATTACACGTTGGAAATAAGATGGAAGGATGCAGATGGACCTATACTAGCTGCTACACCACCACTTAAAGACATTACTAAACCTGCTGTTTTGAATTTTGATGCATGTAATGCCATTAATAGAGATAGTTATTCCACCTGTGGTACATGGGAGAAAGCGTATCGGAATGAGCATAAGTACATGTGTCCAGAAGGTGCCACAAATTGGTGGAAGTGTACAGGTAAAACGGGATCAGGCTATAGTACTGCACCAGCGGCAGACTACTATAGCCCGTATTGGGGATGTGTTTTTTATGCTACCTGGAACACTGGTATAACTGATGAGAAAATAGATAAACGAATGGCTACTTTAACCAAGCCAACCACAAATGATAAATGTCAGAAAGATGCTTGCAACCCCTTACACTTACGTATACACAATCCCCATGCATGGAAACAAGGATACAAGTTTGGTTTGCGTATTGCTGGAGGGGCAATAGATCCAGGAACCAATGTGTATATCAGATTGAATACCCAAGCCCACAAGTCATCCAAATACCATATTCATAATACCTTTTATGAAGCCATGCATGTAAATAAGTTTGAGATCCCTCATCCCTCACAGAATTTATTTTTAGAATTAGCCGGAGCAGTAGTATCTCAGATTGCTATTTCTGTGGCGGAACCCAAATGGGAGACCAGTGGCCATGGGAAGCCCAAGAATTGAATTATTCTTTAGTTTACAATCAGACTGAATTACACAAGACTACCAGTGAGTGGGTGTTAGCGCACCCAATCGTTGGACGTCTTTGCTATGCCAGAACTGGACCCCAGTTCACCCAGAAGGTAGGACAGCTGGTCTGTCTTAGCCAGAAGTACTATAATGCCACGACCAAAAAGACAGCATGGTGGTCAGGAATCAGACACCCTGAACCTCCTAACCCATTAGCTAGATTTCCTGAACTTGCTGGTTTATGGACTAACCTTGCCAAAGTCCAAGCCTGGCAAGCCCCACCTGGCCTATATTGGATCTGTGGAAACCGAGCATATGCACAACTCCCGCCACACTGGGGAGGAGCATGTGTCTTAGGAACCATCAGACCTTCTTTCTTTCTTTTAAACACTGAACATGGAGAACAATTAGGATACCCTGTATACACTACCCACCGACACAAGAGAGCATTAAGACAGAAAAGAGAAGCCTTACAGATAGGCAAGTGGGAGAAGTGGCAGGGTGATGATTGGCCACCAGAGAGGATTATTGAGTATTATGGGCCTGCCACTTGGAATGATGATGGTATGTGGGGCTACCGAACCCCAGTCTACATGATTAATCGTATTATCCGCTTACAAGCAGTAGTTGAGATAATAACCAATGAAACTAGTCATGCTCTTACGCTCTTAGCTAGACAAAGTACTCAGATGCGCAATGCTATATATCAGAACCGCTTAGCACTTGATTATTTGTTAGCAGCAGAAGGAGGAGTATGTGGTAAATTGAATTTAACTAATTGCTGTCTGAAAATAGATGATAAGGGTCAAGTAGTTGAAGAAATTGCTAAAGATATGCAAAGACATGCTTATGTGCCAGTACAGACTTGGCACTCATTGAAATTTCCTAACTGGTTTGCTAACCTTTTCTCTTGGCTGGGAGGATTTAAGACTTTCATTGTCTTAGTACTAATTCTTGTTGCTGTTATTTTCTTATTACCATGTTTAATCCCATGTTGTATGCGTTCCATTCATAATGCTATTGATAGTACAGTAGAGCGGAAGACCGCAACTAAAATAATGGCTTTATACAAAGCCAGCCCTAGTCGAAATCCTTCAATCATGATGTGATTCTTCTAAAGGTGATTTAATTCTCACACCTTATTAAGTAATAGGGTGAGATTAATCAAAGGGGGGAATGTGGCAGGTGAAGGCCTGTGATCCACGGTGTCTGACATAAGCAGGCCAGCATGGCTAGCTTGACCTGTAAATGAAGCCTGTGGAGAGGCACATAGGATTGCACATCCCCCAATATGCTGCTATTGTAGGATAGAACTCTGTAAGAGAACTAAACTAACTTAGGTAAGCAGAACTGAGAGATGGAAAAATACTGAAAAATGTGTTTAAAAGTTACTGATAAGAAAAAGTACATCTGCAAGGAATATAATTGGGAGTGCTGACAGATGAGTTGCAGAGCCCTGCTCCCCTGCATGTACAAATTGGCTCTATGGCCTTGAGAGTGTGAAAGTAACAAGTAGATGAACTGACCATTGTAATTGGGACTAGAAGGGGGGTATGCAGGTGCCATGCCCACTGAAGGGACATAATTGGATAAACTTATCAGTATCGGGACCAATGGAAGGGGTACGGGAGGTACGGGAGAGTACCGGGACCAATGAAATGTTTTTCTATACCTAGAATGGAACAGAAGTCTATAAAAGTTGTTGTAATGCTTGAAAACTTTGCTCAGCCATTTTGAAATTGACTGGTTCGAGACTTGTGCACAAATAAATGATTTGGACCTTCTGAACAGACTCCTGGTATCATTGGTTTGTCTGCGCTTTGCTGCTACAATACTGGTCAGATGTGATTCCTAGGCCTTGCTGTAAAAATAAAGGTAAATAGGCAGATTGGGGCATGGGTGTCAGACAAGGGTGGGATCCATACTTGGCATAATTGAGTATATGTGGAATGTCCCAGTCTTTACAGTAGGAATGATGTTCACTGCTCAGATGTTAGTCAGGAGCTCTTTTCAAATGATTTTCAGGAGGCCTTGGTGTCAATTATCTCATCAGTGGCAGAGCCTTATTTGAGCACAGCCGGAAGCAATGTAACCAGGGCCGGCCCGTCCATTGAACAAGAATGTTGTTTGCACAGGGCCCCGCATTTCAGGGGGCCCTGCGCAAACAACATTCTGCATCAGTCCAGGTAGATTAAAAAAAAAATGGCTGCTGCTCCTGCTGCTGCTCCCGGCGGGCTTAACAGAGACACGAGAAAGGTAAACTCTCCCTTCGCGGCTCTGAAAAGCCCACACTGAGGGAACTGATGCTGCTGGGGGGGCCCCGCGGGACGCTTGATTCTGCCGCTGCTTCAGTAGCCGGTTTGTTTGTTTTTTAATCTACCTGGGCTGATGGGGGAAGGGGGGTTAGGACTGGTAACGGGCTATGGGGGGGGGGGGTTAGGACTGGTAATGGGCTATGGGTGGGCTAAGACTGGAAGTGGGCTGATGGGGGGGTTAGGACTAGTAATGGGCTATGGGGGGCTAGGACTGGAAATGGGCTGATGGGAGGTTAGGACTGGAAGTGGGCTGATGGGGGCTTAGGATTGGTAATGGGCTGGGGGGGGCTAGGACTGGTAATGGGCTGGGGGAGTTGCTAGGACTGGAAATGGGCTGAGTGGAAGGGGGGCTTGAACTGCAAATAGCTGATGGGGACGGGGGCTTGGAATGGAAATGGGCTGAGTGGAGGGGAGCTAGGATTTGACATGGGCTGCTGGTGGGGCTAGGAAAGGACTAGAAATGGGCTGATGGGGGCTGGGATTGGAAATGAGCTGATGGAGGGACTCGGATAGGACTGGAAATGGATGGGGAAGCTAGGACTGGAAATGGGCTGATGGTGTGGCTAGGATAGGATTGGAAATGAGCTGAGTGGGGGACTAGGGCTGGAAATGGGCTGATGCAGGGACTAGAAGGGAGCGGATGCTGGGTGGGGCTGGAACTAGAAGGGAGCTGATGTTGGGGAGGATTAGAATGGGATGGAGCTGGGAGAGTGAAATGGAGAGGGGAAAAATATTTTGTGTGGGAGGGAAGACAAATCTATAATTGGCCGGGTATTGGGAGAATAAGTGGGGATTGAGGATGGAGGGGTAAAATTTGAGTGGATGAAATAGGAATGAGGAAAGAGCAAAAGGAGAAAGATTAGTATGTTAAAGCAGATGTAGAGAGAGAATGGGAAAAAAAACTAGAAGAGAGAAGAAAGGACAAATGGACAGCAGACGATGGAGAGTAAGCAGAAGACACGAACAAAACCAGAAGAAAGTGGCTGAAGCAATTGCATCTGAAAAAAATGCACAAAAGTTAGAAAAATATCTCTTTATTTTGAATTTATTAACTGGAATATGTCAGCTCTGGGAAATGTGCATCATTAACGTCTGTGCTTTGTTTAGTACAAGAAGAAATTAATTTATAGTTTTATTTCTACAGTGTTGTTGTACATTCCAAGTTTGGCTTTTGGGGTTCCCAGTTTAATTGTCTTCCTGTTTCTAAATTGTGATTCCTTGTTTGGTGATGGTCTATATTCTGCATGTGTAACCGAGCTGAGGTATTCTGTTTATGTAATTCCTATTTGACATTGCCACTTGTTCTCTTTCCCCAGTAGGTCATGTATTGTTATTCTCTGAAATGTATTGGTTTAATATTTGCAGTGTTTGTCTTTTGATAGGTAGGGTATGGTGCTTTGTGAGTCCTGGTAGTGCTTTTAGGATACGCTGGGTTTGCTATGGGTTCTAAATGGGCAGTGTTTGTAGTAGTTCTTAATGTGCCTGGCAGTTGGCACTGGATTATGCAAAATGCAATGTGTGCCTTTGAGTCAGTCCTGACTCCTGGTGACCCAGAAGCTCCTGGGTTTTCTTGGGAATGCATTGGAAGTAGATTGTCAGGCCTTTCTTCTGAGGCAATGGAGGGTTAAGTGACTTGCCCAAGGCCACAAGTAGTGCTAGTGGGACTTGAATCCTGGTTGCTTAGTTACCAAGCCACTGTTCTAGCACTAGGCTAATCCTCTACTGCTGCACTGCACATAGAAGTGGATAATAGTTTGTTTATAAGTCGCCTTTGAGGAACGGTGTCAAAGGCTTTACTAAAATCTAAATACACCTCATCTAGGGCTCTCCCTCGGTCCAACTCCCTGACACCCAGTCAAAGAAATCAATCAGATTTGTCTGACAAGACCTGCCTCTGGTGAATCCATGCTGCCTCTGATCCTGTAATCTGCTGGACTCCAGAAATCTCACTATTTTCTCTTTCAATAGCACTTCCAATAATTTACTCACCACCAAAGTTAAACTAACCGGCGTGTCGTTTTCAACCACATCCTTACTTCCGCTTTTGTTAAGTTGCTATGCAATTTCATTATGGTTGATGGTGGGGGTGAATGTTTTTGTTCCTGGTGATGTGAAGAACCACAGTTTTGTTGTAGTTGATGCTCAGGTTGTGGTTGTTGAGTCATTTTATCTTTGCTTTTAAGCATTTGGCAATTTTTGTGTAGTCTGGTTGATCTGTATTGAATGGAGTGTAAATTATGTCATCTGCATATATGTGATATAGTATGTCATGGTCATGTATTACTGTACATAGAGGTTGCATATGTAGATTGAATAACAGGGCAGATAGTAATGAGCCTCATTGCAGTTTGAATTGTTTTGACTCGAGTGGGCCAATTCGGACTTCTTGTTGTCTATGGTTGAAGTATGATTGGAACCACATGAGCGTGATGCTGTGGACCTATTTCACTCAGTCTTTGAATTAGCTAGTGATGGTTGACTGTGTCAAAAGCTGCTTTTATATTGATGAAGATTAATATGAATCCTTGTTTGATGTAATCGATGCCTGTTGTGATTTGTCCAGGAGGGATGTGAGTAAAGTTGCAACACTGTGGTTGGGTTTGAAGCCATTCTCTCCATGAACAGCAGGATAAGTCCTTATGAATGGATGATCTAATATGATGGAGCCCACACAGGAAAAAAGGTCTCTCCAACTAGAAAAGTTCTGAAAACTTAGAGAGACCAACTGCACATACTGTACCTTGCATCATCACACAGAACCTTCTCTGTCTCTGAAAAGCTAATTTAGGAGAAAAATCCAAGGGAAGGTCAGTGGTTATGTGAGGTCTTGTATCCTGCTATCCACAGAGAACACCTGCTACACGTAAGTAACTTGAGTTTCTCTGAGGCTAAGTACAATACTAAGGTCTCAAAGATGGGTCTCCCCAACTACAGACTACTTCAACATGAAAGGGGAAAGAAATATAACACATACGAGTGGTATTGCCAATGGGCTAACACCCAAACTATTGTCAGTGGAAACTGGACTTTTCAGTTTTATTGTTTCTAAAGGAACCTGAGTGAGGTGCAAGATCAGTTCCCCTTAAGACAGGAAGTTTGCATCAGAGTGGTGGGATGTGGTCTTGAGCATGCAAATATACTCAATGGTTCTGTGTTGCACTCAATCTCTATTAGCTGCAGTTTTGGGCTCAGGCAGAGGTTGAAATCAGTGGCGGCAGCAGTGATGTGGAGAGGAAGGGGCAGGCCCACCAGGGTGAAGGGGAGGAGATGCTCAACCTGGTCAGAGAGAGTAGGGAAGAGGTGATGCTAACATCTGGGAGGTGGGGGGGGGGGTGAAGGGATGATGCTGGTTCTTGATGGGATGATGCTAACATCTGAGGGGATAGGGAAGTGAAGGGGATATGCTGTGTACCTGAGAAGATGGGTGATTCTGGATACCTGGGGGAGTAAGGAAGGGAAGAGAAGATGCTGTACAACTGGGAGGGTAGGGGAAATCCTGAACACCTTGAACATATGGAGGGTGGTAGGGAAGAAATGAAGAGATACTGGACACATGGGGGTAGGAAAGGGAAGGGATAATGCTGGAGACCTGGGGGGTAGGGAAGGAAAGATACTGGACACTTGTGCAGTAGATAAGGAAAGATGTTGGACTATGTAGGGAAAGATAGAGAAGGGAGGTTGCTGGACTATAGGAGACTGGAGAAGAGGAAATGCTTGTCATAGAGTAGGGGAATGGGAAGATATGGGGAGGTTATGAACATGGGGCAAGGGGGATATGGAAAGAGAGGAAGAGTTAATGAGAGGCTGAAGAAGGAAAGAGTGATGGGGAATTGGAAGGCTGTGATAAGGGAGATGGAAAGCTGTAGGTAGATGCTGTAAAAAAATGAAGATTGAGGACTGAATGGTGAAAAGAAGGGGTGTGCTGCGTTAGGCCTTGAAGTGCTATACAGTAGTAGTAGTAGTAGTAGTAGTAGTAAGGGTGAAATCTGAGTGGATAGTGAATGGAAGAGAGATGAAGCAGAAATGCCAGAAATGGATGTAGTAGAGGAGAAGACAACTGGAGAAAAAAGAAGTAATAAATGCAGGCCCAGATTTAGGCATAGGCAACACAGTCAACTGCCTAGAGCACCAAATGTCGAAGACATCAAATGCCTGAGCTAAACATCAGCTCGATTCCACTTGCCTTAGGACCATGTTGTATGATCTCTGGGGAAGAAACCTCCTCTTCCTGTCCCTCTCTGGTTCTGGCTATGGGTACTAACATTTTATCTGGCCTTGGGCAAAAGGACAGGAGACATGGGAACAATATTAATAAAAGTGACAGAAGAAAGCAGAGACAAAGTGAGAGATTATTACAAAAATGGCCAGACGAAAAAGGTAAAAAATTAATTTTATTTTCTATTTACTGATTGGAATGTGTCACTTTTTGGAATTTACATCTCAGTTTCTATTTCTCTGTTATTGCACTGTATGCAAATTGTAGCTTCTTAAGGTTGCAGTCTAATTTTGTATAGATATTTTTATTTTTAGTTGGTAGTAATTTATTCAGTATTTGTTGAGAATCTCTCCGTGTTCAGTGTGGTTATGACCAAGGCCAGGTATTTTGTTAGTATGGAATTTTCCAAGTAGGTATACTGATGTTCTAGAGCCCACTGCAATATTTTTGGTGCTGCCCTTTTTTGGGTAAGTTCCTTGTGTGAATTCTGGTCTTGGGTCATTTTTGTATGGTTTTGTAGTACTTCATAATCTGCCTGTTTTAGAGAGAGTTTGTGTTGCTGTTACTAAGATGAAACCAGAATTGGGCACATTTTTTGTATGGTGTGTCCTATGGGGAAATGTCCTTATTCTGCTTAGCACCCATTGCAGGGTAAGGAAGATTTCTGTGAATGCAGAATATATGCTTACAATTAACACCATGATGGTCCAGTGTGCAAGGTCAGAATTTTTTATATTATAGTCTTAAGCTACATAATTTAACTTCTACAAGTTTGCTGAATATAACCAGCAATTGCAAAGTTTGTATTGCTTTATTATATAGCCTGGAAATTTAAGTTGCATTCTTTTTTGGGGGGGGCAATAGCATGGCCAGATTTCTGAGAGAGGATATACTCCCTCCCTCCCTCCCTCCCTTCCTGCTCCCTAATCAAAATTCTGAGGGGACTCTCTCTTTTAGATAATTGAGGGAATTGCATCTTCTCCCTTGGCACAGTAACAGAGCAAACATGGGTGTTAGAGGTGCATACAAGTGTAGATTTGTCTAGGGTAGTAGATACTCTTGGGCTAGTCCTAAATACTGGCAATAAAAATAGCACTCTGGCGGCTACCTCTCTATCCCCCACCTTTATCTGCCAGTAACCTGTGGGCACTACAACACCATCATTTTTGACACAGGCCATAGCTATAGTGGTAAGTATCAGAGACCCATATCAGTCCTTTGTGAGAACTTCTTTGATACAGTATCTATCTTGCAGAGCCCATTAAGACCAACATGACAGGACTTGTTGGCACATGAGTCCACAGTATGACAAAACCTGGCCAAGTTTGCCCATCATTTCCTTTCCTTCCCATCAATCACCAATCAGCAGTGAAAGGGTACTCTAAGTGCTAGGGGATACCATGATTCCAACATCAATCATTGCTAGCATCAAACTTGATGGAAATGTTGGTGTTTGGTTTTCTCTTAGTTACTTATAATTGGGGAAAGGACTTTGTGCCCAACTCCACTAAAGCAAAGCATGCCAACACTCTTTGCCTTCAATGGTTTAGCCATTTATCACTCCAAGCACTGTTGCCTGGTGGCTTTTATCCATTAGATTCTGTTAGCACCAAATACAAAAAGTTAGTTAGTTAATTATTATTTTTATTATTAAAAAGTAGAAAACCTGTTCCCTTCTTCACCTCACTGCTTCTGCTGATGCTGTCAGCATCACTGCCTGTGCACCTGCTCCAGGCCCTGCCGCTATTCAGCCTCCGACTTGATTCCAGTGGATTCTGATAACTTTTTTTCAGAGAAATATAGAAAAGAGAAAGAGCTCCTCTTCCCTTGTGCATCTCTTCAAGTGCTGCTTCATCCTGTGTTACTGTCTGCCTTGCCTGCTCCAGATGTTACTACTCTTGGTTTACTCTCTTGTTTCAGTGCCGTCACCCTGCAGTATTGTTGACAGTGCCACTGTAGCTGCTGCTGCCCGGCAAGATCAGATGTTCTGTCAATATCTTATTTCAATAGGGGTATTTCCCTAGTTGAAACACACATGGGTGCTATACAGATCTTCATTCCAATGTTACTGGTACTATTTTCCCTTTCCTTGATGCTTGGGGGTCCTCTTTCCACCAGGGTACCTAGAAGAAATTACTGTTGTACCTCCTAGCCTCCAGTTATCAAGTGCTCTCCAGGATAAAGTTATCTAAGCTAATACATTTCATGCATCTTATTATCTTAGAAGATTCTGAGTATTGATGGCACTTAGAATACTGACCTGCTTATTGAACCACAATGACATTGAATCGTAGAAACATGATGGCAGAAAAAGACCACATGGCCTATCTAGTCTGCCCTTCCATATCAACTACAATAGAAACAGATAAATCCAGAATTGTTTCAGCTACTTGCCTTGGTTTTTCAGAGTTGCTTTCCAGTGCACCCAGCCTGTGAATCATTCTTCCACAATAAGCACCCTAGAAGCCACTTTCGCAGAAAGCAGACCTTGCATTAAAATCCCAGTGTTGAGTGCAGCCTTATGGTCTTCCGCATACTTCTTTACATCTGTGCCGCATAGCTAATTGCTTCATTATCATCCATTTAAACTGATTTAAATGCACTGTTTGCTGCCGTTAGATCCCTTCCTGAATTCTGCACCCATACTAGCACAGAAACCTGTGCACAAACACTGCGCTTTCATTTGCACTAATGGAAGCACACTCTGCTGCATCAGCCCCTGGGAATCAGACACAGGGAGGCAGACTGGTTCTTGTCCCCTTTTCACTGATAGATTACAAGTGTCAACACAGGTGCTCAGGAACATCAGGCATGGATCATGTCCTGTAGGTTCCTTCAGGTTCCTCTCCCTTGCCCACTTTGTTTAACATTTTTGTGTAGTCTTTGGGTTTAGTCACTTGGCAGGTTTTGAGTATTGAAGCTGTGCCAGTGACATTCAAATTCTTTTGCCTGTGGAAGACTTGATTCTCTGAGCACTGGCTTTGTACTGGTTAATGCACGGGGCCTGTTTTCTAAAGTGTGGTAAAGGTTTGCATCTACCACACATTAGCTGCAAAAGTGAACATGTGGTAACTGCAAAGGCTGTGTAGTAATTGTTGGGGGTGTGCCCAGCATCTGTCTAGAGAGTTACTGCACAGGGACATTTATTGCACTTTAAGGGGGGTCATTCCAGAACCTGAATAAGGGTTTGTATGTGTGCCGTGAACATTTATGTGCCAAAACAGTCTATGGGCATATTCCGATACATAGCACCTGCGCATGTTTATCTCTCATATACACGGATGTCAGAACATGCCTGAGAGGGGCAAAACAGGGGCATGGTTTGCCATGGAGACGTGTACGTTTTTAAACTTTCCCGCAGACATGCCCATTATTCCTGCTGGAGACATGGCATAAGGCCAGTACTTAGAAATTTTCTGCTGTTTTTTTAAGTGAGAGAGCGTGTGTGTGTGTGTGTGTGTGTGTGTGTGGCTTGAGGGTTGCACGGACGGGTCTGGTGTGCTGACCATATCTTTGGAGCTTCCACCCCACCCACCGCACTGAACACAATGATCAAACCTTTCATCCTCATCTCTTGGAGTCTTCCTACCAATGTTGGTTTCATGCTGCCCATTTCCTATTGTCTTGGGGTCTCCATGCCAATGCTGATGCTGCTTACCCCTCTCCCTGTGCCTCAGAGTCTTCTTGCCACTGTTTATTTATTGATTGCACATACTACAATGCAATTATCACAGAAGCCATGTTTGGGATGCAACAATAGTAGCTCCTTTGTAATAGCCTGGAGAGCAGTACAGATGAATATTTAGGTTGCATTTCAATCTTTCTTTGAAAGAAGGGGCCCTAATTCCTTTTATATGATCATTCCAGCAGTGTGATAGAATTTCATGGCAAGAATATACTTTCTATTTGTGAAGATACTGAAATATTCCTTTATATGGTGTTCTTATCACACAACATCCAACAAAACACCAAACCTCGAGTAACCCCGGTCCCATGGTCCGACCATTTCCTAATTGAATTTGAAATCCATCTACCATCACTAAAGGAAAAGCCACAAGCCGATCCGAAAACACATCAACAGAGGAAATTCCAAAAATTCAATAGTGAAGCATTGATAACTTCTATATCTACACATTTTGAGTACACCACCACAGACCTAGACAAACTGGTAGCCCAATGGAACTCAGGGATAGAGGCAGCTGCAAGACCAACATGGAAAGGCACAAACGCTGCAACAAAAACAGGAACCGAACCATGGTACTCTCCCATGCTATCTAAAATGAAGAGAGAGCTATACAAACTGGAAAGGAAATGGAGGAAGAAGCAAACCGAAGAAGGCAAGCAACTATACCTAACACTCCTCTCAAAATACAAGAATGAGGTCAACCTCGCTAAGAAGAGTCACCACACCAACCTACTCAACAAAGCTCTCAATAGACCCAGGGAGCTTTTTGAGCTCGTAAAATCTCTTACCAAAACTTCGCAAAACCCCATCTCCTCAGACGATATAAAGGCCCAGACACTTGCCGACCACTACGCCAAAAAACTAAACCCACAACTCCCCACAATCATTAATCAAAGCATGCCATTAGTCATCACCACTCGAGAAACCACCACTGCCTCTCAAGCAGACCTGGAACCAGAATGGAACACCTTCCAGCATTTAGGTGAGCAGCAAATCTTAAACATCATAACCAACTTAAACACCACTACCTCCCCCCTCGACCCATGCCCAGCCGCCTGGATGAAAGCAACTAAGAAAGACAACGCAAAACCCATCGCGCACATTGTCAACCAATCACTGCAACAAGGAAGCATGCTGACTCATCTCAAGAAATCAATTATAACACCCATATTAAAGAACAAGTCGCTCAACAAAAGTGACCCTGCATCATACCGCCCAATTTCAAGCATAGCGTTCCTAGCAAAAACGATTGAAAAAGCGGTTCAGCACCAACTACAAGATCACATGGATGAGAGAAAAGCCTTAGATGAGCATCAATATGGATTCCGTCAGAATCACGGAGTAGAAACACTACTGCTGGCACTCCTTGATAATCTACTTAGGGGCCTCGAGAACAAAAACTCCATGTTCATACTCATATTCATTGACATCTCAGCAGCTTTCGATACAGTACATCACAACACCCTCTTGGACCGTCTGACCTCGCTGGGTATATCAGGGACCCCCTTAAAATGGTTCGCTTCATATATATCCAATAGGATGCAACAAGTGCAATTCAACAACGACAAAGCTGATGCTTTCCCCCAAACCCAAGGGATCCCTCAAGGGTCTGCCCTATCATCACTACTGTTCAATTTGTATATAAAGCCGGTCTGCGATATCTTCCAGAAATGCAACATCAAATACCACATATATGCCGACGATGTGATGCTATACACACAGCTTGACATAATGCAGCCTAACTTCAGTCCACTAGAAGAATGCCTTGACATGCTCCAATTATGGCTTCAACAAAACAACATGTCAATAAACCACAAAAAAACAGAGGTCATGTTCATTTCCAAGAAAGCCAATTTCGTCCCACCCACCACAGTCACACTTAACAAAAACATATACTACACGAAGCCTGTAATAAAGTATGTAGGAGTCTTACTAGACTGCAACCTCAGGATGGACAAACACCTCAGAACAGTTAACCGAGCCATCTTTTACAAACTCAAAATTCTACAACCACTTCGCAATATCCTCGACAAATCCGACTTTAGGTCTGTTGCCCAAGCACTAATCATTCCCCACCTGGACTACAGCAATGCCATTCTACAAGGACTTCCAAAGAACACACTAAGCATCCTGCAAATGGCCCAGAACGTGGCTGCAAGAGTCATCATGGAAAAGAAAGTCACCGACCACATAACCCCAGTACTAATGGAACTGCATTGGCTCCCAGTGGCCGCCCGCATCATCTACAAACAGCTCATCACAACGTTTAAGCTCATCCACGGCATCGCACCATCCTACCTCAATAACCTAATCACTATCCAACCATGCAACAGGAACAGGAGAACTATGAATCTCAACACCCTATGTATCCCGACCAGCATTCGATCCGTCAAGGCCGAAACAAGCAATAGGGCGTTCACATACACAGCGCCAATTCAATGGAACCAACTACCGCATGAATTGAGACTCACAAACAGCCTGAGTGAATTCAGACGAAAACTTAAAACATATCTGTTTCAAACCCACTACAACCTGATCTAACTGCAATACACTACCTCAACCAGATGAACTCTGCCACCCTCGGCAGTATAAAATCTAATAGCATATAATCATGTATAGCCTGTACTCTTTGGAAATCAACTCTGTATAAATTGTATATATGGGGCCCCTCCCAACCTATTGAAATCAAATGTACACCCTAATCTGTGTGCTATAATCAACTGTATATTGTATACAACTGTTTATCCCGTGTTACGTAAATCATTGACTAATCAAAATGTAAAACTGAAAAATCTCAATGCACTGTACAATGCATTATGATTCTGTAAAGTAAACCGCTGCTGATCGTAGGAAGCAGCGGTATACAAGTGTTTACTAAATAAAATAAATAAATAAATAAATATATGCCCCTCAAATAGATTCATTTTCTCATAAAACCCCAACCCTGACATTAAATTCTTGGTGCTCAGTTCCCCTATTCTCGGATGTTATGGGATCTTCATGCTTATGCTGATGCTGCCTTACTTCTCTTCTGATGCCTTGGGATCTCATGTCAATGTTCATACCAATTTACCCCCTCCAAATTCCTTGGGTCTCCATGTCAATGATGGTGCCACTTTACCCCTCTCCCTGTACCTCAAGGTCTTTCTGCCAATGTTGGTGATGCTTTGCTCATCCCCATGTCTTGGGATCTTTATTCCACTATTTATACTACTTTGTCACTCACACATTGGTATCCTTTGCCCCTTTGATGCCGTGGGTTATTCATGCTATTCTTGGAGCAGTAGTTCTCAGCCCAGTCTTCTGAGACCCCTAGTCCAGTTGGATTTTCAGGGTATCCACAATGAATATGCATGAGATTGATCTTCATACAATGGAAACAGTGCATGCAGATCTATCTCATTCATATTCATTGTGGATATTCTGAAAACCTGACTGGCCTGGGAGTCCTAGAGGACTGGGTTGAGAACCATTGCATTGGAGTAATGTTACTTCTATAGTGGAATCCTGCTAGAAAGTTTTGAATTTGATTAAAATCTATGAAAACCCAATTTTAGAGTGCAAAATGACTTGCTGCATTGAGTTTAATGAATCCAAGTAATATCAATGATTTGGCATCTGAAAATAAACTGAATGGGTGATTAAAATGAAGATGGACAAAACCAAAAATATTTGCTATGCATATTCCTAATACAGAGAGACTGATTCCAAGACAATCTGCCCTGAACCCTCACCCAAAGAATATTAGCTTTTGCAGATTTATTTTTAACTTTATCTTAATTCAAAGTGATATCTTCTTCAATTATGCAAATTATCTGAGCTAAAGGAATATATAATTACATGCTATTTGCACTCTTTCTTTATTGGTAGATACTGTATAAGACTCTGGGGGTTATTTTAGAAGCTTCCCCAAATGCTAATTATGGCTTTTAAATGTGTAAATTACCTACACTTGCAAACAGCAATTTTAGAAAGCCGTTATTTATATCGGGTGTTCAGCACCACATCAATTTTTAAAGGAGGTCTGGTTAGGGTATGAAGGAGGGGGATGGTTTGGATGGGCATAAAATATCAGCATGTATTGCCATTTTACAAAGGAAATTACAATGATATAAAAAATTCTAGATATTAGCAATTATGTCTGCCCTGAGACAGGCATAAGGCAAGTCCTCTGATCATCCACTAGCATCCAATACCTCCTTCTGACAGCTGTCAACATCTGACTCCCCCTCTTGATCACCCAACTGACATCAATTACTACAACAAACATCCCTCAACATCTTGACTCCCCCATTACAGCCTCACAGAAATCCATATTCCCCCAATATAACCTCTCTCTAGGCAGACCCCACCCCAACCCCCTGATCTACCTACCCTGGTCTTTAATGGAGTCCCTAGTAGTCTACTGGAAGCAGGAGTGATCCCCAGTTACTCCTGCTCATGTGCACCCTGTGCAAAAGGAGACCATGACCTCTAGCAATAATCTTGCAGTACTAGACTAGGGAGTCAGGTTGCCAAATAAGGGTATTTTGCGTGTGGGAGGGGTCTACATCAGAGGGACTCTAATAGAGGAGTCTGGATGTCAGGGTTGTAAGTCTGGGTAATTAATGTCAGAGAGGATCAAGAGGGAAGATTAGATGTTATGGGTATCAGGAGAGGGGATCAGTTGAATGGGGTGTCATGATGAGGGACTGGATACTAGAGGGGAAGTGGGAGAGGGGATCAGATTCAGGAAGCTATGGGGGTCATTCTGTCCTGCGAATAGCGGGGATTGACATAGATTCTGAGGTCAGCCCTGTACGTCCGGGTCTGTGAACTTAGACAGTGGACTTATTCCACCGCAGAGGTGGAATAAGTCCTCCTGGACGTTGGAGGATTCTGCTGCCAGGTTCGGTAAAATAGATAGGGGGTGCAGCAAGTTCCCTGCAGCCGGACCCTGACCATGGGAGGCCAGATCAAGGGTCTGGTTGCAGGGAATGAAGTAAATCAGCAACAGACGGCATTCATGGCACCTGAATGGAACCGCGGTGCCATGGCAATAGGATGCCATGGCACTGCGGCTCCATTCAGGAGCCTGACTGAGGTAGCCGAGAATCTGCTGGCCATGCAAGTTGATTGGAATCGTGGCCCAGCCTGCACGTTCAGGCCTAAACCTAATTCTTATCCCATGGGCACAACAAGCCCCCATGGGATCAGAATCAGGTCTGCCTCTGGGCATCCCAATTCTGATTGGATGCAAAGGGGCCTGGACAGCCACATTGGAATGTGCCTCCACGTGTATTCCCCACGGAGTAATTTTAATAGGGAAAGAATGTGCATATCTTTCCTTTTAAAATTTGCATAATTTATGTGCATACTTGCTATACAATTTCAGCAGCCTATTATAATATTAACTACATAAGGGGTAATGTTTTAAAGTTATTTTTGTGCCTATGCGCCAATATATGTGTTACAGAATTGCTTAACAATAGATGAATTCAAAATAGGGAATTTTCACCAGGAACATTTCACTTCATAGCCATTTAACCAAGTTATTTGCAATAGAGTACCTATTTTTTGGAGGATGCTACCTCCATAAATTATGTTTATTCTATGGTGGAACACTCTTATAAAAGTACTCCAGATGTAAACGTATGCACATATGAACTTTTACTATAGAAGCTGCTGGGGGTGTGGTCTGAGCAGAGCATGGGCAGAGTCATGAAATATGTATGTATGTATTTATTTATTCAACATTTTTTATACTTCATTTCTGAGGGTCAATGCGGTTTACAATAAACTCTGAACATATGAACAACATTTTAAGTACATGGAAGTATTATATATAACAAATGGTGGTTAACTGGGTACATTAAACTTGGGTGGCTAAACAAGAACTTTTAATAGGAGAATACCAGAGCAATTATGATATACACTGCTCACAGTATTTACATTATGTACTCGGAGAGGACAGTAGCATGTTTGTGTCAGACCTGTCTGATGGGGATGCTGAGTGTGATGGGCGTTTGACAGTCCACTAATCACCCTCCTTTCATCCGAGTGAGCTCCATTCACCATCACCTTCTGACATCTGTCAGTCAACCAATTTCTGATCCAGTTTACGACCTTGGGACCCATCCCCAAACTATTGAGTTTATTGATAAGCCTCCTATGAGGAACAGTATCAAAGGCTTTGCTGAAATCCAGGTAGATGACATCCATCGCATGCCCCTGATGTAGTTCTCTGGTCACCCAGTCAAAAACCTCAATCAGATTTGTTTGGCAAGATTGTCCTTTGGTAAAACCATGTTGCCTTGGATAATGCAACCTGTTGGTTTTGAGAAAGTTCTCTATTCGCTCTTTCAGGAGCGCCTCCATTACTTTTCCTGCCACAGAGGTAAGGCTCACCGGCCTGTAGTTTGTCACTTCTTCCCTGTCACCACTTTTGTGAAGATGTACCACATCAGCCCTCCTCCAGTCCTGAAGAACTTCTCCTCTTTCTAAGGAACTGTTAAAAACATCCTTTAACGGCCCCACAAGAACCTCTCTGAGTTCTTTCAGTATCCTGGGATGTAGCTTATTCGGTCCCATGGCCTTGTCCACTTTCAGTTTTGCAAGTTGTTCTAACACATCATCTTCATGGAAAATAAAACAAAGGATATTATAATGTCTCTGAATCGTTCCATGGTACGACCGCACCTTGAATATTGTGTGCAATTCTGGTTGCCGTATCTTAAAAAGGATATAGTGTTTTTAGAAAAGGTGCAGAGAAGAGCCACCAAAATGGTAAAGGAGATGTAAGGATACTCCTATGAAGAGAGGCTAAGAAGGTTGGGGCTCTTCAACCTGGAAAAGAGACAGCTGAGGGGAGATATGATAGAGGTCTATAAATTAATGAATGGAGTGGAACGGGTAAACGTACATTGATTGTTTACGTCGTCAGAATATAAAAAGACTAGGAGGCATGCAATGAAGCTACAGGGTAACCTATTTAAGACTAATAAAAGAAAATATTTTTCACTCAATGTGTAATCAAACTCTGGAATTTGTTACCGGAGGATGTAGTAAAAGCTGTTAGTGTAGATGGGTTTAAAAAAGGTTTGGACAAGTTCCTGGAAGAAAGGTCCATAAACCATTATTAAAAGGGACCTAGGATATCACTGCTTGACCCAATACAAGCATTGAGGAACCTGTGTCTTTTGGGGAGACTGCTAGGTACTTATGACCTAGATTGGCCACTGTTGGAAACAGGATACTGGGCTTGATGGACCTTGGTCTGACCCAGTATGGCATATCTTATGTTCTTATGTTCTTATGTGTGATGATTGCTGCTGCTCACAGGGGCACCCATCCGGACATTCGACACGCTATCTCCATTGGTGAGCACTAAATTTAGCATTTAGGGGTATGTCTACTAAACTGCGGTAACGTAGCAGCGGCTACATTAAGGCGCGTTATGTAACGTTAAGGTGCCTTAACGTTACATTCTGTAACAATAAGGCACCTTAATGTTACATAACGCGCCTTGATGTTCCCGGCCACGGTAAGTCCAGAAAATGGTGGAGAGAGGGAAGAGAGAAGGGGTCAATGGGTGGGGAGTGAGCGGGGAGAGGCCCCTTTCACACTAACATAGAGAAATTAAGGGCTGAATCCTAACGCAACTGAAAACCTGGCATTAGAGGCACATTTGCAGGAGAGAGAAACCATTTAGGTCAGCAATGTGTAGCAAAGGCAGAGAGACCACATAATAGTAGTGCCACATGTTCAGCAATAGCATAGTGCTCAGGTATGAAAGGCCTCTATGGCAAGGGTGCAACTGGGGCATAAGGGGCCACAGGCGATACGTGCGGTGGGCTCGGCTGGGGCACAGGGCAGACTAGGCTGTCGCCAAGGTGGCACATATGAACGCAGAAAAGGGAAATCAGCAAGACAGCAACTTGACCAAGGTCCGACATGCCCATGTGTCTGTGTCCCACAGTGCTCCATCCAGGGGACATTACCCAGCAGGTACCCCACAGGGCACATAACATTGACAGGCAGTGCCCAGGGGAGGTGCGGATTTCGATGTAGCCATCCCACCCCAGAACCCACACCAGAAGCAGCCGCCTACTGGCACCCTGGATGGCCTGGGACAGTACACCACCGGCACCAACAGCATATGGGCATGGCAGCAGGCCAGGGTGGGTGTGTCTGTGTGGAGGAAGCAGTGCCACCCACCTGCAGTGGACCCAGGCCATGCCCTGTACCAGTACATGGTGCGCAGTGCAACAGAAAAGGCCTGACTGAGGAGACATGAAAGTAGACCCAGAGACCGCTGTGTCCCTGTGACAACACAGTGGTGTGGTACACACAGCCAGAGTAATGCAGAGCATAAGGTCACAGGTTCATGCCCGAGTTGCAGATCCAACAGAGCACATCCCACTATTTTACCTGACTATGTACATACAACAGAAAAACAGCAAAGGTCTGAGGGAGGAAAAGTAAAGGTAGCCTATGGACCTCTGTGTCTCTGTGGCAGCACTGTGATGCAGTACACACAGCCAATGTAACTGGGGGCAGAAGGTCAAAGGTTCAGTTCCCTGCAGTGGACCTGACAGAGCACAGCCCACTATTTTACCAGACTATGTACACAGAACAGAAAAACAGCAAAGGTTTGAGGGAGGAAAAGTAAAGGTAGCCTATGGACCGCTGTGTCCCTGTGGCAACACTGTGGTGCAATACACATAGCGAATGTAACCGGCGGCAGAAGGTCACAGGATCTTGTCACAGCTGCAGACCCCACAGAGCACATCACCACATGTTATCCAAACATGGACATACAACATAAAAACAGCAAAGGTCTGGCTGAGGAGGAGTAAAGGTAGCCCCATGGACTGCTGTGCATCAGTCGCAGCACTGAGGTGTAGCACACACAGTGAGTGTGTCCCAGAGCAGAGGGGCACAGAGTCAGGTCACAGATGTAGACCCTGCAGAGCACATCATCACATTTTACCCTATGAGGTAGATACAACATCCAACAGTGCAATCCCCACAGCAGCAGACAACACTGGTACAAAGCCCAATCACACAGGTACCACCATCCAAAACTACAGGTAGAGTAAGGCTGTTGGGTCCAGGCCGGAGTTTCAGGTACCATCACCGCAGTACCACCACCCCCTGCACAGTTCAAAAATGTTTGCAGTGTGGTGGGCAGGCCTGCCAAACACCGTGAAAACTGCACAGTGCTGCAGTAGGAGTGAGTGTGTGTGTATGTCGAACCATTGGTCTCTGTGGCTGCCCACAAGGCTCTGAGCCCACATTGTCCAACTGTTGAAAGCGTTACCCTGCAAATGTGAATAATGAGGAGTAAAGTATTATGGGTATGTCCCAGAGAGGGAGAGGTGGCCAAGCTGAATCTGCACACGGAGTAGGACAATGGCTGGGACACACCAGTGTGTGAACACCACCTGCATGTACAGGGTGGCCACAGCATTTCATGCTGGAAGGTCAGTCTTGCCTTGACCCAGCAGTGACCATGGCATGTCCATGATACCCCATAGTGCTCTATGCTAGCTCTCATCAGTGATACCTGTGTGATCCCTGCTCTGGGGCCTAATCACTGACATACATATGTGGGTGTGGGTGTGTGTGGGTGTGGTGGGGGTGGATGTGGATGTATGGGTGTGGGTGTGAGTGTGAGTGGGTGTGGGGTTGGGGTTGGGGTTGGGTGCACATGTGTCCTCTGTGAGCATGTCACAGGGAGTGGCCAGTGGACTGTCTGGAGGTAGTCAGTGCATGGTTACAACACACTGTATGCTGCTGCAGGTGCAGAATGACAGTGTTGTCCACTGGTGCATGGCAGGCTGTGGCAAGTGAGGACTTCCAGGCAAAGAGACATAGTATTGCCCATCTGCCAATGGCCCAGTCACAGGTATGGGTCATACGCACCAGCCCGGGAAGGTTATCCTCCCCCATCATGTCTGGGTTTGCTACACCCATAGGCAGTCCCCCGTGCCCTGGCACCAGCTCCCCTGCTTCCCCCCTCCCCCATGAGTGGGGAGGGGCATATAGTGTATACCACCCTGAGCAGTAGGGGGTCAGTGTGACATAAACCCCATGCATGTCCAGACACCTCCAAGCCCTACTAACAGGTGTCCATGGCAGTCTGACCTAAACACTGGGTATGCACAGATCTGGGTGGTATCTGCAGATCTGGGTGGTAACTGCAGAATCCAGATGGTCACCGAGGTACCATCAGTTACATTGTGAAGAACACCTGCTACACACTGCCAATGACAGTGATGTGCAGCAGGACCTATCCCTTGCATCACATGTACTGTGGACCTAGTTCTGTGTGCACATCATTACCCTCAAGGTGAACACAGAACCTGCACGATGGAGGGGTCTGTAGCCAGTATGTGTCAGTATCACGCACGGCAGGCCATCCAAACAAGCTGTGGTAATGTAGAGGCACAGACCCCAATTGGTGAACAGCCATAGACCACTGTTTCACATGTGCAATGCATCATGGGTGCTGGTGCTTTAAACCTATCCTGGTGCAAAGAGCAGATGGTTTCTGCAGTGACCGGCACATACTCAGTAACCAGCCACTGCTGTACAACAGGCAATAGAGGTATAGAACACTCTTTAGTACACTGACATTGCAAACAGTGACTATGTGGTGACTCCACGTTGTTTCCCCCCTCATGACTGCCCAACTCTGATGTTTTGCATGCTGCAACAGGTGTATCCATGCAGAGCCGTGCTGCCAGGCCCTAATAACCACACGACAGATGCCAAACTCCCCCCTGTCCAGCTATCTGCATCTGGCAGCTATGTAGAGTCCTGTCTGGCTGTGCAGGGTGTCGCCCTATGTCCTGCGCTGGTACCCTGTCCCACATTGCTCATCTGTGTGTGTGCCTTGCCTGTGACCAATGTGCATGGTACCACCACTGTGCTGTTGACCCAGCATTGTAAATATCCTGCCACCACTGCCCCCACTGGGAACATGGATTCGCGCCATCTGCAGTCCAATGTTTCATCAGTATGTGTCATTGGAGAGGTGGCCTAGTGGTTGGGGCAAGTTACCCCCAAGCCAGAAGGTTGCAGGATCAAATCCACCAAAGGACAGCAACCATGTGCTGGAAGGCCCGGGGTCCCTAGTCGCACAGGTGCCCCACGTGGTCATGTGCAAGCCACCTAACCCAACATTGCCTATGTTCCCTGTAAAAATAGTTTTCCCTGAGTCACAATGCCCTGTGCAATGTAATATAAGTTTGTGAAATGTAAACCACACTGGTATCATGAGAGGCAGCATGTGATATATATATATATATGTATATATATATATATATATATATATATATATATATATATAAATAGGAAAAACACCCTGGCAATTCCTGCATCGTCAACCCCCAGCCCCCCCCCCCACCCCTGTTGCCAAAGAAGTGCGCTACAGTGCCATAATGAGGCTGGGGTTTTGCAATATGTCTGGAAAGGGTGTAATGTCAACCTCAAATGACGGAAGAGGATACAACAATGGCAAAATGATGTGAATCTGGCACGTCCCACCCACAAATAACAGCCATGATGAGATACATTATAGAATGCCTGAAACCAACAAATGCCAAAAATGTCTCCAATGTGTATAAGCGCGGGGGTACGCATGCATGCATGCACGGCAGTACACGCGTTTGGCAGATGCACAGCAGTACACGTGGGGGTACGCGTGGGGGCACGCAATGCGCAGCTGCACCGTCACTGCATCATCAGAGCGTTGAGCACACAGCAGACAACATGGCTGCCAGGTCAAGGAAGCCTGCGTTCACAGATGCAGACCTGCACCTGCTGGCGGAGCCCATCTGTCTGCGCCAGGAGCACCTGTTCCCTGGCTCATCCCGCAGGCAAAACCTCAACAGGGTGAGGAGGTCATGGATGCACCTCACCAGGTGCTACAATCGCACTGCAGACTACCCACATGAGGTAAGTACATGGGGACAGGCACACTAACCTAGCAGTGCAAACCAATATCCAGCAACCAACAGACATATCAGACATGCACAGCAATGGAACAGAATGTGTATGTGGGGCAATCGGGGATAATGGTAGGCCTCACGGCTGATGTGTGCAGGTCTGCCCCATCTGCAGGATGCACCAGCCAGCATCACAGAGATCTGTCAACTCTTTGAAGGCTTACTTGAAGTAATTAAACCACATCCCGCATCTGGACTACGATGTGATATATATCAGGAAACTGTAAACACCATATGCAATAGCAGCTAACAGTGATCTGCCGCCTGGTCTGATCATGTATGATATACCATATGATAGGAATATCCCGTCAGAACATTGTCTCCCAAGAGATGTGAGACTGGCCAGGAAAGGTGACTGAATCACCCAGGTGCTGAGGTACTTGTCCCTTCTGCATGCTCACAAATATGCCCCATCACCAGGATGCCTAGGGCCACATTACAGAGCCCTGTTACCCTTCCTGGTGCTGAGGTACCTGCCTCAGGTTTACTTTCACAGGGCTCCCTCAGCCCCAGGATGCCCCAGGTCTCAATGCAGAGCCCTGTTATCCATCCTGGTGCTGAGGTACCTGCTCCTGGTTGACACTCACAGGGCTTTCTTAGCCCCTGGATGCCCCAGGGCTCATCGAAGAGCCCTGTTATCCATCCTGGTGCTGAGGTACCTGCTCCTGGTTGAGTTTCACAGGGCTGTCTTAGCCCCAGGATGCCCCAGGACTCCTTGCAGAGCCCTGTTAGCCATCCTGGTGCTAAGGTATCTTCACCTGTTACAGTATCACAGAGCATCCTTTAGCCCCAGGATGCCCCAGGCCTCATTGCAGAGCCCTGTTATCCATCCTGGTGCTGAGGAAGCTGCCCCTGGTTTAGTATCACAGGGCTGTCCTAGCTCCAGGATGCCCCAGGCCTCCTTGCAGAGCACTGTTAGCCATCCTGGTGCTGAGGTACCTGTTCCTGGTTGAGTTTCACAGGGCTGTCGTAGCCCGAGGATGCCCCAGGGCTCATCGATGAGCCCTGTTATCCATCCTGGTGCTGAGGTACCTGCTCCTGGTTGAGGTTCACAGGGCTGTCTTAGCCCCAGGATGCCCCAGGCCTCCTTGCAGAGCACTGTTAGCCATCCTGGTGCTGAGGTACCTGTTCCTGGTTGAGTTTCACAGGGCTGTCGTAGCCCGAGGATGCCCCAGGGCTCATCGATGAGCCCTGTTATCCATCCTGGTGCTGAGGTACCTGCTCCTGGTTGAGGTTCACAGGGCTGTCTTAGCCCCAGGATGCCCCAGGCCTCCTTGCAGAGCCCTGTTCGCCATCCTGGGGCTAAGGTACCTTCACCTGTTACAGTATCACAGGGCTGTCCTAACCCCAGGATGCCCCAGGCCTCCTTGCAGAGCCCTTTTAGCCATCCTGGTGCTGAGGTACCTGCTCCTGGTTGATTTTCACAGGGCTGTCTTAGCCCCAGGATGCCACAGGCCTCCTTGCAGAGACCTATTATCCATCCTGGTGCTGAGGTACCTGTTCCTGGTTGAGTTTCACAGGGCTGTCTTAGCCCCAGGATGCCCCAGGCCTCCTTGCAGAGCCCTGTTAGCCATCCTGGTGCTGAGGTACCTGCTCCTGGTTGAGTTTCACAGGGCTGTCGTAGCCTCAGGATGCCCCAGGCCTCCTTTCAGAGCCCTGTTAGCCATCCTTGTGCTGAGGTACCTGCTCCTGCTTGAGTTTCACAGGGCTGTCTTAGCCCCAGCATGCCCCAGGTCTCCTTGCAGAGCCCTGTTATCCATCCTGGTGCTGAGGTACCTGCTCCTGGTTGAGTTTCACAGGGCTGTCGTAGCCTCAGGATGCCCCAGGCCTCCTTGCAGAGCCCTGTTTTCCATCCTGGTGCTGAGGTACCTTCACCTGGTTGAGTTTCACAGGGCTGTCTTAGCCCCAGGATGCCCCAGGTCTCATAAAAGATCCCTGTTATCCATCCTGGTGCTGAGGTACCTGCTCCTGGTTGAGTTTCACAGGGCTGTCGTAGCCTTAGGATGCCCCAGGCCTCCTTGCAGAGCCCTGTTATCCATCCTTGTGCTGAGGTACCTGCTCCTGCTTGAGTTTCACAGGGCTGTCTTAGCCCCAGCATGCCCCAGGCCTCCTTGCAGAGCCCTGTTATCCATCCTGGTGCTGAGGTACCTTCACCTGGTTGAGTTTCACAGGGCTGTCTTAGCCCCAGGATGCCCCAGGTCTCATCAAAGATCCCTGTTATCCATCCTGGTGCTGAGGTACCTGCTCCTGGTTGAGTTTCACAGGGCTGTCTTAGCCCCAGGATGCCCCAGTCCTCCTTGCAGAGCCCTGTTAGCCATCCTGGTGCTGAGGTACCTGCTCCTAGTTGAGTTTCACAGGGCTGTCGTAGCCCCAGGATGCCCTAGGGCTCATCTAAGAGCCCTGTTATCCATCCTGGTGTTGAGGTACCTGCTCCTGGTTGAATTTCACAGGACTGTCTTAGCCCCAGGATGCCCCACGCCTCCTTGCAGAGCCCTGTTAGCCATCCTGGTGCTAAGGTACCTTCACCTGTTAGTATCACAAAACTGTCATATCCCCAGGATGCCCCAGGGCTCATTGAAGAGTCCCGTCATCTATCCTGGTGCTGACATAACTGACCGTGGGTTAGTTTCACAGGGCTGCCACAGGCCACATCCGAGTGGTAGGTCAGTCACCCTGGCGTAATGATAGGTGCACAGGCTGGTGGGTTTGGGTCTGGCCCACCCCCATGTTGCCCCAGGACACCGAAAAGCATGTGGTGGTCCAGACTCTGGCCCCACCTGGGCATGGCTGGTGCAGTGCCCAAGGCCCAGTGGTGGCACACATGATCAGACCCCCCCCCCATGTGCACAGCAGCACATGCCACGCAGCCTGTGCATATGTTGGACATGTGTTTTCGCCAGGCAGATGGGTGCAGCTGACATGCTGCCACAGTTCATATGTGTGGGGTGCGGTGCAAGCCCTGCCCCCTTCCGGGTACACCATTTATGGATGATGGCGCCATGCATGTCCACCGCAAATGGCACATGTGACATGCAGCATAGCAGCGGTACATATGACATGGTGGTGTAGGGCCATGCGCGGCCAGGCTGATGGGCTGTAAAGGTGTGGCAGGCGGCCCAAATGCAGCATACGTAGGGGGCAACCATGATATTTGCACACATGCGTGTGCCATGGCCAACAGTGAGCATTGGACACACAGCACGCATCGGAGGTAGCCACCGACTGTCCCCAGCTATGTGTGTTGTGCAGCCCAGGATGGGTCATGATGACTGGCCCCTAATGGTCCCATACCTTGCTGTGTCCACAGGTGGAGGACCTACGTAAGAAGGGTCGGGAGCTGAGGGCCAGGTACCCAAGGTTCCTGGACAGGGTACATGCTGTGCTGCAGGATCAGCATGATGGTGAGTGATGCCAACAGTGCCATGCTCCATGGCATGTCCATGTGGGCCAGCAACCTATGAGGCTGCAGGTCATGTACCTATGATGTGTATGCATTGTGCCGGTGCCGGTAATGCATGTCTTACCCCCACAGAGGCTGCAGGAGTAGACGAGCACCCAGCAGGGTTGGATGCTGGAGCAGGCCAGCCAGCACAGGCTGAACAGCCATAGGGGGGCCCAGAGGCAGAAGCTGGCATGGAGGATGAAGAGGAGGGGGCCTGGAAGCATAGAGGGGGAGGGGGAGGGCGAGGTTTTGGGGGAGGAGGGGGTGGGGGAGGTGGAGGGCAGCGAGGGGGGAGTGAGGGTCTGTGGGGGCCCCATGAGGGGGAGGAGGGGGGCTGGGTTGAGGGGGAGGGGGCAGAGTCAGAGGGGGAGGGGAGGTGAGGTGGGAAAGGATGAGCAGTCCCGAGTGGCACAGGCTGCCACAGGGCACTGGGAACCCAGGCCACCTGCACCATGGTGCCAGTGCTGTCCCCCGACTGGGTGAGGGCCTGCCACCCAGTGCCGCAGGCAGACGTGCCATACATGCAGGCACACAGACAAGGGGGGGCATGTGTCTGTGTGGCCCATGCCTGGCTGTGGCGGTGCATGCCCAAGCCTATGCACAGTAGGAGCACACACACATCCTGGGGCAGCTGCTGGTGGCCCTGTCCATGGTGGATGACCGGCTGTGCATGCTGTGGGAGAGGGGCAAGGCAAGCACAGCCGGCCATCTGCCTGGGCCAGGAGGCCCCCAGGGGGTATGAGGGGCAGCACACATGTGACCCCCACCCTATGCCAGTCTGTGCTCCGGGACTGCCATCACTGCTGGGAGCGGGAGATGGAACACAAAAGAATAGCATGACAAACCTGTAAATAAATATGTACATATGTTAAACAAACGCATGCAGGTCCAGTGTCCCATCTAGCCACATGGCCGAGAGGTGAGAATGTCAGTCTTATGCATGCTCATGTGTGCATGAGTGCATGTCACTATACCCGAACATGGTAGATATCCCATGGCAAGAGCGGTGTATGGCTATGGGTGCCGATAGATGCATCACCACAGGCACAGGGGGGTAGCATTGGGCTGCCATGGCCAGACCCATGGTGGCAGGCATATGCTAACATTGCATACATAGCACGGTGCATGGCATGGGTGCCACACAGCACAGCTATGCACCTGATGTCACACGGACAGAGCACATGCCCCCCTGCCATGTGTGGCATGTAGGGGGCATGGCATGCTAATGGGTTGGTGTGCCATGGCCATGTGCCTGTCTGTGTACACCCATTCCCTCATGCACTGGGCAAAGCACATAGCATCTGGCTGTGCGGTAACATATGGCAGCATGGGGGTCTGCAGATGCTGGGGGTGGGGGCCGCCATGGACACCATGATGGACAGGAGAGAGGCAGGCAGTGGCAGGGGTACAGACAATGGTGCGTGGCGGGACACCACAGAGGGGGCACGACAATGCACGCAGGCATGGGGGTAGGGGAGCAAGGGGGCAAGGAGGGTGGAGGTGCCGAGCAGTAGCAGTGCCAGACCCATATGGGCCACAGAGGATGGGGATGGATATGGTTATGGGGGTCTGAATGGGGAGCAGTTGTGCTTGTCCCCCTGGCTGGCCATGGGGGGGAAAGGTGGACCCCAAGTGGCGGGACATGGGGATGGGTCACAGAGGCAAGAGCAGGGACATGGTACACTGAGGTGTGGCTGCCTGTCAGGTGGGCAGGGGGGATGGTACGTATGCCCTCTGTTGGTGGTCCGGGGCGTACATCTGAGGAGCAGGGATGTACCCCCCACTGCAGGGTGCGGAGGGGTATCAGGCAGATGCGCCCTGGGAATGGCCACGTGACAGCAGCCCGTGCCATGCAGACACTCAGGACCGGCACGGGCCCAGGGGGGGAAGCAGGGAGTGGAGGGGAGGAGGAGGGGAACAGAGAGGGGGAGGAGGGGAACAGAGAGGGGGAGGAGGGGGTGGAGAGGGGGTGGTGGGGAGTGGGGAGGGGGCATGGGGAGTGGAGAAGGGGGGTGAGGTGGGGGGTGGGGGTGGGAGGATGGGGAGGGGGATGGGGAGGAGGCGGGTATGGGGGTGGGGGCGGCCATGGAGGCAGAGCCTGCGCACATCAGCACGGGATGGCAGGCTGCACATACAGTACCAAAAAGGAGCTAAGGATCCGCACAATATAGGAGAAAACAAAGTAGCGGAGCCTGGACTGATATAGTAAACCTTGTTTATTACGCCCCTGGGGCGTAATAAACAAGGTTTACTATATCAGTCCAGGCTCAGGCTGCACATACAGCCACACAGACAAGGGGTGGTGTGTGTCTGTGTTGGTGCATGTGTGGCCTCCACATGGCTGTGGCAATGCGGGCGCAGGCATATGCCCTGCGGGAGCATTGCCAAGCTGTGGGCCAGATGGCAGTGACCATGGGCCTGGTGGCTGACCATCTGTGCATGCTGTGCGACAATGCATCTCAGGGTCTCATTTCACAACATGGCATGTGGGGTGTGCTTGCCAGTCATGTGCATGTCCCTGTGTGTCCCCCCAGGGGGTACTGATACCAGGGGGTATCACGGCAGTGAGGGGGGAATGTCTGCTGGAGATGGGCTGAGGGGATGGCCCAAACATCAGTGGGTGTGGGTAGGGAGAGCAGTGTGGGTGGATCTGCGTTTGGGGGCAAAGACCCCAGAGGGCATAGTTTGGGCCGTGACCCAGTTTGGACCACTGTTGGGTGTGGGATGGGGGAGTGGGGAGATAGGTGGGGGTTGCTGGGGAGGTCAGTGGGGGGCTATGAGGAGAAGGGGGGCAATGGCAAGGGACCCATATGCAGTACGGTAGGCCAGTGGTTCAGGGCCAGGGGTGGAGGGCGGGGACGGAGGTGGCTGCAGCGACTGTGGGGCGGGGACAGACTGGTAGGCAGCGCACAATGTGCATGGAGCTCCAGCAGCGGAGGTGCTGCAGGATGGACATGGGTCCTGCTTAGAACGGTGTGAGCAGATACAGTAGCAATGGTGTCACAGATGAGCATGGGGCAGATCGGACAGACAGGGGCAGCTCTGCCACAGATGCCCCTCCTGGCTGGGCTATCCATGGGGACAGAATGGCCAGCGTGAAACCAGGGTCAGCAGGTATGCCAGGGGTGGTGGTGGAGGCGAAGGTAGGTGGTGCTGGATTGCCATGGGGTGGGGGCTGTGCCATGGCCTGGATACATTGCCAGTGGCAGGGGACATGAACACATGTCAGCAGGTCACAGGACATCCAGGGTGGGGACCTGTGTGTGGGTTGTGGCACAGATGTGGTGGGGAGGGTGGGATGTGCACAACAGGACTGTGTTCCGGGGGGGCTTGGGGGGTGGGCACAAGGGAGGGTGTGGCATCAGACATGGCCATTCTGAGTGACGGCTATGTGTGCGGGGGTTGGGGGCAGGGGGGGAAGGGGGGGAAGGGGGGGCCTGGGTCACGACCAGCAGGGTCTGTTGGGTGAGGGTGCACCCTGAGCAGGGAAGGGCAAGGGGCATGTTCCCAGGGAGGACACGTGTGACAGGGGGACATGGGCCATTCAGCTGAAAGCATGGGCACATGGCCACAAGTTACACCTGTGATAACATCCTTTATTGTGCACACTGATCCCCCCCACCTACACCCCCCTGCATCCTTTGCCGTATCTGCCATGTCCCCGAGCACCATGTGGGGTGGGTGCTGCTTCTGCCACTGGTGCTGCTGCGACCGGCTAGATCATGTGTGCCAACATGGCATCGTGCACGGCCACCATCCTGGCCATGCTGGCTGCCATTGCCCCTACCGTCTCATTAAGTGTCCACATCCCATGGCAGAGGCCGCCCAGCTGCCGCCATTGACAGTGCACCTCCCGCCGCAAGCAATCCTGTCCTGCCGCCATCTCTCACAATGCCATCTGTATGCCTGTGGGTGAGACATGGTGGAAGCCGTGAGACATGGGCTGCACATTCCACCTGCCCAACCCACCAGCAAAACTCCTGCCCAATCAGGGCAGTGGGAGAAAGCCCGCGGCAGTCAAAGCCTCCATAAAAGCGGCATCCCTGCATCGAGGGAGCCGCTGCCTGCCTGCCCGACCCACCAGCAAAACTCCTGCCCAATCGGGGCAGTGGGAGAAAGCCCGCGGCAGCCAAAGCCTCCATAAAAGCGGCGTCCCTGCATCGAGGGAGCCGCTGCCTGCCTGCCCGACCTGCCAGCAAAACTCCTGCTCAATTGGGGCAGTGGGAGAAAGCCCGCGGCAGCCAAAGCCTCCATAAAAGCGGCGTCCCTGCATCGAGGGAGCCTCTGCCTGCCTGCCCGACCCACCAGCAAAACTCCTGCCCAATCGGGGCAGTGGGAGAAAGCCTGCGGCAGCCAAAGCCTCCATAAAAGCGGCGTCCCTGCATCGAGGGAGCCGCTGCCTGCCTGCCCGACCCACCAGCAAAACTCCTGCCCAATCGGGGCAGTGGGAGAAAGCCCGCAGCAGCCAAAGCCTCCATAAAAGCGTCATCCCTGCAGAGTGCCCGCACCTGGCGGGCCCACGCCTGAGGGCCTCGCCAGAGGGCCCTTTGGCGTGGCCCTTAGGCGCGGCACAGAGGCGCAAACGAAAGTCTAACCGGACCCTACTCGACGAGAACTTTGAGGCACAATAACGGCGAAAGGAACGCCATAGCAACAACCACAGCAACAACAAAATACTGCAACCCTCTACAGCAGCAGAAACACAACAACAGAGACCAAAGACCCCACCGCCCTGAGAAACCAACGCTGAAACACAACCCAGACCCAAACACCAGGTACTCTCGCAGAACATGCCACCTTTCTTAGCCCCCGTCTACCTCCTCACCCCCTCCTGACCCTCTATCCCTCCCCTCCAACCGCACTCAATATCCTACCCTAGCCTAACTTCACAGCAGCACAACCCACACACTCTTACAACCCGAGACAAACCCACTCCCACACACAGCATACACCAGCCCACACCCCCGACCCCACAACCTATCACCATATCACCATCTCATTAATAAATGCACGCTCTGTTAGAAATAAGTACCACATGCTCCAGGACCTAATCACAACCGAGAAAATAGACATCCTATGTGTAACAGAAACCTGGCTAACAGACACCGACACAGTGCTAATGAACCAGCTAACCCCAGAAGGATACAACCTCCATCACTGCTCACGCGCACACTCCAAAGGAGGAGGTGTCACCATCATAGCAAAAACAGACCTCCACTTCCGGATCCTTTCTTCAGAAACCACCAACGAAGCAGACTTCCTCACCCTCACCAATAAACACCTCTCAATATGCCTAATTTACCGTGCACCTACCTCAAATACTGACCTAACAAGGATACTACAATTCATATCAGAGAGCACCAGCTCGGCAAAGGAACAAATCATCCTAGGAGACTTCAACCTCCCATCTCTTCAAGAAGAACAAGCAGCAACCTTCCACACCGCCATGACAGCAATGAATCTGGTACAGATCATACAAGAACCCACACATGAAAAAGGCAACACACTAGACCTCATATTCCTAAACTCCAACACTGCCTCCTCAGGTAAAATCCTGCAGATCTTGCCAGTACCTTGGTCTGACCACCATCTCATCACCATATCCCACACCTACCAACACATGACCAACAAGGAAGATGGACACCACACAAGAAGATTTAAAACATTTAACAAAGTGGACTTCTTAGCACAAACTCTACCAAAACTACAAACAAGCTCCAGTAACATCGATGACCTAATACACAACTGGAACACCACGATCTCCACAGCATATAAAGCATCGACAAACAAAGCCATTACCAGACCTCCTTCCAGAAAGGTCAGATGGTTTACCCCCAGTCTCCGAAAGCTAAAAACAAAACTCAGAAGGATAGAAAGAAAATGGAGAAAAACCAAAGACGACAGTGACAAAACCAAATACCTATATGAACTCGACGCATACCACTACGAGACTGACAAAGCAAAAAAAAACTACCACACGAAAATCTTAAACTCTTCCATAAACAAACCTCGTGAACTCTTCCTGATTGTCAAGAAACTGACAAAGGCACCCAATAACTCTGACCAATTACCGAAGATTCCACCAGAACTACTGGCCCGTCAATACAAACAACTACAACGACCTCAAAACTCTCAGCCACACATGGAGATACCCACAACAAACCACCACCCCAACTTACACAGTGACTGGACCACCTTCAAAGAAACCACTACAGAAGAAATATCATCCACCATCTCCCACCTAAACACCACCACTTCTTCGCTGGACCCCTGCCCCGCTGACTGGATAAAGAAATCCAAAGATGAACTAAGCGCGCCATTAACCTATATCGTCAAAGAATCCTTCGCCCAAGGTCACATGCCAGACACTCTCAAAACTACAATCATCCGACCATCCTTAAAAAAGCCTAACCTGGATCCCCTAGACCCAGCCTCATACAGACCGATAGCAAGCCTACCTTTCACCGCCAAGATAATCGAGAAGATCGTCCAGCAGCAACTTCAAGAACACCTGGACATCAACAACATACTGGACCACAACAACATGGCTTCCGCCCACTACATGGAGTGGAGACCCTCATGACTACACTGATGAACACCCTCATCATAGGAACACAAGAAAAACACTCTGGATATGCCATGATCTTCCTTGATATATATGCAGCTTTCGACACCATCTCCCACAACATCCTCATACGCAGATTACAGACAATTGGGATCAAAGACACCGTACTAAAATGGTTTCAATCCTACCTAACAAATAGACAACAACTAATCTGTACCAGCACCTCGACCTCGCCCGCCTACCAGCAATACCAAGGAGTGCCTCAAGGATCCACTCTGTCAGCCATGCTCTTCAACATTTACCTCCAACCACTCTGCTCAGTCATACGCTCTCACAACATCAGCTTCCACATATATGCTGATGATATCATGCTCTATGCCCCTATTACGACCACAAACCCAACAAACCCACATCTATCAGCATGCTTCTCTGAGGTCTCCAACTGGTTACAAGAAAATAACCTATCCATCAACATAAAGAAAACTGAAGCCCTCATAGCAACAAAAGACCTAGACTTCAAACCACCTACACACCTCAATATAGGAACCACAAGCATTCAAATACAGCCACAATTAAGATATCTGGGCATTATCATTGACCAAGCCCTCACCTTAAAGCAACAAATTGCTAAAACCTCTGGAATTATATTCCACAAAGCGAAATTAGTGCAACATCTCAGACCACTTCTCGATCATCAAGACTTCCGGACAGTAATGCAAGCTATGACACTCCCACATCTGGATTACTGCAACGTACTCTACCATGGCCTTCCAGCCACACAGACCAACCCCCTCCAAACAGCATTGAACACCACAGCAAGAATCATCCAGAGAGCAAAGAAAACCGACCACATCAACCCAATTCTAAAAGACCTACACATACTTCCACTCGAAGCAAGAACTAAATACAAATCCATCCTACTCACCCACAAAGCCATCCTCCAAACACAGAACACCCAGCTTCGTACCCTGCTGTCTCGACCAGCCCACGGCAAAACTACCAGACAAGCCTCCAACAACTCCCTCACTGTCCCTCACAAAAGAACTAAATGCTCTCAACGGACATGCAATCGAGCCTTTGAACTTTATGCTCCATCCCTATGGAACTCTCTACCGAGCCATCTCAGAAACAATGCCGATCTACTATCCTTCAGAAAACAGCTAAAAAACCACCTTATTCCAGGAATACTTCAATACGACTCCCACCAAAAAGTGCACTAACCTCTGATCTCGCCCACCATGATCCATTGATCCAAAGCTGCACTAACCTGTCCATGTCCAAAGTCCGTCTCATATCAAAATCATCAATGTTGTCTCCCTGGTGATGGTCCCACCCTTATACTTAATTTCCCCACCCTTGCATGTAACGCCGCTTTGACCCGGTGAAAAGCGGAATATAAATACAGTTAAATAAAATAAATAAATAAATAAATGACCAGATGGATCGGGCACTCACCCTCTGCATTCTTGTGCGCTGCCTCAGAGTGGGAATGCATCTCCCCTATTACCTGTTGGATGGCTGCCTGTGTGGGCTGTGATGCTGTACCCAGGGATGGTGGTCCAGCTGTGCCACCAGCTGCAGCCCCTGCCATGACATTGCTGTTGCCTGCCTCATCTCCCACCACGCCGTCCTCTGGGAGGTGGTGAACCGCTGCATCCTCCTCCTGCTCCAGCTCTGCCTCGTCCTCCACGGTCACCTCCTCATCCGTGCCCGCCTCAGGTGGGGGACATGGTCTGGGACCTGGGGGCCCCACCTCCGCAACCACCTCCATGGCATGTATGTCACCTGTGGGGGGTGGGGGTACACAGGTTAGGTGTGGCGTGCCTGGCCAGCCACTTACATGTACCTGTCCCATCATGACCTGCCAGGCAGGTTGGGCTGCAGGATGCATAGGGCAATCGGGGCCATCCCCAGCTGTGGATATGTGGCCAGGGACTGTTCCGGGGCAGGGATGTGTGGTGCACCATCAGTTGTATGTGTCCCCAGTGTCAGCGGTGCCTCACTGGTGGATGTTATGCATGCAACTGGTTACGGGAAGTGTACACTGCTGGGACTGCTGGGGTACTGGTGGGGTTGGTGGCCCACCATTGCCTGGGACAGGTGTGCCTGTGGTTGCTGGGATCCGTGTGCAGGGGTGCATGCCCCATGGTGGCATGGGGTCATAACAGCACAACCAGCATTCGACACTGGGTGCCTGTGCAGTGCGGATGCATGGATGCATGTGTACCACATGGGTCTGGCCTGGCCGCACCGGCCACCATACCCATGCACCCCCTGAATGGTGCCCCGCCCTGTGTCCAGCATCCGGGGCTGCCCTCACATCCCCCTGCCCCCTCCCTACCCACCTCAGCACACCCACCCCATTGATTGCCGTCGCACATTGCAGCCGTCCCACCACCACCCCCACCCACCATGTACGGGGGTGCAGGGGGACACTGTCACCAACACACCCTATATCACCGGGTGCTTTGCTGCCTCCCTTCCAGTGTGGCTCCACTGCGCATAGGTGGTCAACAATCCCTGCCCCTGCCTGACCCCCTCTGCGCCTGCTGCCTTATGCCCACCCACCCTCACCCATGTGCACCGTCATCACGTCACCTTCCCATGGCCCCCTGGGTCCGGTGTGGCCCAGCCTGTGCCAGCCACCCTCAGCTGCTGTATCGCTGTCACAGGTCTGCAGTGAGATGTCGATGACATGCCACACGGGCCTTTACTGCTGCCATCACTCATGGCTGCTATGCTGCTCCTGTCACTGGTGGCCACATTATCCCTCTTGGTACCCTGTCTGTGCATGGTCCTATGGCTGTGACCTGCCCCCGGCCTCCCCCCAATCCCCGTGTGTTGGCACACCCTAGAACACATTCCTATGCCCCACCTGCACCTGGGTCCGCTGTATCCAGCACAGGCGGCAGGCTGTGGAGGTAGATGGGCCCCAGTCTGTCGGCCAGTTGCAGTTACAGAGGTGACAGTGTGGTTCAGTGTGGTGCACCCTTCCTGTTGCACAGGCATGGTGTTGCTCAGTGATGGCGCAAGCCCGGACAGAGCACTTGATGTTGCGGAATCTTTTACGGATACTTATAGTATCGCGGGTGGGTCCCCTTGCTGTGACCACTGCTGTGGTTACCTCCTCCCATGCATCGTTTCTCTGGCTGATGGTGGTGGTGCTGCTGAGCCGCCCAAATAGCACCTTGTAGCACTTTAGGATGGCTGCCAGGAGGAGGTCATTCTCCTCCTGGGTGTAGCGGGCTGCCCTGCTCATGGCATCATCTGGAACTGGCCTGCGATGGCACCTGCCACCTGCCACACCTCCACATTGTTGCTGTACCCCCTGGCTGTGGCTGGATGGACCTGCCTCACACCCCTCTGGCTCCCCCTCTGTTGGAGACACTGCTGCCTGGTGGCTGTTTGGGTCACTCTCTGTCATTTCCCGTGCTCCACTGTGTTCCATCATGTGCCGTCATTGGTGATCTGCTGTGCCCCTTTTATGTACGCGGTATATGGTTCATCTGACGTGCAGTCTGCACAACACATGGCACAATGTGTGGTGCAATGCACGGCATTGATGCTACCCAGGACGCATTTCCTACGTGGCCAGCCATGCCTTACCTCTCCACTACCTTCAGGGGGTGGCATACATCATGTCTTGGGCATGTGTTATGGCGTGCTGTATGAGCCCTGCTCCCGTTCAGCATTGCTCTATTCTATGCACGCGCGCAATGTGCGTGTTGAGCGTAACGCACATCCCTATGCATGCTACGCCATTACACCCCTGTGTGCTCCATGTTCTATATGCATCATGCTGTGCCATCGCTACAGCACTCTCCGCTGCGCATAGGTATCCCATGCGTTGCATCTATGCGTACATTGTGCAGGCGCACGTTGCACATTCACTATGTGGGTGGGGACTTGAGACGTGCCCCTCCCCTTCCTATGCGCGCTCCGCATGAGACAATCATGAGGCGTGCTTTGTCAGACGGCTGCCTGGGTGAGAATCTTCACAGTCTTGGCAAGTGCACATATCTATATGATTTGCAAGGGATTGTGGGCAATGCAGTTCATTCACACCAGACACAGCTGCTCACAATAATTAGTTGTGCTTTTGGGTAAAGCTAATAAGATATTTATTTATGGGGTTATTTCTCCCAACGCAGATATGCTTGGTAGCACATAAATCAGGGTACTTGCTTTCAGTGTTAAACTTGGAAAACAAAAATCAGGAAACAACATTTGAACTTGTCAGGCAATCAAAGCAAAAGAAATAAGACCTGGTTGGCAATAAACTGGTCTTTTCTGTAGGCTTTAGCTAATATTATCTTAGCAATGTATCAAACAACAAACCAAAAGCCACAAAGAAGGAAAAAAACTGTTCTTTTCAGGTAAACTTCTTATATCTTCCCACATAGATTCAGAAGTGATTCTCTTAGAGCTCACAAGCAATTAGGTAAGGCTCAATTGCTAGCAGTTATCCAGCTGAAACCCCTTAGCTGGCTTGCTTTCTACTGCGTGGCTAAAAATCCTACTCATGAGCTTTTCTGAGTAGATTAAAGAACACGTTTGTATTTCTTTGTGATGGTTGCTGTACTTTATAACAGAAAATCACCAAAGGAGTTTAGACAGAGAGCAGTCCATATAAACAGATTCTTCATCTGCTATCACCCCCTCTTCTTCAACAAGCATGGGTTCAATATCATGGATTGGCACAGATGAATCTCCCAATGGAGCACTTTCAGGAGAATACTTGTTTCCCTGCTGTCTTTCAAGGTTATAGCTAGGGCATAAATCAGTGTTCATACCTGAGCTTCCATTGCTGTTAGAGTTCCTCTCTATATAGCCTGGCCAGTATGTAGTCCAGTTCTTATGTCCAGCCTTCCAATCCAGATCCCTGGACACTGGATCTCTCTTCACATACCTTCTGGCACGGGTCTTAGGGTCCCTTCCACGTGCAGCCGTCTCCCTCACAGGTAGTGTCTGGAGATTCCTAGCTCTGCAGCACCATTCCTCTGGCTTTCCCCAGTCCAATGGTGTATGCTGGCCCTTGGAATGCCTCCCAGTATACGTACTGCTCCGGACTCTTCTAGACCTCTCAAAGGCTTTTCTCTTCTTTCTTCCAAAGGGTTTCTTGCCCCCTCTGTCCGTCCGGTTTGGCTTCTGCTTCTGATGATCCTCCAGGTGAAACTGAGGATATCCAAGCTGATCATGAAGATGATGATGATCCTGAGGATAATTCTCTGTAGAATAAACTCTACCTTTATTCTGCTTAGATGAGTGCTCCTCCCTAACACAGCGCAGCTGTGCTGAATCAGGCCCTGCCCTTTGAGATGAGTGCTTGGGGATTACCTCATAGCCCTCCTGATTGAACACATGTTTCCCCACTTCAGCTCCTCTAATGGCTGTTGGAAGCCTGGTGCATTCTGGGATTGGTAGTCTTTTATGAGAAAATTCTGTTTTCTTATTTCTACCAGAACTGACAGGTTGCTTGTTCAGAGTCACTTCACCTTTCCTATAGCTCCTTCCTGAGCTATGATAAGCTTCCTTATCACAGCTTGTGTGTTGTGGTACGTGCGCTACTACGCGAGCTATGACGTTCTGCTTCCGTATGTACTGTGCAGTTTGCAAGCCTGTTTCTTGTGTGTGTTATTGCATTTGCAGCTGTGTTATGTTGGTTCCGATTGGTTGCCATGCCCTACAATGTATTTAGCTCACCACATTGCTCAAGGCTCTGTCCATGATGGCTCACACTGACCATGTGGGTTGTGCAGTGGTGCTATTGCTGGGACTCGATGAGCTGCGGTTGCCTGATGAGGGAGATGGTATCCTTGGGGCTGTGGAACTGGGCATGGGTACAGTCTCACTGCAACACAGATCTGCAGCTGTGGAGGCTCCACAGGCCGAGGTAGGTCCAGAACGGCACCATAGGCGTGCTGAGGCACGCCCTCGCCTGCCTCACCTCTACAGGCCCAGGCCCCTGCTCCTGGACATTCTTGAGGACCAGGTCATCTCCCTCTACTGTCTGAGCACAGGGCTTAGTAGGGAGCTCTATGAGGATCTAAGACCTGACCTCGAGCCCCGGACTGCCCTGTCACATGCCATACCGGGATTTGCCAAGCTCCTGTCTGCCCTACATTTCTTTGCCTCTGGCTGCTTCCAATCCTCAGTGGCCACAGTGGGGGGGGATGAGCAGGCCCACCTTCTCACGCTATCCCCATCAGGTACTGCGGGCCATGGTCAGCCGGGTTAGGAATTACATAACGATTCCTAACAGTGGGCAACAGTGATGGGCCATGGGCCAGGCATTCCAGAAGATTGCGGGGATACCACACGTGATGGGAGCTATTGATTGCACACATGTTACCCTGGTCCCACCCAGAGACAGGGAGGTGGTGTTCCGCAAACGCAAACACTACCATTCCCTGAATGTTCAGGTTGTTTGTGATGCACGTATGTGTATTCTGAATGTGGTTCCCCAGTTTCCAGGGTCTGCCCATGACTCCCATATCCTGCAACACTCGGCACTATTCAGGCAATTTGAGGCCGCACAATATGGGGACTGTGTCCTGCTGGGTGGGTATTAGCCATCTCTAACATGCTCATGTTGTCTCTGTGTCCTGTGGGCACTACACCTCGCACAGGTGGGACAGGGTCACCTTCGGTGTTTCATTCGGGGTTTCTGACTGCATATCCCCTGCGACACACATGACATGGCAAGCTGCACCTCAGACGTTTTTGAAGACCACATTACAGACACAATCTGTCACGCTGTCACATATCACTGCCCATCTGATGTTTCCCATACGTGGTCCCATTGCTGGATATGACCCCTGCATGCCTCTCCCTGCATTGTGGTTGTACATCACTGACATTGTGTGGGGTGGTGTCCTCCAGCGTGCCATGTCACTGTCACAGGGGACATGGACACATATGTTTGTGTATCTCCAGATGTAACTATGTCAGCCATATGTGCGTCACTGCTCATTTGTGTGTCCCAGTACACATGCAGGTTATACTGTTTGCAGGTGCTGTTGCTGCACTGCACATGTCTTTTGGTGTGGGCCCCCATATTGGTGTGTTGCACAGATTGTTTGCCATCACCTACTGTGCACAGCCTGGACTCACGCACATACGCCAATGTACATATGTCAGTCTGGGTTGTGTGTTCCTAGTTAACTCTGTCTACAAGGTGTGTGTGTGTGCTACCAGAGGAGGGGGGGGGGCTGGGTTGGCTCACCTATTCATTTTCCTGCTGTGCTGTGTGTTGTAGGGCCCATCCCCATTGACCTCATCTGTAGCATCACGTGGCTGGCATTGTGGTGCAACATTGCATCCCACATGTCTGCACTGTGTTGGTCAGCATTGGTGTGTAGTGTAACCATCTTGGGTACACCCCTACTGTATATGTTACTGTGACAGCATATTGTGTGCACTGTACCATGGTTGTCACATTATTGCACGCATGCTGTTCTCTGTCCCAGTCCTGGGGCACTGCCATGTATCCTCCTGCTGTGTTCAGGGATGCCACTTATGGGTTTGGGCTGCAGGAGGTTAGTGATGTGATTGGTCTGGTTACTGTTGATGTGTGCTGCCCTCATTGCCTTACCCCCATGTTGTGTATCTCACACCCTCAAACACTGGTGCACAGCTGCTGTGTGCCATTATGAGACGTCATCTGTGTGTGTCGTCATGTACCAGTTGACCTTTCACACGTAGATGCTTGTGCGCACTTGTGTGACCACCAGTTCATGATTGACCTTACCATATTTTTGTCTGCAGGTGATGCGGGATATGGCTGTCGTGCCTGGCTGCTGACCCCTGTGCATCATCCATGGACACATGCAGAGAGGAGGTACAATGAGGCCCATGCCTCCAGCCACTCAGTTATCGAGTGCACCTTTGGCATTTTGAAGAGTTGCTTCAGGTGTCTGGATAGGACCAGTGGGGCCTTACAATACAAACCCATGACTGTGGCACAGATCATTCTGGCCTGTTGCATTCTACACAACATTGCACTCAGGCACAATATCTGGATCGACATTAATGAGGATCTTGAGGATACACTGTGCCCTCCTGCAGGTGGCCGTGGTGACACACATGCGGGAACGGTGGTCAGGCAACATCTGATCGAGAAGCTGTTCTCATGTAAGTCCTGCATATGTGGTGATATGCATATTTGTCTACATGTACATGCTGCTGTGTCTGTTTCTGGCCTCTCTTTGCATATATCTATGTTTCCATTCTGTCTTTACATCCCCAGGAGTAGCCAATGTTCCTGGCCATTGCAGCGGTGCAGTGGTACCTGTGAGTATGTCCTTCAACCTGCAGGTGACTGTGTTGGGTGAACATAGTGGTATATGCACTGTTGGGGCACCGCGACATAGCACATTTCTGTTGTTCTCTGTCCACTGCACATTTCTTGTTGTGCACCTGTTTGGCCTGTGCCTCCGTACCCCACATGTTCACTTTGGCAACCATATGGCCATTAGTTCAGGTCAGGTTCTTGATTTTCACAACTGTATTTGTGGCAAATGTGACAGAGTTGTGTGTGTCTGCAGGTGCAGGGTGTGTTGGTGGCGGGTGGCACATACACCCCTTCTTTAGCATTGTGGCATTATACAATATCTGTGTCTCCTTGCCTGGACTGTGATGCTTGCCTCCACTGGTCTCAGCTTGAGCTCACAGGGTCCGTATGCTACTGGCGGCATGCTTTCCCCATCTCACAGTGTGTGTGTGTCTGTGTTTTTGGGAGGTGTCTATGTGACGGCACACTCTCTGCTACCCTTGTGCATTGTCTGGTGATGGGATATGCCTGGACACCTGTGCGGTGGTGCTCACTGCTCTATCTCTAACCCTGTGCTGGTGCCCTTGTGTACATTGTGTGCACGTATTTATTTTTTATTTATTTTATTATTTATTACAGTTTCTTTTATACCGCGCTATTCGACATCAGTGGGGTTTACAATGAACATAAAACCACACGTCTCAAATAATTGATCTGTGCTTACAATGAACAGGTAAAATAAACTTGGATATACATTAAACAGGTTTCTTGAACAGTGAAACAGTGAACATGAGAACTATGTACAAGGCAACTAAATGCAGCTATATGTAGAGTTACGTGAAACTAGGTAAATTTTCTTGGTGAGAGGAGGTGCGAAGTGAGATTACAGTTCTGCAGATTAAGAATGTGAAGTGCATGGGTTTAAGGTGTTGGCCTGGAGTGTGGTGGTGGGTTGGTATGGGGGGGTATCCGAAACATCATAGTGCTGCAGAAATAGGTGATGCTTCAGTGCCTTCCTGAACTGGGAGAGGTCACTGATGGTTCTGATGCCTGATGGTAGGGCGTTCCAACATGATGGTGCAAAGTAGGAGAAGGCTCTGGATCTAGTGACTTGAGAGCACTTCGTGATTGCCTTCGGTAATACGAGAGAGTTGGAGGCGGTCGATCTCCTTGCTCGATTAGGGGGTGTAATTGATATCAGGTCAGTGATAGCAGACGCAGAATAGTTATTGATCGCTTTATGAGTCATAGTTAGGATCTTGAAAGAGATCCTAGATTGTATAGGCAGCCAATGTAACTGTTTCAGTATTGGAGTGATGTGGGTTCTCTTAGAGGCTCCATGAAGGATTCTTGCAGCTGAGTTCATAGCCAGTTGTAAGGGGTTAATCGTGCTCTTTGGTAGGCCATGTAGTATCGCATTGGCGTAGTCAAGGTGAGGCATTATTAGGGCCATGTCTTCTATGGTTTCTATGATTTCTACTGACCTGTCTCCTGTTTGCTGCCACTCCACTATACATCAACGCTTCAGTTTCACGGATATCGACAGACCTTGGACATGTGGCATTGCCGGCTCCACATGCGGCCATGGTGATTGCATGAATTCCAGTGGCATACCCTACCTTTACTGTGACCTCTTGTGGCTTTTGCCTGCGTTGGACAGTCCCTATTGGACACCTACAGCACACAGATGGTACATTGCATGTTTGATCTGTTTTGACTCACATTACACTTCACATGTTTGTTATGGGCTGTTTGTTTTGGTGGGGACCTCTGTGGGATCTGTGTGCACCAACACTGCTGGACATGCTGTGTCCCACTGGGCAGCCTGTGTTACATGGCCGTGTTGAGATGGAAACCTGGTCGGCAGTGCCATCTCCATCTGTGGGCAACACGCACTGTGCTCTGTGTTGTGATCGTGTCCTGTGTAGATGTCTGAGATCTCATTATATACATATTGAGGTTTTTCTCTCTCCATTGTAACCTTATTTTGTGTACAGCATACCATGACCTGTTTCTCCTTCCTCTATCACAGGGCACAGTGAACACACACGACATATCGTCTACATTGTGGCTGGCCTACCCATCACAGTACCATTGGCGGACAGAGCAGCTCCATGCAACGATCCCTGGGGGATGGTGCCATTGGGTGATGGGCCTCAGTGAGTGGGACACACGCCTACAACATTATTGTTTGACTACTACTTTGTGACGAGCAGGGACAACTGACACAACATTGCTGCTGTACTCTGGCCGTGTGTCATGATCATTGCAATGGACACGCAGTACAGTCTGCATTACTGTGGCACACTGAGTTGTCACACGTAACCTTGCATGCCCATGGATCTGTGACAGCCGTACTGGCACATGTGTACTTTCAGATGACATTTTCACTGGGGACAATGTGTACTGGACTGAACATATACAGCAGGATGTCACATACACACTGTATGTTGTCCATCTATCTGACAATGTGTTGATGTGTGTGGGCCATGTGTGTGACCTGCAGTGCAGTATGTCTACATATGTTTGTGTGGACAGTTGCATGCAGCCATGTGTGTGCCATGGGGGTAACATCCTGTAGGCCCTGTTGCTATGTCTGGCTACCTTGTACTTGGACATGACAAACTGTTAGCCACCACACCACTGTGATGCGTGCCACCATCTGTGCTTGCGGTTTGACCCTCACAGGGGTGTTACAGTTCATCTGCGGCAGCACTCTGTCATGATTTAATGTACACGGTGCATGTGCATCTGCCTGATTCCTGGTTAGCAATGGTGCATGTGCCTACATGGATTCTGTTTGGGTTCGTGCACTATTTTAGTCCCTTCGTTCTACCTCCACATACATGTTATTGTGCGTGGTTCCTCTACAGATTTGCCGCTGTACATTGATTTACCTCCCCATCAATGCATGTATGCCCATACCTCCGCATGACATAGCACTGTGCCACAGACATTGCACCATTACCTTAGCTGTGGTGCGGGGGGTGTCTCATATTTCTGCCTTAGGTTGTGCATCCCCTGTTCATTGGCATATCTGTAATGCTTCTGTATCCACAACACCCATTGCAGCAGGCCTTCTGCATTGTGCTACCTCTATGTCTGTGAGGTTCGGCTATGTATGTTTTTTGGCAACATGTGCATCTTCTACCTGTTTACATGTCCTCATTTTGCCTTGTGTAACTGTTATTGCACCCATTTTGTCATTAAAGGTGTTTCTGTACATGCGTAACTGATGTCTGCTGATTCTCACGTACATCACAGACTTTTGACTGGCCATCTACACTGTTGTAGGACCCATTGATACCCACACATATGCTCTACATAGTAGAGGGCGGCTGCTGGGACATTGGTACATGGCATTTTGTTACTGTTTCTGCATTTGCCTGTGCACTGCAGATCTACATTACTGTATGGCAGTGTGGCATTACATCTAGGTATCCTCCGTTCCGACCCTATCACCTTCTGCTTATGTGGCCAGCTTGGTGCACCAGCCTGGACCGTGCCCCCTGTTAGTTGTGTGTTCCTGTGCTATTCTCATGATGATGCAGACAGCGCACGTCGGTGCCATCTGGTTCACTCACATCACTGTGTCGCCTGTCGACCTTTCAGGTCATTGCCCAATGTGTGTGTTATATCATACACAGCATGTGTGTAGTGTATTGGATGTTCTGCTGCTGCATTCCTACGCACAGATGGATTCACTGATGGCCACATACATATTCCATTTTAACACAGGTACATTCATCGCTCCCATGTGCCTGTATAGTTGGATGTCATCTGTCTTGGGGCATTGTGGCTTCTTGTGGGTGGTCATCTCTACTACTTGGACACATGCATGCCCAGGCTGCAGCCTCTACATCCCCGCCTGGGATGTGTGTGTCGGCCATAGCTGGCATTGGTGTTCATTGGCACTGGTGCTGGCGGTGGCTGAGGGACTGCTTGGATATGCGCCTGCCTCCTTGTCTGCACATCATCCACTGCAGAGATGTTGATGTGTTGGTGTGGCACTATGGTTCTTGCACTGGTCTGCATATCTGGGGACCTGGATTCAATTCCCCATGTAGCATTTGTCAGGCCACATTCCCTGCATTGCTCTGATGGGGTCCAGTTAATCATTGTCACCGTTTGATGTACATTATGAGGGTTATGTTGCCATGTACACTGTTTTGCTTGATATCATGGCCAGGCTCTGACACCCATTACATATATCTGTGTGTAGGCTAGCAGACATATAGCTTGTGTGTCCTGTATTGCCAGGCACGTATGCCTTGGTGGACATTTCATGACTCCTGCGTGTTTGGGCCTCCACATGCTGCACCCACTGTGTACATGTGCACACCTTGCATCTCCTGGATATGATCTGTCCTGTTCTTCATCTGTGGATGGACCAGTGGCTTTTGTATGACATTTTGTACAGACATTTGTCTCTGCTGCTGCATCACCACACTGACCATCCTTGACCACTGGCAGTTACCTGTGTGCCAGCCGTCTGCTGCCTCACATGGTGCTATGACTTTCCATACACACATGCCTTTTAATGGTACATATTAGCATTGCAGTTGCTGTGGTTGTTCGGCATAGTGGTTAGAGGCATGCATTGGGCCACCATAGGTTGTAGGTTTGATCTCAACATGTTCTCTTCCTCTTCTTTTCTTGTGTTCTGCTATCCTTACCATGCAATGGCTGCAATTTCATCACCTCTCCGCACACCCTCCCTTCTCTTCGCTGTGCACCACAGTGTGCCCTCTATGCAGCCTGTCTTTCACATATTGGCTGTTACATATGGTTCTTATCATTATGCCATCCAAGTGAGCAGTTGGCTTGGGGGGTTGGTACTGCTGTTGTGATGCTGTTGTTGGACATGTTGTTGTGTGGGTTTGATTCTCATGTGCTCCTTTTTGGTTCTGTTCCCTGTTTTGCCATGGTCCACTGACCATGCACACGGCTGTCTCCTCTGCAGGCCCCTGCCACCCTTTCTATTTTGGATCTTCGCTCCTTGGCACGCTATGTTCAGGGCATTCCATTTCATGGTGTGTGTGCATATGTTTATCTGTGTCTCTTGTCCCACTTATGGACTGCGATATCAGCTGTGGACGTCTGCTCTGCATTTGTGTTGCATCATGGATACTGGTGGGGTTGCCCTATCCTGGCATACAACAGGCGTTTTGTGTGGTGTCCTGCAGTTTTCTTGTATGCAGACATTGCTGTAGAACTCAACATGGTGGTATAGCCTACTGGTTTGTTCACTGACTTTCTGCCCACTGGTCATGGGTTTGATTTCTGTTTATCCCCGTTTTTTATGCCTGTCCTTTACAACTACTTGTCATTCCTTTGGACAGTCATATCTCTGCGGATCTGTGCTGCCAGCCCATAGTACCCTCACCACAGTTGCCAACAATCCTTATAAGGCATTATAGGGCTCCTAATTCGGCACGTTATAAGGCACGTTACCAGGCACCTTATTAGGCACAGTACATGGCACATTATTAGGCACAGTACAGGGCACATTATAAGGCATGTTACAAGGCGCCTTATTGGGCACAGTACAAGGCACGTTATAAGGCACATTACAAGGTGCCTTATTAGGCACAGTACAAGGCATGATACAAGGCACCTTGTTAGGCACAGTACAAGGCACGTTAAGGCACGTGCCTTGTACTGTGCCTTATAATGTGCCTTATAACGTGCCTTATAACGAGCGTTACCTGACATACTTGCCATAATTATGCCCCGCCCACGCCTTTATATGGGCATCTGTACCTTTACCGTGGAACCTAACGCATATGACATTCCTGCAGTTTAGTAAACATGTCACTTAGTGTCCCCTGGTTGGTTCCATCACCATTTGTCTAAGTAACGCATCTTGGAAAGCATCCACAATTTTTTTACTTCTTTCCAGATTTGCAGAAGAACTCCAATCCACATCAACATCAATATTCATAAAGATTTTTCATGCATCAACTACTGATTCAAAAACATTTATATTATATGTTTTTTATGGCTGGGTTATCAGCAAACATATTGTAGGCAACTTGTGACTACATCAGTGTCATGCAGCACTCCAAAGTCCCAGAACACCTTCTAAGTGTTGCATCATCATTTACCCCATACCAGTATAATTTTTAAGCAACACCATGAGATATCCCGTACACAATTATTCTCAACAAACATTTTTGAAAGTTAAGTTCCAGTCTACTTAACTCTATGTCTCAGAATCCAAAACAGAGACATCATAGTAGCAGTGCCTAATGTTTCATCCATTCAGCGGTTGAAATTCAAGGTCTCTGAATGACATACTTCATCAGAATGCCCACATTTTTCAAAGATGCCCAACATCTCATTCTGATGGCACCATGGTGTTTCAATAGAACATGCTCCACTATTCACCTTTCTCCATTGAGAAAATTGGCCATTTAGCCCTACTTTCTGTTTTCTTTTAACCAGTTCCTGATCCACAGTAGTATACTGCCTCCTATCCCTTGACTTATAATTTCTGAAAGAGTGTTTCATAAGGGACCTTGTTAAAGGTTTTCTGAAAATCGAGATACAGTACATTATATAGACTGGCTCACTTTATCTACCTGCTTATTCACACCTTCAAAAAATATAACAGATTAGTAAAACTTTCCTTGGCTAAATCCATGTTGGCTTTCTCCCATTAAACCATGACTATCTACATTTTCAGTAATTTTATTGCTGCCCAGTTAGCTAATGTGGCTTCCAGTTTCTGCAGAACCCCAGATGTTCAATGCTGGGGCCACATATGACCCCGGCATTAAATAGCCTGGGTTAGGGGTTGGCAGACACAGCTATGTGCCGTAGTGGCACATAACCTGCCGAATTGAATATCGGCCAAATCTTTATAATAGTTTCTATCATTTTGCCTGGTACTGATGTCAGGCTCACCATTTTGTAGTTTCCTGGATCACCCTGGAACCTTTATTAAAAATTTTATTTATTTATTTAAGTGATTTTTATACCACCACATCAAGAATCATAGCAGTTTATATAAAACAACTGAATTACATTGAACAAGGCAGCGATGACATATAACTAACAAACAATCATAGATATACGAGTTGATACGAATACCAGAAAACTATTTACAATTAGTCTGTTCTTGATGACTCATGTGCTTTCAATATTATGCATTTTTGAAGAAGTAATCAGAGCAATATAATGTATTGTGGGATTGAGAATAAGTAGAGAAATTGTGGAGTGTAAGGTGCTTGATTCTTCTCAAGGTTATGTCAGGTCAATTATTTGGAGTGATCTCTGTTTGTCCAAAATGTTCTATAAATAAGAACGTTTTGAGATGTGTGCGGAAGGTGGAAAGGTCAGTTATATTTCTAAGTCCCTGTGGTAATGAGTTCCAGAGCATTGGAGAGAAATACTCGAATGCCCTGTTACTTGTGTATTGTTTTGTCATTCTGTAATCCGGGGGGAATAGAAGGGTGTTATTCATTGCGCCTCTTCAGTGTCGATCATTGTTTGTTTGTTTTTTATAAGCTGAGATAGGGTGGGGGGGCTAATTCTCTGATTACTTTGAATGCTCTCATGATACGTTTACATTTAATTCTGCTTTGCACGGGGAGCCAATGAAGGGTGTGAAGTATGGGTGTGATATGATCTGTACAGTGTGAGTTAGATATGATGCGAGCTGCCATGTGTTGTGCCATTTGCAAAGGGTGAAGAGTTTGTTTCGGTAGACCATGGAGGAGACTATTACAATAGTCAATTTGTGGGATGATCATTACTTGCATCAATGATCTGAAGCCATTAATATTGATTAAGGGCTTCAGATGTCTTAGTAGGCAAATTTTATTATATATGGCTTTAGCTGTGTTTTTAATGTGTGTTTTGAATGTGAGCTGTTTGTCTAAGGTAACACCTAGATATTTTACTTCATCTTTCACATCTAGAATGGTTTCGTTGAAAATTATGTTGCTTGGTGGTGTGTAATTTTGATTTTGGGAAATTATTAGTACTTCCGTCTTTCTATAGTTGATGTTCAATCCATGGGATTTGAGCCAGGCACCAATTTTTGTAAAGCATGTAATTATAGGATCAAGTATTTGTGTCCCTACATTAAAATGCACATATAGGAAAGTGAGGGAACAAGATACACTCCCATGCAAAAAATAATTTTTTTGTCGGACTATATGATACCTTGTCTGGGGTCATAGAAAACAGACCCCTAGACCCTGGTAAATCCTAGTGATTGGATTCCCTACATTAAAAGGCATGTATAGCATTAAGGCATTGGCATAGATGGCTTAATAATCAACAATGAATTTCCTTATTAGCTGACAAATCGGCTGAATGTATATATTAAAAAGGAGAGCCAATAGTGCTGAGCCTTGAGGGAGTCCTGTAGTTTGCTTGAAGGTGCTAGAAAATTGTTGGCCAATATTTATCTGTTGCGTTCTGTCTGTTAAGTATGATGAAAACCATTTAAGAGTGTTACCAGCAAGTCCAATTTGAATGAGTCTATGTATAAGTAATGAGTTGATAACCGAGTCAAATACTGCAGCAATATCTAGAAATATTAGGATGTAGGCCTAATTAGAATTGTTAATTCCTTTTATAATATTGTTGTATAGAACCAGCATTAGAGTTTCAACACTATATTGGGGCTTGAATCGAAAGTGTTTGTCATCCAGCGGTGCATATTGATCAATGTGGTCTTGAAGTTGTAATTGAACATTTTTTTCAATTATTTTAGCCAAAAATGGTAGTCTTGAGATAGGTCTGTATGATGATGGGCATATTTTGTCCAATGCTTTATTTTTTAGGATAGGACGGATTATTGCATTCTTGAGATCTTTTGGCATTAGGCCCTTTTTAGGAGACTGCTTCACAATTAATAGTATGATGGGGGTCTATCTCATCACGTGCAGCCTTGATCCAGCTCACCGGACAAGGGTCTGATTTAGATGTGATTATGTTTAGGTTTCCTGTAAGCTTTTTGAGGGGTTCTAAGTATATGCTATGAAACTCATTCCAAGGTTTAGTCTGTGGTGTTAGGCTATTGTTATTAGTATGCCTAGAAGTTATTAGTATGCCCTGTTAACTACTTTTCACTGTCCTCTTCTTTTCTATCATGTATTGTAGTTCCTTTCTAAGTTCTTCAACAATTTTATTTTGTAATCCACCTTGTATGCATGCCAAAGGCAGTATACCTATAAACTACAGTATAATAATATTTCACAGATTGCTTATAATAGGTCTGCACTCTCATATTTCAGTTCTTTCAGCCCCCTGGGATGTATACCATCTAGTCCAGGTGATTTGCTATTCTTTAGTTTATAAATCTGTTGTTATAAGTGCAAAAGGTGCCTACGGCTTCTAAAATGTATTCCACAGTGTTTTGGCTGTTGGTGTTCAGAGCCGCTTTCCAATATGCTTTTCCCCACTTTTGATAATTTGTATGTAGTGAATTAACTTCCCTCTCTCTTATTCCTCCTTTCATTCTACACTTTTTATGTTTCAGATTTTATAACTTTTTAAACTGTAAGAGGTTATTGGGTCTAGTTAAGTGCGCTAATATTAATACCAGGGCCGGCCCATCCCTCTTGGTGAGCTAAGCGGCAGCCTAGGGCAGCTTACTCGGGTGGGTGGCTTTGTGCCATCACTGTTGCCTGCAGCAGGTCATGTGCTTTGGCAAACATGACCTGCCACTTCTGATCCCCCTCTGATGCAACTTATTGTCAGAGGGAGCTCAGAAGCTGCAGGCCATGTGTGCTGAAGCACATGGCCTGCTGTGGGCAACAAAGCAGCAGCACAAAGTTGCTGCTTTTAAAATACTTCTACCATCGCCCGCCTCCCCCCCCCCCAAGGATGGGATTGGCAGTAGCAGAGGGGCAGCAGCATGACTTGGTGGGGCGGCGGGGCATGGGGGTTCAGTATGGCCAGGGTTTCTGCCTGGGGCAGTAGAAACCCTTAGGTCAGTGCTGATTAACACACATTAATTTACCTATAAAATGGCATTTTAGAAAGAACATCCAATTCAAATCATGAACGTCCAGAGCAGAATGTGCAGAAAAATGCCAAGGATGTCTATATCTCCAACCAATTTTAGGAATATAGATCTCCCCAATGTGGACATCCACACCAGTGGCCACACAGACATCCCTCTTAGGAAAACATGGATTGGGGAGGTCCTTTCATGCAAGCTAGGGGATGTCCAGCGATATAGAAAAACAAAAACACCATTCCCAATCAATGTTCTTTGACATATTGTAAAATAAAGGGTGTGTTAGTGTAGCTCCTTCTCCAAACCTTCTAGACATTTGCCTGACAAAATGAACACTTTTCAGATATCTATTCATACCTGGAGCAGGTATAATCATAGGTGCAACTCTGGACATCCACGATGTTTCTGAGATCAGATGGGGACATCCAAGTTCTTGAGAACACCCTGGACACACCTCTGCCATGCTGCCATTCAGATTTGGATGTCCTTGCAATGGAGATTTCCACAGACCATGCTTCTAAAATGGCTTTGGAGATATTTCTGCTTTGGAAGTCTCTATTCCCGTTTTCAGATGCCCAAAGTATGAATAGGGCTTCCAAAATTGCCCCCTTAATGTGCATATTTTAACATTTTATGTTATTTAATGGGACCTAGTTACTAATAACGCATGTCAATGGTGAATTAATTTGTGTTAATGTTAGCACATATTAGTGACTAGAATCCTATGACATTTGTCCTGTTCTGTGATTCAGTGCATATGAGTTAGAGGTGCCTTTCTCGCTGCAGTTTTGCTGAACTTTTCTATTGATTTCTCATATTTATATTTTATGTTCTCATCATGTAACCGTTAAAGATTCTTCTTCACTGACATATTTTATTAGTTATTAACTTTCCCCTTCTTTTCCTGCCCATTTTCTGCTGCATTTGTTTGAATGCTCCTGAGACTTTCCAATTACGGCTTCAGGATAGGGATCTATCTTTCATATATTTTTTTTTATGCACAGGTGACCAAAGACTTCACATGGACCTGTAGGACTCCTACAGCCATTAGCTTTTTATTTGCATTTTGAAAATAATGGACAAAAATCAGACTTTGCTAGAGATCTATTAATAAAACACTTCCAGCTCCTCATATTGGTATGACTGTTCTCCAATAAATGATTGCAGCAAATTATTGTATATTGGTCTGGCATCAACTGGGAACACTTTTGACATTCTATATTTCATATATTTATGCTTATGTTTATTAAAAACTTAATATACTACCTTTTGCATGGTTGGTTGCAAAGTGATTTACATTAAAACTCAAAAAAGAAAGAGAAAGAACTCCATAAACAAATAGGACAGAACAGATAGGGCAAGACAGAAAGAAATAACTAAGGAGAGGGAACTAAAAGTAGACAGCTAAAAGGCTGTGAGCATCTAAGCAGTCAGCACTACCTCTGTTCCCAATACTCTTGGAAATAATGTGTCCTGGGAACATTTTTGAATTCTTGAAAGAAGATTCAAGGTGTATGTGATCTAGTAGAGTGGTGGAGCTAAGAAATAAAAGGCTGAGTGATGTGTGGATTCCAAGTGGGCACAGGAGGCTGAGGGAAGAACTAATAGGTTAGATGTCTGGAGAGATTGTGTGGGACAATAGGGAATGAGAAGGGATGACTAGTACAATAGGATACCTGTATAGTATGCTCTATGTGCAAGCATAAGAATTTTACAATGAAATTGGTATATGAGAGGCAACCAATGATTCTGATAAAATGAAGCCATAATATGATCATATTTAACTGCATTTGTCAGTAAACAGATTGCCGTATTCTGAACCAGTTGTAGTTTCTTCAGTTGTGATGGACAAAGGGTGCAGTAGATTGCATTACAATAGTCATGTCAACAGACTTAGAAGAAAAACAAATCTCAACATGCTACTAATTCCCAATGCCGTGAGAAAATCGAAACAAATAACCACCAACACTGCTTTTTCATATTATGCTCCCAGCCAATGGAACAAACTACCACTAAACCTAAGAAAGATTAAGGACCTTACCTCTTTCAGGAAGGAACTTAAAACCTACCTGTTTAGTCAACACTACAGCAACCTACAACCTACAATCAAATATATTACACAAGAATACACAACTAACCAAACACAAGTCTATCCCACCTAATTCAAGACTCACTTCTGTTAGCATTTGCTTATAACCATCTCTGATACCTCTCACTCACTGAATCCTAAGTCCTGGCTGCGCCGCAGGGCACGGTCCACGGCCGGCCTAGTAACCGGGTCCCCGGGGCCCGACCCTGTGGCGTGTATCATTCGTTGGGGGGGGGCCTCGGTCAGGCGGGAGGCATGGCATCCAGGCCGGCAGCTCCACGCCGGTGACGTGGGGCCCGGCGATTGGGCCATGCATACAGCCGGGGGGCGGGGCAGCGCGAGCAAGGGAGATCGCCGGCGGGCAGTTTCCCTCTTCCTTCTTGCTCGCGCTGCATTCAGGTGTCCCTACCCTCCCTCCCCTGTCTTATAGGCTGGCGGGGGGGGGCATTGCAGCTGGTGGGGGGGGTCATTGATCAGGGCCAGTGGCGCGGGGTGGCGAGCTGGTGCTCGCTGACCCAGTGGGGCATTTGAGGCTGATGCCGCTTTCCACGGGAGCGGCACTGCTCCTTAGGTTGGGTGAGACGTCCCGGCTGGGGTCTCTGATGGTAAAAGGCAACCTTGAGCCGGCCTTTGCTAATAACATGGCAAGGCGGGCGGTAGGGGGGAATGGGGGGGTGGATGATGCACCACTTTGCTAGAAACGGCTGGTGGGGGGCATCATCCGGAAAACAGGGGGGGGGTGTCTTTTGCTGGAGTTGTGAGTGTTGAGTTGGCCCATGTTGGGCCGGTGTTCTAATACTGTTAATAAAGCTGCGACCAAGCAATTTGCACCAATATCTGATGTTTGCGTGTTTTGTTCAAGTGTGTGTGGGGGGGGGGGGTAGAGGTTTTGGGCTCAAGCCGGGGTCGGGCATTCAGATACCTCAGTTACTAATTCCTTTAATAACTATTCTAAACAGCCCTCCTCCCAACACTGTACATATGATTACAAATAACTATTGTAAATAGTTTTTGTTCAACCATGTAAATAATTTACACATTGTTTCTTTGTAACATAGTTCTTATGTTTCCCTTAATGTTATATGTAATACAATATTTCACTGTTTGTTATATTGTTTTTTAAGTTCCTTGTAAACCGCCCCTGATCTCTGGAAGGGGCGGTATAGAAAAGCACACAAAATAAATAAATAAATGATATTTCCAATGCATGAAGTAAAGAATGAAGGGCTGATTAAGACAGATAAGGCTTAATAGAATGGATCAAAGAGTTGGGAATGATGAGTGAAATGTGGCTGTAACCTGAAGATCGAATGTGAGATGTGCGTCAAGAATGATCCTTAAATAAGTTAATGAGTGAACAAGTAGAACTAGCTTCCCTATAGTTGGGAGGGGGGAAATTTCCCATTATCCATAGAGCTTGTGATTTGGAGGGATTAATATGAAGACCATGATTGAATAGCCAAGAGGCAACATAATGCAAACAGGTGTTGAATAGAGAGAGATCAGGAGAGCTAGTAGAAGAATAATATTGCCTGCATAATAAAATCTACTGATCCCGTGATCCTGAACTAAAGTGGCCAGAAGAGCTTGGTACATGTTAAAATATGAAGGGAACAGAATGGAACCCTTGCTGAATCTGAAGACTGAACAGTGAATATGAAGAAATGAGGAAAACCATTTCAAGACACCCTCCCTGATACCAGTATCAAAAAGACATTGAGGTAAAAGAGAATGATTAATAACATCAAACACTACTGATAGATCAAGGGAGATGATTAGGGTAGATTAATGAGCATCAAGATTTGCATGGAGTTCACTTAGTAAAGCAGTAATAGCAGATTATGTACTGTGAACTTTTTGGAAGCCTGATGACCTGGGATGTAGAATATTAGGTTTTTTTTCCTCAATGAAATAAAATAACTGAGTGAAAATTAACTTTTTTATTATTTTTGTTAGAAATGGGGATTAGAGACAGGACAATAATTTTCCAGAGCAGATCCATCAAGTTGACTTTTTTAAGAATAGGTCAAACTATGGCTTGCTTTAAGAATAGAGGTAACAAGCCACTAAAAAGACTAGCATTAACCACAGACCAGCAAAAAATCAAAATATGCAGGGTGGGAGCCCTTAGCCATGCAGATGGAATGGGATCCATTAGAGAAGTAGTTGCTTTAATAGAGTAACTCGTTTAAGGCCCTGGAGACATCTCATTAAAAACTGACCATGTGGACAGGTTTGTCATCCAGTGCGCCTCCAAAGTTTCTAATAGAGAAGTATCTGATAAAACATTAAACTCTGGAACAGTGGGAAACAAATTATAGATAGATGTCACCTCAGACAGAAATAATTTGCTAGTATATCCAAGGAAGAAATATTTTTGGAGAGTTGCCAATTGCACTGGGCTGGTAAGGGTAGACAGAATATTGAATAATGCCTTAGACTTACTAGAATTGTCTTCAGCCAGAGTATTGAACTACCTTGCCTTTGCTGAATTTATTTGCTGATGGTACAACCTCTGTTTTCCTTGAAAACTGCAATGGTTATTGGAGTTGGTAATTTTCACCAAGTCTTTTCAGCTTTGCAGACCGGGCTTTTCAGGAAACGCAAGCCAGGATGAAACCATACTTGGTGGATGGATGGTTTTCAGTGGGGCAATGGAATCCATGCAATTGCTTAGCAAGTGGTTTATCTTGGTTTAATTTGCATTAAAAATAATGTCTGGCCACACAAAAGTGCCACTATTCTTAGGTATGATTCTACTACTATTTTGCTGTAGAAGCTGAAACATCCTGGCAAAATCTAATGCAGTTAAAAATGCTTCATGCCCTAGGAATCAACAAGGTTGATTACTGTAATTCCCTACTAGTAGAGGTCCTTTTCAAACAAAGTATCTTCAACTTGTTCAAAATTTAGCTGTTAAAATGATAGACCACGCAAGGAGAGTGGATCATGTATCTGCCCTATTATTTGACAACGCTGGCTACCAGTAAGCTGCCATATTCAAGTCTAGATTTGAATGCTTAATCACCTTTTATGCAGGCCTACCTCTCTACCACCCCATTCGCTTTATGAGATCCTCTCAGGACAACGTTTTGGCTGTCCCCTCCTTTAGAAGACCTTACTCCCGTAGCACTACCTTCAGCTGTAATGCCCTGTCATTATGGAATGCTCTTCCACTTGACCTTAGAACCAAATCCGCATATAAAAGTTTTAAAAAGGAGTAAAAACCTGATTATGCTACAAAACATTTTCTAATTTCATCCAGGAATAACTTTAATGTCGGGCCTCTTAGCCTGACAGTTACTGTCTGATGCTTTTTCTCTGTGCTCCTTATGTCTACAGGAAAAACTGTTGTGCTGTCACCAACTATAAAATGCTTTAACAGTTTCTAAGATATGTTTGTAATTATGTTGTACTAATCTCTCTCTAATCCATGTTGGGTTGTAATTTTTGTGAACCAAAAGCTAACTTTTTAAACTATGCTTTTATTTGCTTAGCTATGTAACCACTGGCTTGAATATACTACCTTGTTATGCAAAAGGCCGTATATCAAATAAATAAATGTATGGTCAAATTCATGAAAAATAAACCTCTGGAACAAAAATAGTAAAGTCACTATGATTTGTGAAGCAAACATCTTAGATACTAAAAAAAAATAAAAGTACAATTCAGAATTGTATGCCTAAAAGGTCAGAAAGGCTTTCCTGATATTGCATTCCTTAAATAAATACTCTTCCCTTTTTATTGAAAAATTGCAGTCTATTCTATTATGCTATGCACAGCTTCCATCCATCCTTCTTCCCCTTCTTTTGGTTCAAAAAACGGAAGATTAAATGGAGCCAGAAAGGTTGGCAGCCTTCCCATAGCCCTCAGCATGTGGGAATAACAAGTAGCAAAGTGTTAGCACCTGCCAACTGGTGCTTAGGTGTAAATGTCTCGGTTAACAACAAACACTGCTGGTAACAGTCATCAGAGCAAAACAGCAAATCTGTTGCTGCCTTCTACATTCAGAACATCAAAGGTAATCTAATTATTTGATTAAGACATAAGACTGATGGAAAATTTGTAATCTACAACTACCATCCTTTAGAATATAATTTACTCTTACAGAGATCAAGTATGCAAAGAGAGTGTGCTTTCTCCTGTCTATCAGGCTGCAAAATGTTCTATTCTATAAACTCCAGTCAGCTCAATTCAAAATTTGAAACTTGTTCAACAGAGGCACATGTGCCTGAAAACGGACTGCTTTCACCTCTAAAAGATTAATTTTATAAACTTTTTATAAGACATAAATGCTGTTTTAGGCACATAAACTGGCTCTTTTTTAAGGCATATAACTATGTGTGGTACAAGGCTGCTCGTTCCATAAGGTGCAGAGTTTTGGCAGAGTCGAGATGACTGGGGTCGTGACGTGCATATTTTCTAAATTACGTACATATGCACATAAATTATGCACTAACATTTACAGCTGCTCTTGAGCAGACAAAACATCCGCACCTGCAATCAAGGATCAATCTGTGCAGGGATTTTCACTAGTATATTATAAGACAAATAGCTGTCTACTTATCTTTATAAAAAAGTTGAAAAATAGGCATCTTTCTTTCCACTTATCCTAGGCACTCTGCTATAACATTATAACTGGCCGCATAAGAAGAGCACATGATCCTGAGTGTGTAGACCAAACATTTCACTTTGTTGTTTCCGATGTTGTTTTTGGGATTTTTCGTTTTGTTTTGCCTTATTATTTTAACTTTTGTTTTGAAGGAAGATGTTGCTAATAGCACACACCATCTCTCAGTAGTGTGTGCTATTGACGAATAGTGAATGCTTTGGGTGAAAAGTGCACACCAGTGATTGTCAGCAAGCACTATATTACCTACCTAACCATATTGTAAAATCCCACTGCATGCCTCCACCCTCTCAATGTAAACACGATTTAAGGATAAGGCAGTATAGAAATCCTTTTAAAGAAATAAATAAATATTGAGCAAATACATGCATACTTTTAAAAATCCAAACATATAAGTGTAAGTTTAGAACTGGGCATGCATGTGAAAAGTACACAAAGACAACAGGTTTATGCCTGTTATATAAAGGCATCAAAACAAAATAAAAACAAAAAATTCCATGGTGAAAAAAAGAGGACCATAAGCCTTGATTTTTGTGGTTATCAGGCTATCAGTCATCTTCCTGCCCACTTAACTTGGATGCCCTGTTATAAAATTACTCCCATAATGATATAGAAGACAAAGGAGGACAGGCAAGTAGTTGCAGACCTCAATACACATTTCTTCTGATTTAATGGTTTCGCCCATTCTTTAGAACTGAAAATACAACATCCACATGGGTAATGTCTTGATAACCATGTATTACCCTTTTTTCCTGATTAATATGACTATATTACCTAATATTGGATCCTCTAGAGAATGCTATACATGGAATAGCATTATTTGATTACAACCTATAGGGTCAATGCAGAAACCCAGTGCTAGACCTTTGGAGCTAAAGTTCTTGCACAGGGTTTCAAAACACAGGTTTAGTGCAGATTTGCACAGCCATGTTGTAAGCAAACAGCATGCAAATGAGCTATGCTCCAAAAGTCTGTGTTAAACCAGGAAAGAAAGCCAGGCGCGTGTGCACAGGTGTCTGTTTGCAGCACCTATACTATATTCTGCACACAAAAAGGCACCTGTGCTGGAATGCTATATAACATTCATTTTTTTATAACACCGCACTTTCCTCTGCTCTGGATGCTCTTGCTCCATCCTGTGAGAAGTACTGTAGCCCAGCCCTGGCTGTCTTCGACTACCCACTATTTATGTTCCCTTGCCCGCTCAAATCCCATACACTTGCGGACTTTCTACACTTCAAATTCATGCTTGCCTCTTTCCAGTCAGCCATAGCCCTCGCCAAACAAAACTACTATGCCCACCTAACTCCCTTGCCTCTGACCCTCGCCATCTCTTTACAACTCTGAACTCTCTCCTCAAGGTTACCTCCACCTCCGACCCTTCCTTCCCTTTCTGCCCAAATCTTGGCCATTTCCATGACAAAATCCAAAAGATTACACTCCCATTCCCAATGTAATCAGCTCCTTCCCCTCTTAATTCCCAACTCAGAAACATAGAAACAGGACGACAGAAAAAGACCCTCAACCTCTACCTGCCTCTCTTCCTTTTCTAAGATCTCTGAAAAGGAAATCGCACATCTTCTTTCCTCCTCCAAATTCATTACCCGATCCTCTGATCTTATTCCCACTCATCTCCTAAACTCTATTTCCTCCATTATAATCCCTTCCATCTATCACATTCTCAGCCTATCACTCTCTACTGCAACTGCTGAAGCAGCTTTCAAGCATGCTGTGGTCACACCTCTCCTCAAGAAACCCTCACTTGACCCTACCTGTCCTTCTAATTATAGACCCATCTCCCTCCTTCCCTTCATTTCTAAACTACTTGAACATGCGGTCCACTGCCGTTGCCTTGACTTTCTCTCCTCTCATGCCCTTCTTTATCTATTGCAATCTGACTTTCGTCCCTTACATTCTACTGAAACAGCTCTTGCCAAAATCTCCAGTGATCTGTTCCTAGCTAAATCCAAGGGCCTTTACTCCATCTGCATCTTTCTTCACCTTTCTGCTGCTTTGACACTGTAGATCACCACCTTCTCCTTGACAACTTGTCCTCATTTTGTTTTAGGGGCTCTGTGCTATCCAGGTTCTCCTCTTATCTCTCTCATTGCACTTTCAGTGTTTGTTCTGGTGGATCTTCTTCTACTGCTATCCTTCTCTCAGTTGGTGTACCCCAGGGATCTGTCCTGGGTAGGGTTGCCAACCGGCCGGTTTTCAGCCGGCCTGGCCGGTTTTTCCATGGCCAGGCCGGCTACCGGCAGAGATGTAAAACCGGCCCTTGAAAAGCCGGGTTTTTTCTCTGGGCACAAGATCGGGAGCGGCCAGAGCAAAAAAATGGCTTTTTATCCAGATTCCCGAAGTCCATGGGGGAGGGAGCCAGGGAAGCCCGCGCGAGGCCCCGGCTCCCTCTGTACAACCGCCAGCATGAAGATCTTTTTCCTTCATGCTGGTGGCTGTTTATGTGAAGCCGCGATTGCTGGGAAAGGTTAAAGGCAATGCCCTTTAACCTTTCCCAGCATTCGCGGCTTCACAGAAACAACCGCCAGCGTGAAGGAAAAGGATCTTCACACTGGCGGTTGTAGAGAGGGAGCCGGGGCCTCGCGCGGGCTTTCCCAGCTCCCTCTGAGGCACCTCAGACAGCCGCGGGGCTGATCAGGGGGGGGGGGCAAGGACTGGATGGGCTGTGATGGGGGGGAGGCTAGGACTGGATGGGGTGTACCTGGACTGGAAGGGGGCTATGGGGGGGACCTGGATTGGACATGGGCTATGGGGGAGACCTAGACTGGAATTGGGCTATGGGGGGGGGGGTGGAACCTTGACTGGAAAAAGGCAATGAGGGGGGGGGGAACTGGACTGGAATTGGGCTATGGGGGGGTGTACCTAGACTGGAAATGGGCTATGGGGGGGACCTGTACTGGAATTGGGCTATTGGGGGGGGGGTGTACCTGGACTGGAAATAGGCTATCAGGGGGGGTGGAACCTGGACTGGAAATGGGCTATGGGGGGGACCTGGACTGGAATTGGGCTATGGGGGGTGTACCTGGACTGGAAATGGGTATGGGGGGGGGGGCCTGGATTGGAATTGGGCGATGGAGGGGGACCTGGACTGGAATTGGGCTATTGGGGGGGGAGGGGAAACTTGGACTGGAAATAGGCTGTGATTAGGCGGGCTAGGACTGGAAATTGGCTGTGATGGTTCGGGGGGACTTGGACTGCAAATGGGCTGTGATGGTGGGGGGGACTAGGACTGCAAATGGGCTGTGATAGTGGGGGGGGGGACTAGGACTGGAAAGAGGCTGTGATGGTGGGGGTGGGGGGCTAGAACTGGCAAGAGGCTGTGATGGGGGGGGGACTTGGACCGGAAATGGGCTGTGATGGGGGGGGGGCTAGGACTGGAAATGGCCTGTGATGGGAAGGCTAGCACTGGAAATGGGCTGATGAAGAGCTGGAATAGTACTGGAAGTATGCTGATGTGGGCTGGAATAGGACTGGAAGTGGGCTGACGAGGGGGCTAGGATTGGAAATTGGTTGATGGGGGGCTGGAATGGAACTAGAAAAGAGCATATGTGGGGCTAGGACTGGAAATGGGCTGATGAGGAGCGGGAATAGTACTAGAAGTATGCTGATGGGGGCTGGAATAGGACTGGAAGTGGGCTGACGAGGGGAGCTTGGAGTGGAAATTGGTTGATGGGGGGCTGGAATGGAACTAGAAAAGAGCATATGTGGGGCTAGGACTGGAAATGGGCTGATGAGGAGCTGGAATAGGACTAGAAATGGGCTGATTGGGGGAGCTTGGACTGAAAATGGGTGATGGGCTAGAATAGGACTGGAAATTGGCTGATGTGGGGGCATGGGAGATTGGGACTAAAAGGGAGTGGATGCTGGGTGGGTCTAGAACTATAAAGGAGCTGATTTTGGGAGAGGACTAGAAGAGGATGGGGATGGGGAATGAGAATGGAGAGGGGAAAAGATATTTTGTGTGAAAGAAAAGTCTACAATGGGCCGGGTATTGGGAGAGTAAGAGGGGATTGAGAATGGAAGGGTGAAATTTGAGTGGATGATAAAGGAATAAGGAAAGAAATGGGGGAAAGAGCAAAAGGGAAACGATCAGTATGTTAAAGCTGATATATAGAGAGAAAGGAAAACATCTAAAAGAGAAGAAAGGACAAATGGATAGCTCGCAGAAGACACAAAGAAACCAGAAGGAAAGTGACTGGAGCAATTGCAACTGAAAAATTAATGCCCAGACAGAAGGTATAAAAATACTTTTTATTTTGAATTTATTAACTGGAATATGTCTGGTCTGGGAAGTGTGTATTGTAGCATCTTTGCGTTTTTGTTTAGTGCAAGAGGAAATTACTTTATAGTTTTATTTCTCCAGTGTTCTACATTTCATGTTTGGCTTTTGGGGTCCCCAGTTTAATTATTATCTGACCAAGGGAGTTAGCCTACACTTATCCTTGGTAATTTTTGTGGGTGGGGCTGGGGTGCAGCATGGGTGGGACTGGGGGCGGGGCAGGGGTGGGACTAGGGGCGGAGAATGGGTGGAGCATGGCTAGCCACAGGTGTCGGGTTTTTCTCGGTGAAGAAGTTCACAACCCTAGTCCTGGGCCCACTCCTTTTTTCTCTTTATACCCAGGCCCTTGGTACACTGATCTCCTCCTATGGCTTTCAGTACCATCTTTATGCTGATGACTCTCAGATTTAACTCTCTACACCTGATATCTCTCCAGCAATCCAGGCCCGGATCTCTGCCTGTCTGACATTGCTGCCTGGATGTCTCACCACCGTTTAAAATTGAACATGGCCAAACTGAGCTCTTATTTTCCTTCCTAAACCTACCTCCCCCTTTCCTGCTTTCTCAATCTCTGTAGATAACAAAATTTAGGCTTTTAGGTAGGAAGTTGAAATCCAGAACTTCCATGGTAGCATTCTCCAAAATGCTTCCTGTTCCACGCGCAGGACCCCAAAGGCAGGCAGAGCTCCGGAGTCTCAATGCGTGGATGAGACAATGGTGCAGAGATGAGGGTTTTGGATTTGTTAGGAACTGGGGAACATTCTGGGGAAAGGAGGGGCTCTTCTGAAGGGATGGGCTTCACCTTAACCGGGATGGAACCAGGCTGCTGGCATTAACCTTTAAAAAGGAGATAGAGCAGCTTTTAAACTAGATATTAGGGGAAAGCCGACAGTCGCCCAAGAGCGGATGGTTCGGAAGAATGTATCCTTGAAGGATACTACGAAAAGCAGAGAGGTTCCACAAAAGAGTAAAGTAGCCCAAATGCCCTCAAGTATGGAGCAGACAGAGCTTAAAGATCCCAATTTACCCATGTCTAACAATAGCCAAATTAACATGAATAAAATACATTCTCTAAAATGCTTGTATGCAAATGCTAGAAGTCTAAAGAATAAGATGGGAGAGTTAGAATATATAGCACTAAATGAAAGGTTAGATATGATTGGAATATCAGAGACATGGTGGAAGGAGGACAACCAGTGGGACACTGTGATACCTGGGTACAAACTATATCGTAATGATAGAGCTGATCAAATTGGTGGAGGGGTTGCGCTCTATGTTAGAGAGGGCATTGACTCAGAAAGGATTAAAGTTTTGCAGGAAACAAAATCTGCTGTAGAATCTATATGGATTGAAATTCCACATAAAAGGGGGAAGGCAATGGCAGTGGGGGTGTACTATCGAGCACCTGGCCAGAATGACCAAATGGATGATGAAATGCTCAAAGAAATCAAGGAAGCTAACAAAAGTTACAGCGCAGTAATAATAATGGGTGATTTCAATTACCCCGGTATCGACTGGGTCAGTGTCACGTCAGGACATGCTAGGGAGATAAAGTTCCTAGATGAAATAAATGACTGCTTCTTGGAGCAGCTGGTTCATGAACCAACCAGAGGGGAAGCCATATTAGACCTAGTCCTTAGTGGAACACCAGATCTAGTGCAAGAGATAAGGGTGTTGGGGCCACTTGGGAATAGTGATAATAGCATGATCGCCTTTGATTTAATTAGAGGAGGAGGGATAGTAAGGAAATCCACAGTACTACCTTTTAACTTTCGAAAGGGAGACTATGATAAAATGAGGAAAACCGTTAAGAAAAAACTAAAAGGAGCAGTTGCAAAGGTTAAAGACGTACATCAAGCTTGGGTGTTGTTGAAAAATACTATCTTGGAAGCCCAGACCAGCTGTATTCCACGCTTTAAGAAAAGTGGAAGGAAGTCCAAAAAACTGCCAGCATGGTTTAAAGTTGAGAACAAACCAACCAGGGGCGTGATAAATAGGAAAGACAGAGTCCTTTATTGAAACTCAGGCCGCCCGACACAGGCTGTGTTTCGCTACCCTTCGTCAGGGGCTGGCCAGGCACAAACAACTCTGTTGTGGACTTTGAAAAATATCACACCACTCTTGTTGTGGTAAAATCTAAAAGAACACTGTTACTTGAAGGTAACTGCTGTCCAACTCTTCGGACAAACAGGGTAGCGAAACACGGCCTGTGTCGGGCGGCCTGAGTTTCAATAAAGGACTCTGTCTTTCCTATTTATCACGCCCCTGGTTGGTTTGTTCTTGCTTCAGCGTGATCACTGCTCCCTAGTGTCGTACTGGTTTAAAGGCGAGGTCAGAGAGGCTGTTGTTGCCAAAAAAGCATCTTTCAGGAAATGGAAAAAAGAGCCAAACGACGAAACCTGGAAACAGCACAAGCACTGGCAAGTCAAATGCAAGGCATTGATAAGGCAGACAAAGAGAGAATTTGAGAAGAAGCTTGCTGCGGAAGCAAAAACACAAAATAAAGACCTTTTCAAGTACATTCGTAGCAAAAAACCTGTGAGAGAGTCAGTTGGTCCATTAGATGATAAAGGGGTTAAAGGAGCACTAAGAGGCGACAAGGCGATAGCGGAGAGACTGAATGAATTCTTTGCTTCGGTCTTTACTGAGGAAGATGTAGGGATGTTACCCATGACTGAAGTGGTATTTAAAGGTGCGGAAGAATTGAAGGAAATATCGATACATCGGGAAGATGTCTTACAACTATTAGATAAACTGAAGAGTAGCAAATCACCTGGGCTGGATGGTATACATCCAAGGGTGTTGAAAGAACTGAAATATGAGATTGCAGACCTGCTATCAGTAATCTGTGAACTATCATTAAAATCATCTCTAATACCTGAAGATTGCAGGATCGCCAATGTAACACCAATTTTTAAAAAGGGTTCCAGGGGTGATCCGGGAAACTACAGACCGGTGAGCCTGACGTCAGTACCAGGAAAAATGGTAGAAACCATCATAAAGAATAAAATTACTCAGCATGTAGATAGTCACAACCTAATGGGAGACAGACAACATGGCTTTAGACAAGGAAAATCTTGTCTTACTAATCTGTTATGTTTTTTTGAAGGAGTGAATAAACAGGTGGACAAAGGTGAGTCGGTTGATATTGTGTATCTGGACTTTCAGAAAGCCTTTGACAAGGTCCCTCATCAGAGACTTTTGGCAAAACTAAAGAGTCATGGGATAGGAGGCAGTGTACTATTGTGGATCAGGAACTGGTTAAAAGATAGAAAGCAGAGGGTAGGGCTAAATGGCCAATTTTCCCAATGGAGAAAGGTGAATAGTGGTGTACCCCAGGGAACTGTTCTGGGTCTGCTGCTTTTTGACATATTCATAAATGACCTGGAAAGTGGAATAACGGGTGAGGTTATCAAATTTGCAGATGACACAAAGCTATTTAAAGTTGTTAAAACCCAAGAGGATTGTGAAAAATTGCAAGAGGATCTTGATAAATTGGAAGACTGGGCATCAAAATGGCAGATGAAATTTAATGTGGACAAGTGCAAGGTTATGCACCTAGGGAAGAACAACCCAAACTATGGTTACACGATGCAAGGTTCCACATTAGGAACCACCACCCAGGAAAAAGATTTAGGCGTCATTGTGGATACCATGTTAAAACCCTCGGCCCAGTGTGCAGCGGCGGCCAAGAGAGCAAATAGAATGCTAGGTATGATAAGGAAAGAAATGGAAAATAAAACAAAAGATATTATAATGCCTCTATATCGTTCCATGGTGAGACCGCACCTTGAATATTGTGTGCAATTCTGGTCGCCGTATCTTAAAAAGGATATAGCGATTTTAGAAAAGGTTCAGAGAAGAGCCACCAAAATGGTAAAGGGGATGGAAGGATACTCCTATGAAGAAAGGCTAAAAAGTTTATGCTCTTTAACCTGGAAAAGAGACGGCTGAGGGGAGATATGATAGAAGTCTATAAATTAATGAACGGAGTGGAACGGGTAAACGTAGATCGATTGTTTACTTTATCAGAATATAGAAAGACTAGGGGACATGCAATGAAGCTACAGGGTAAACTATTTAAGACTAATAAAAGAAAATATTTTTTCACTCAACTTGTAATCAAACTCTGGAATTTGTTACCGGAGGATGTAGTAAAGGCTGTTAGTATAGCTGGGTTTAAAAAAGGTTTGGACAAGTTCCTGGAGGAAAGGTCCATAAACCATTATTAAGAAGTGACCGAAGATATCAATGCTTGACCCAGTACAAGCATTGTGGAACTTGTGTATCTTGGGGAAACTGCTAGGTACATATGACCTTGTTTGGCCACTGTTGGAAACAGAATACTGGGCTTGATGGACCTTGGTCTGACCTAGTAAGGCATATCTTATGTTCTTATGTTCTTATGTACTATTCCCTGTTTCCTCATATCGCAACCTTCTTTGACTCCTCTCTCTCCTTCTCCACACATATTCAACTGATAGCTAAACCCTGTCATTTTTTTCTTAATAACATCAACAAAATTCACTACTTCCTTTCTGAACACACTGCTAAGACACTTAATCCACTCTTTCGTCACCTCCTCTTGACTATTGCAACCTCTTCCTTGCTGGTCTTCCTCTCAATCATCTCTCTCCCCTTCAATCTGTTCAAACTCAGCTCTGCAACTTATCTTCCATCAGCCCCGTTATACTCATATAACCCCTCTTCTCAAGTTGCTTCATTGGCTCCTCTTCCATTTCCGTATCCAGCTTCTCTTACTGACCTATAAATGCACTCATTCTGCTGCTCCTCACTACTTTTCCTCTCTTATCTCTCCCTACATCCTTTCTTGTGAACTCCGCTCTTCTGGCAAATTACTTTTGTCTGTGCCCTTTTCTTCCACTGCCAACTCCAGGCTTCGATCCTTTCACCTTGCTGCTGCTTATGCCTGGAACAAATACCAAAGTCTGTACATCAGACTTCATCTCTAGCTCTTTTCAAATCCATGCTAAAAACTCATCTGCTTTGGATCCTGTTCTACTTAGACTCTTATCTAACTCCTTACCATTCCCTGGATGTATCCTTGTCCTCAGCTGTTGTGTTGTATGTCTTGACTAGACTGTAAGTTCTTATGAGCAGGGACAGTCTTTTACATGTGCCTGTACAGCGCTGCATATAGCTTTTAGTGCTATATAAATGATAAGTACTGTCATATGCCCCCCCAGCCCTCCGCCTAGGGGTCAGAGGGTTGGGGCTGCCATGATGTCCTTTATGCAGAAAATGACTATAGCTTTTACTCCCGCTATGCCTTATGGGAGTGGTAGTTTTTAGTCCTCTGATAAAAGGATAGCCGTGAGTCGAGTGTTAGGCAAAAATTGAAGATTCCTTTCCTCTGCTTTATCTCAGCTCATTCACCCAAATCTTTAGCGAAGAGATTTAATGTCGTCTGCGAGACAGAATGTACAACCTATTGGAATTTCTTCTGAGTCAGCAGAATTAAATTCCCATTGCATCTCCTCAGCCTCAGGGCTTACTGAGCTTTGTTTAAAACTGTTACTGCTAGGCCGGGAATAACCTCTCTCTAAGAATTGGGGCGTTTCCCCTGGGTACAGTTCTAGATGGTGAGGTCTTGTAAGGTTTGTGGCTGTGGGGATTCTTCCCTGGCTTTCCCCTAGTTCTCTCCAGCTGCTAGGCAATGCTTTATACCTTTCTGCATTCAATTCCTGCCTAAAGCACTGCCCTAGCTCTTTAGTACAAGCTGAGCCTCTTGACTTCCCTGGTTTAGTGTTAGGTTCCCACCTGTATAGACCTTGAGACCTTTCCTCCGGCAGTGAGATCTAAAGGGCTCCCAACTCTCTCAGTCTAGGCAGGTTCCTAGTAACTGGCTGTGCCTTCTCTCCTTCTGCTCGCTTAGTCTCACTTCCCGAACTACAACCAGGTTCTTCACAGAGTCTCCAACCTTCCGAAGTCTCTGAGCCTCTCCACTTCTCTGAAGCTCTCCGTGTGCCAGTCTCTCCTTCTTGGCCACTGCTTCCTTCTCTGCCACTCCTTCCACCTCTTTGCTCTTTGCCAGGCCTTCTGCTTCCCTCCTTCTCTGCCTCCTTCTCCTCCCTTCCTGGGGCTACTGAGCAGCGTTTATATTTCTGCTCTCTGAAGCTTGGCTCGGCTTTTTTAAGCAGGTGAGAGTAATCAAACTCCAAGCTTGCTGCTACGTCAGAGCTTGGGTGTGTCAGCTCAACTGCTCCCTCTCTCTGCTTGCTTCTCTTGTGCAGACCCTGAGCTGTGTGTGTTGGCTGACTGTCATTTTTAAAGGTAAAATCCACCTTTCTTTCTACTTCCATAGGCTCAGCCTGTGCTTCTGTATTACATACCCCCCCCCCCCTTAAGCTATTACGCGCTGGCAAACCCCCACTTGCACAGCTTGTAATACGTGATAGCGCATCAGCATTAAGATGTAATCTTCCTGGTCTGTGTTGCACTGTAAAATTGAAAGCTTGCAACGCTAAGTGCCAGCGAGTCAGTCGAGCGTTATGGTTCTTCATATGGCTCAACCACTTCAAGGGTGCGTGGTCCGTAATTAATAAAAACTTACGCCCAGTGAGGTTAAATCGGAGAGCCTCTATTGCCCACTTAATGGCCAGACACTCTTTCTCTATTGTAGAGTAGTTCTGTTCAGATTTGGACAACTTTCGGCTGAGATACATAATGGGGTGCTCGGTGCCCTCAAACTCTTGTGCTAAGATCGCTCCTAATCCGGTCTCTGAAGCGTACGTTTGAAGAACGAAGGGTCGCCCAAAGTCTATGCCGCATAGCACCGGGTCCTTGCATAGCTTCCCCTTCAACTGTATAAATGTCTTCTCAGCTTCCGGGGTCCATTTTACGTTATTCGGAGTGTTTTTCTTCAACATGTCCGTAAACATGGCGCTCTCCTCCACAAAGCGAGGGATGAACCGGCGATAATAGCCTATGAGGCCCAAGAAACTCCTTAGCTGTTTCTTATTCGTCGGTCTAGGGAAATTCTTTACGCTGTCCACTTTACTCAGTAAGGGTCTGACCATACCTTTTCCCACCATATGGCCAAGGTACTTCACTTCCTCGGCTGCAAATAGGCATTTTACTGGATTTAGTGTTAGCCCGGCGCGTCTCATGGCTCTTAGGACTGCTTCCACCCTGGGCAAATGTTGTGCCCAGCTGGTGCTATGTATAATGATGTCGTCCATGTACGCTACTGCGTACTCCTGGTGGGGCCGTAAAACCTGGTCCACTAGCCTCTGGCAGGTTGCCGCCACTCCATGTAAGCCGAAAGGCATCCTACGAAACTGATATAGACCTATCGGTGTACCAAAGGCAGTTTTAGGTCTTGATTCTCGGGTCAATGCTATCTGCCAGTAGCCTTTGGTCATATCCAGCATGGTTAGATATTGCGCTTGCCCCAGCCGATCTAATAGCTCCTCGATGTGAGGCATGGGGTAGGCATCGAATAGTGAAATAGCGTTCACTTGCCTGAAGTCAATGCAAAAGCGTAGGGTCCCATCTGGTTTTGGTACGAGGATGATGGGGCTACACCAGGGACTTTTTGACTCTTCAATAACACCCATGTTGAGCATTTCCTGTACTTGGGCTATCACTTCCTTCTTTCTGGCCTCAGGCAACCGGTAAGGCCGTTGCCTCACCACCTTCCCAGGTGGGGTTATAACCTCGTGAGCCACCAGATTGGTTTCTCCAGGTACAGGTGTCAGGACATTGGCGAACCGTGCCAGTAACCTGGCTAACTCCTGCCTCTGCTGCCAGGACAACTCTGTACTTATTCTGGGCTCCGGGTTCTCTTTCCAATCCGCAAGTTGAGGTCCTAAATCATCCTCCACTTTTTCTTCGGAGGTGGCAGTCAGGCCTATCACTTCGTTCCTGCCAGTGGACCCAAAGCCGTCAGCTCCCCGAGCTGTAGGGGTCAACAGGGGCACCTCTTCCAAGGAGGGGAACCCGACTCTTTCGCAAATGAGTTGAGCCACCCTGTCACCCACCTTCACTTTAAAGTCCTCGACCCCAAAATTAAAAAGTAATACTTTGACTACCCCTCTGTAGTTGGGGTCTATCACGCCTGCGTCCACATCTATAAAATACTTGTAGGCCAAGCCCGAACCTGGTGCTATTCAACCATAACAGCCCGTAGGCAGTTGCATTTGTAGGCTGGTGTCTATCAAGGCTTTCCCTTGTTTTGGGACTACTTCCTCTACTGCGCTGAACAAATCATACCCCGCAACGGCGGGTGAGGCTCTCTGTGGGCTCTGCGCCTTGTCAGACACCTTGCAGAATTTTAGACTAAACTTTGGTTTTACCGGTGGTTCAATTTCCAAATGCTCCTTTGAACTCCGACCAGCATTCTTAGGCTTCTCGAATAAGGGCCGGGGAACTACTGTTACCATGGCCTCTACACTTGGGCCATACCCCTGTTCTATTTCTCTTTTGGTCTTATCGAACAAGGCATCCCTTAAATCTTCAAGTGTGGGACACTCATCTAGTGCCTCATCTGCCGGTTCCTCTATCTCCCCTAGGGGTTCATCTTTCCCTTCTGGGGGTTCCTTCTCTTCCTCTGGGGGTTCAGCTTTTGCCTTTGGGGTTCCTGCCTGGGATCTAGTGGAGACCATACCTGTCTTCATGTGTAGGCCCTTCTCCATCCCTCTGCGAAACCGGGGCCAGTCCCTACCCAGTACAATATCGTGGGGCAACTTAGGGACTACTGCCACTAGCACCTCCTTCCGTGTACCTAACCCTTTTACTGAAAGTTTGTACAGAGGATAAAAGGAAGACGGATCTTAACCCTGCCTTCTGGTTGACTCGGTACTGACCCACTGCGGGCTTCTATGGTCTGTGGGTACAGTTCTAGATGGTAAGGTCTTGTAAGGTTTGTGGCTGTGGGGATTCTTCCCTGGCTTTCCCCTAGTTCTCTCCAGCTGCTAGGCAATGCTTTATACCTTTCTGCATTCAATTCCTGCCTAAAGCACTGCCCTAGCTCTTTAGTACAAGCTGAGCCTCTTGACTTCCCTGGTTTAGTGTTAGGTTCCCACCTGTATAGACCTTGAGACCTTTCCTCCGGCAGTGAGATCTGAAGGGCTCCCAACTCTCTCCATCTAGGCAGGTTCCTAGTAACTGGCTGTGCCTTCTCTCCTTCTGCTCGGTTAGTCTCACTTCCCGAACTACAACCAAGTTCTTCACAGAGTCTCCAACCTTCTGAAGTCTCTGAGCCTCTCCACTTCTCTGAAGCTCTCCGTGTGCCAGTCTCTCCTTCTTGGCCACTGCTTCCTTCTCTGCCACTCCTTCCACCTCTTTGCTCTCTGCCAGGCCTTCTGCTTCCCTCTTTCTCTGCCTCCTTCTCCTCCCTTCCTGGGGCTACTGAGCAGCGTTTATATTTCTGCTCTCTGAAGCTTGGCTCGGCTTTTTTAAGCAGGTGAGAGTAATCAAACTCCAAGCTTGCTGCTACGTCAGAGCTTGGTGTGTCAGCTCAACTGCTCCCTCTCTCTGCTTGCTTCTCTTGTGCAGACCCTGAGCTGTGTGTGTTGGCTGACTGTCATTTTTAAAGGTAAAATCCACCTTTCTTTCTACTTCCATAGGCTCTGCCTGTGCTTCTGTATTACAGTACCTAACCTATTTCCCCTCCCATCCAGTTATCAGATATGTTATTCTGTTCTATGTAATTAGTCCTGTAAATAAGTTCCACTGTTCTATGTATTATCAGTTGTCGTAATGTACACTGCTTTGCCCTAGTGAAAAGTGGTATAAAAAACAGTCTAAATAAATAAATGTAGCAGCAGTATTAGTTGAGTGCCGTCAAGTGAATGCTGACTCCTAGCAAACCAGCAGCCCCTGTGTTTTCTTGGCAAGGTATGACAAAAAATAGATTGGTAGGCCTTGTCTTTCAAGGCAATGGAGGTTAGGTGATTTATCCAAGGTCACAAGGAGTACCCGTAAAGATCAAATTCTGATCTGCTGGATATTAGGCTGTTGCTCTAACCATTAGGCTACTCCTCCACTCTACTAGTTGACCTATAAGAGCTTTATCATTCTGCTCAGAAGTTATTCTCAAAGTAATATCAATGGTCTTTGAACACAACCCAATACATGCGCATACACTGTCCCAGCACGCTCCCCCTGCATTCTTTTCCAGCAAAGTGCCAAAAAAACTGTGGAGATTGCTCAAGAAATAGGCATAAATTCTTCCTCAGCACAGACAGTAGACATCTCCAGCAAGACATTAAGTCTCCGCCAATCTGGCATCACAGTCCCTGCGTGGAGCTCAGCCTTCATCGCTTCTGCACACTTCTCTGCATCTGCTCGACATAGCTAATTCTTTTATTTTCACCTATCTAGCATAGATTTCACTGGACTGTGCTGCCATTAGTGTTGACATCTGTTCAGTGATTAGGCTCAAAGTAAATCCCTTTCTACATTGGGCTCTGCACACCACCACAGAAAATTGTACCTAAATGCTTCACCGATGTCTGCACTAACAGCAGTGCACTTTTCTGCATCAGTTCTGCATTATGTTCTCACTTAAGACAGATAGATTCACAGATGTGATGTTTTTATGGCCAATGAAGACAAATTTCAAATGCATAATAATTATTGTGCCGTTACTGGGTTTATTCTAATACAATTCTTAATGGAACCAATTCAAGTTACATTTTCCTCAACATGACTATGAAATATACACTACATTTAAATGTACATGGAGTGGAGGAGTAGCCTAGTGGTTCTAGAGCACTGGCTTGGTAACTAAGCAACCAGGGTTCAATTCCCACTAGCACTCCTTGTGGCCTTGGGCAAGTCACTTAACCCTCCATTGCCTCAGAAGAAAGGCCTGGCAATCTACTTCCAGTGACGCTGCCAAGAAAACCCAGGAGCATCTGGGTCACCAGAAGGCACACATTTCATTTATTTAAATGTACATGTGCTAGTACAGTAACATATGAGGATGACACTGCTGATGATGTCGTTTTGCCATGCTGAAATTGGGAGTGAAATTTAAAGCAACTATTTTGGATCTCTGTTTTTCAGTGCACTGCAACTCGTGTCCAGCCCCTGATACAATATATGTATAAAAGTGAGTTAGGTCACAATGGCATCTACCAGCAGTTATGAGAAGTGGTTTCTTGAGATAAAACAGTTTGATGTGCAAGCACTATTGTCATTGATTCAATAAGCACAAAGGGCATGCAAGTTCAATATGCAGTTGATTTTGCAAGCTACATATTACAAATGAAGATTTTATTTGCTATATAAGAGTAAAAAAAAGATGTGAAGTGGAATTTTAGAAAGGACATCGGGAGCAGTACTTTTTAACCAGTGTGCCTTGGGAAAGTCCTTGGTGTGCCTTGCTGCTGACAGCCAAAGATGTGGCTAGGCAATGGCTTATGAGATGCTTGCCCCATCTGAATTGGTTAATATCCTTGAAAATGTGCTTCCTGCTCCAGCCCCATCTTTCCCAAGCTTGGAGCAGATAAAGAAGAGCTAGTCTCCCTCTTAATCTGCTCCTCCTTGTCTGCCATGCCAAATAAATCTGATTGAGTTCTTTGACTGGGTGACCAGAGAACTAGATCAAGGGCATACGATAGATGTGATCTACCTAGATTTCAGTAAAGCCTTTGATACTGTTCCTCATAGAGGCTTATCAAAAAACTGCCCAGCCTGGGGATGGGTCCCAAGGTGGTGAACTAGATCAAAAATTGGTTGACTGACAGATGACAGAAGGTGATGGCAAATGGAACTCACTCAGATGAAAGGAAGGTGATGAGTGGGGTGCCCCAGGGATTGGTCCTGGGACCAGTATTGTTTAATGTACTTGTGAGTGATATTGCTGAAGAACTGAATGGAAAAGCCTGTCTTTTTGCAGATGACACAAAAATTTGCAACAGAGTGGACTCTCTTGAGAGAATGCATAACATGAAGAAAGATCTGAAAAAGCTGGAAGAATGGTCTAATGCTTGGCAGTTAAGATTTAATGTGAAGAAGTGTAGTGTCATGCACTTGGGATGCAGAAATCCAAAGGAATTGTAGGAGACTGGGGGCAATAGGTTCGTTTGCATGGACCAGGAGAAGGATCTCGGAGTGATTGTTTCTGAGGATCTCAAAGTGGTGAAACAGTGTGACAAGGCTGGGTTGCATATAAGGAATTACCAGCAGAAAGGAAGAGGTACTAATGCCACTATACAAGTTGCTGGTGAGGCCTCTCTTGGAATATTGTGTTCAGTTTTAGAGACCATATCTCACAACAATATAAAAAAATTGTAAACAATTCAGAGGAAGGCAACCTAAATGATTTGGAGCCTGTGCCAGAAGACGTATGAAAAGAGACTCCAAGACCTAAATATGTATACTTTAGAGGAGAGGAGGGACAGGGGAGATATGATACAGACCTTTAAATGCTTAAAGAGAAATCATGAACAAACAAACCTCTTCCAAAGACGGGGAAGCTGTAAAACTAGAGGGCATAACATGAAGCTGCAAGGGAGTAAACTGAAAGGCAACGTCAGGAAATACTTTTTCACTGAAAGGATGGTAGAAAAATACACTATTTTGGGGTGTGGGACTACCCACTATCAATCTTTTTATGGGCCACAACTTCCACATAGCATCCTCCTTAGGCATCGTTTAATTATATGATGGAGGGGGATCTGCTATAGAAGGACCTCTACTCATTCCATACAAATGATGATGAGATGGGTTGTCTGTTATAGGATACTGGGGAATAGAAAATGCCTCATGTACTGTCTTTTGTCCTACGCTGAGAAATCACTCCAATAAAAGTGAACTCTCACTCTTCCACCCAGCTATATTTGTGGAGCTACTACCACACAGTTTTAACACCTTACTGAGCAGCTGCAGAAGATGCACTTAATCAAAACCAGAAAGAAGATCAGAAATTGGATTTACTCATGCCTTTGTCAGAAGATCAAGGCAAGTTACATTCAGGTAGATCAGGCTTTTTCCTATCCCCAGAGGCAGTAGCATAAGTTCTAATTGTGGGCCTCCTAAACTTTTTTTGCCAAAGATCCTCCTGATTGATAGGGGGCAGGGGCGATGGCCCCTTCCTGCAGGTAAATTTACTTTAAAATGCTCGCTGCACTGCTTCCCACTCTTTTTCTGTCTCCCTTGAAGTTTGTAGACCCAGCAACCATCACTTCCAGCTGCTGGGCTGAAGTCTGATGATAACAGTCATGGACCCTCCACTTTGGCGTCAGTCCCACTCAGTCTTCAGCAGAGGAATAGAAAAGGAGAACTGGAAGCAGTGTCAAATATTTGCAGTGCCTGGGGCCCACTCATGTTAATGACTATGGGTCTCAACAAAAAATTAGTTCTGGCTATACCACTGCTTAAATCCTGGTTGGAAGTCATTGTAGAATCTTGACCTGGCAGAGATACGTCTTCAAAAGCTAGAGAAGAAAAATAATATTTTTTCTTTGATAGTCAAGGAAGTGTACTGATCACCTTCAGTGACTATTCTAATGTTTAATGTAGACTATTTAAATTATATAATTAACTGCCCTTCAATCCATATGCCTTTGGATGGGGGCTTATCTCCTCTTCTTATCTCTCAAGCAGATCTGCAGAAATCTCTTTGTCTCAGCAGATGATATTCAGCTTAACAGAACTGAATTCTTGCAGTTTACCCTATTCCAGATACCTAGTTCCTTGTACTTCTAAAGATAAAAGCAATTGTATCTCTTGCTCCCTCTTCTTGAAAATAAATGCAGATATTCTCTAGCATTTCTAGAACTCTAATGACTACTTCAGAATCTCTGTCTGTACACCTTCTTCTGGAAACAGGTTGGATCTGTTTGTATTATGTCCTTCTCATGCTTCCTGTCTAGGGCCAAGTTTCACACCCAGAATGAAGCAGGATAATCTCACACCTTGTGGTTTAGCAAGTATTCTGGTCAGCAACTCTCTGTTTCCACTGGAATGGAAGTCTCTACTGGCCTTAAGACCTAGCAAAATTAAGAGAAGTGTTCTCTTAATTTTGCTAGGTCTTGAGGCTAGTAGAGACTTCCATAATGCAAGTGTTGAAAAGCACACAATAGATCCAGGCTGATTATCTGACAGTTTAATGTATAATGTTTTCTACCCTAGGAGTATACCACTAAAGAACAGTAGGTGGTGATGTAATATAGGTAAGAGTACAAGTTACCTTACAGAAGGATTATACATCCCAGAATTCTATGAGGAGGAAGCAGTCTGAAAGCTAGGTGTCCAGTTCCTGTTTCCTAGTAGCAGTTGATCAGTTCTGTTAGCCTATCCATATGCTTGTAGCAATCTTAGTGTGGAGCTCTGCCTGCATATCTCATGTAATTACTCATTAAACAATTTCCCCCTTTGAACCTCATTGGGTGAACTTCTGCTGTGCAGACCAACAGACTCCCAACAAGAAACAAATACACTGCAAAGAGAGGCATGAGTATCTCTAGAGCAATAAAAAGCAACAACACCTGAAGGCATAAGCGACTTAATAGCTTTTGAGAAAAGCTAGGAATTTCTTTTTTAAGCCAGTGTTACAAAGAACAAGAAAATCTATGTTCTAAAAGTGGGCCAAAGCAGCACCAATAGTGACAAAATACCCCAAGGTTATGGGATGAGGAAAAGTAGCAAGAGTAGTGGCTTGAACTCCCCAGGCACTGAAAGTGGTGCTAAATAGCTAAAGATGAGCACACTGAAGCTGTAATAGAGCAAACAGTTCCTAAGCAATTTAATAAAACTTTCTGAGACCATAATGTAGCTTAAAGCTACTATTCATCTACTGTAGTATGTTCCAATTACCTCCTGAAAAAGAGTGATCATGGAGTGGTGGTTTTGTTGGCACAGAGCATGTTCCTGAATATGGGAGTTGATGGTTGTTGCAATAAGAAAGAGAGAGAGAAAGAGAGCTAAATTTATTTATTTATTTATTTTTATTTATTTTCAGTTTCTTATATACCACGGTATTCGGCATCAACGCGGTTTACATAGAACAAAACTTACAGCAAGGTGGCGAGCTGCTCTATGTTTACAGAGAATGAGTACTAAAACTTGGCTAACAGGGGAACTATATACATATATGTACATATAGGCGTCATGTTTAATTCGGATCAGAGATAGGCTGAGTTAAGGTTGGAAAGCCTGTATGGTGGTTTGCCATTCTAGTATGGGGAGGGGGTTGTACGTGCATTGGTTTCAGGGTAGTACTTGAGGAAGAGATGGTGCTTCAGTGATTTCCTAAACTGGGTTATGTTAGGAATTGCACGGATGGTGGGTGGTAGGGCGTTCCAGCATCTGGGCGCACAGAACTTGAAGGCCCTGTTTGCTGTTGATTTGGTGCATTGGGTTATCGCTTTTGGGACTTCCAGTGTATTAATTGCTGCAGACCTTCTGGACCTGTTGGGGGGTATGGTGTGGATCAGTTCTGCAAGGGAAGAAGATGAGAGCCCATTGATGGCTTTGAATGTCAGTAGGAGGGTCTTGAAGGTGATTCTGCTGTGAATCGGGAGCCAGTGCAGCTGTTTCAGGATGGGTGTCACGTGTTCACTTCTGGGTGCGCCGTGTAGAACTTTCGCTGCGGCGTTCATCGCAAGCTGAAGTGGGATCAAGGTGGATTGTGGGAGCCCCTGGAGAATTGCGTTTGCGTAGTCGAAGTGTGGTATGATCAGTGCTTGGTAAATTGTCCTGAAGTCCTCTGGCTCTAGCAGAGCACAAATGTGCCTGAGGGTTCGGATCTTGTGGCTTACTGACTTCACTTTGTTACTTATGTGCGTTGTCATGTCAAGGTGTTGATCTAGGGTGATGCCCAGGTATCGGATTGTGGTTTTGGTTTGTAGTTTGCATCCTTAACCTTTAGATGGGGGGGGGGGGGCGGGTTGAAATTATGGTTCCTTGTAATGAAAAGGACCTCTGTTTTCTTGTGTTGTATTCGAAGGTTCTGAGTCTGGAGCCAGTCGGACACTGCATTAAAGCAATCGGTCAGTGGGGAGAGGTCCACATGTTCTGTTGTGAAAGGCGTGTAAAGTAGTACGTCGTCTGCATAAATCAGGCATTCAATGTTGAATGATTTGATGAGATTACAGATAGGCTGCATGTAAATATTGAACATCAGGGCAGATAGGGAGGAGCCTTGTGAAACGCCCTGTTTCTGGTGGAAAGGCTTTGATGCAGAGGCTCCCGAACGCACATGTTGCCATCTGTCGGATAAGTATGATCTGCACCATTCTAAAGCCTTATCATGAATACCCTTTTCCCTGAGACGCCACAGGAGAATCTCGTGGTTTACCGAGTCAAAGGCAGCGGCTATGTCTAAGAAGATGAGGGTGTACCCTTGGTGTATATTGTTGATTCCAGTGATTATGTTGTTATAAAGGGTAGTAAGGAGCATTTCCACTCCATGAGACTCCCGAAAACCATGTTGGCAGGGGTCCAGCAGTGAGGCGGATTCAATGTGGTCTTGTGTCTGTCCTTGAACTTCTTTCTCGATGATCTTGGCTAGAGGTGGTATGCTAGCTATTGGTCTGTAGGAGTCTACCTTCTTGGAGTCGAGCTTACTGTTTTTTACCAGAGGCCTAATAGACGTATGTTTGAGGTATTGGGGGAAGGATCAGGATGTGTTAAACAAATGAAAATCCATAAACCATTATTAAAGAAGACTGGGGAAATCCACTGCTTACCTCTGGGACAAGCAGCACGGGATGTGCATATCTTTGGGAACCTGACAGGTACTTGAGACCTGAAATGGTCACTGTGGGGGTTATTCTGAACCATGAATAGTGGGGATGGACATCCCAATGTGACATCCATCTCTGCTATTCGTGCGGCTGCAGGCCCCCAAATAACTTCCCCACCAGTTGGGTGGGGAAGTTAGGCAGGGGTGGGGAAGAGGCGGCCTGGGGGTGGAGAGTGGATGGGCAATGGGCGGTTGCCAGCCCTGGACATACAGAGCAGATTCTAATGTCGGCCCTGTATGTCCAGGGCCAGAGAATTGGCCGGGGAGGTTATTCCACCCCCGAGGTGGAATAACCTCCCTGGACATTTTTTTTTTTTGTTTGTGGCACAGAAAGGGCTGGGGGGGACAAAGTTAATCCCCCACAGCCTGACCCTGGCCTTAGGAGACTGGATCGGGGGTCGTGCTGCTGGGAATTAACTTTTTGGGGCAGCGGGTGGCATCGCGGCTTTTAAATGGAGCCACGGTTTCATGGCAACAGGACGCCATGGTGCCGTGGCTCCATTTAAAAACTCTGGCTGAGTTAGCTGGGCTAGCACTGTATGTGCAGGCCGGGACTGAATTGCAGTCCTGGCCTGCACATACAATGCTGTTCATGATTCTGATTCTGCAGGGCTGAATATGCCCCATGGGATCAGAATCACGATCTCCTTTGTACGTCCAGGTCAGCCCAGACATACAAAGATCTTTTATCGTGAATAGAATCGGGCCCTGTTGGAAATAGGATACTGGGCTTGATGGACACTTGGTCTGAGCCACTATGGCATATCTTATGTTCTTATGCTCTAAGGTGTTCATCATCACCAGCCTAAAATTTCCAAAGTGGACCATGCACAGAAGCATATGCAATGATTCCAGCATGGAGAAATCTTGGCAGAAGCGCATGGTCATGAGTATGAGAAGATTATGTTGTACTTGCAAGCTAACTCTGTCTTGAAATGTTTAAGTAATATGCTAAGTAAATGTGTGCAAGATCAAGCTGACTGTAAAAATTACTGTAGTGATAATGCAAAGTGAATAATCATGGTAAGGAGTATTTATAAAATTGTGGCCTATGATATGAGAAAACATGTTGTGCTGCCCTTAATAAAGCAAATCTATTTTGAAGGAATTTAACTGGACTGGATATCACTTTACTGGATTACATTAATTCTTCTATCAGACAGGACAAACCTTGGGACCCAAAGTGAAACCCCCTTATCCATCCAATGAAGAAAAAAGGGTGGGTATATAGGTAGAAAATGGGACATCTGGCTAAGGATGTGCCCAAAAGGCTTACTGAGTGAAGTACATTTTGTAAAATATGTATGAGGATGCCTCGAAATACAGAACATCCAGTTTGCAGAACATCAAGTGGAAACAACTGTTTTACAAAGCAACATATTAAAAAGCAGCATCATTTGTGATTTCAATGTGTAATTACCAATTTTACATTCTACATGTGTGAGTACTAGATTTTACAAAACTGGATGCCAATCAGAGAGTCAAATGAAAAATGGTGGTCAAGCACCAGAGAGAGAAAAACTATTGCCCCATCAATTATGTTTACAAACCCTAGGTCAAAATAAGCACCCTTAGAATAAGTATAAATGCTGAGGTCTAGTTTTTCTTAAAGTTTGAATATATTGTCCTAATGAATGTGCATGCTGCAAACATACTTGTGTAACTTTCTAAAATTCCTATTTACACATGTAGTATTTACATGTGTAAACACCACTATTTTCATGTGCAAAACTCATGCAAGCCACCCAAAATGACCTCCGTAGGGTCATCTATGAAGTTAGAGTTACAAAAAATTCAAATAAAAGAGATAGATTGGGGGCCTATTCCATGATTTAAGGATACAACATTGCACAATAAAGTACAGCAAACTCAGATTCAAGCTTTCTGTCCTAAGGAACTGGCTGGAATGGGTTTGAGTGTCTGAGAGGAAAGGAAGATAGCTTCAGATACTGTCTCCTACAACTTAAAGGAGTGATGTTGAGGATAAGCTTTAGAGGAGCCTTTTTTTCAGCCCTCTTGATATGCTGTCTGGGATGGCAGTCTACAAAAATGAGTGGGAAATGGGGGATTACAAAAAGAGAGATTGTTTTGTGTCTGTGTTGATTTACTGAGCATTGTGAATATGTCATTTTTATTGTTGTTGTTAAGTGCCATTGAGTCAGTTTCAACTCATGGTGACCCTCTGGATAGTTGTCCTAAATTGTGTTCGATCTTCAGTCAGGCAGTTCATTGTTGACAGACCGACACCCATAACTGCTGCTATTGTTTCGATCCATCTCATTGCTTGCCTTCCTCTTTTGCATTGACCTTATACCTTGCCCAGCATGATGTCTTTATCTAATGATCTTTCTCTTCACATGATGTGTCCAAAGTATGAAAGTTGAACTCTGGTCATCTGAGCTTCTAAAGAAGGCTTAGGGTTGATCCACTCTAGTACGGACTGGTTTGTTCTTCGGGTAGTCCATGGTATACACACTATTCATTGCCAGCACCATAATTCAAAGGCATCAATTTTCTTCCTGTCTATTTTTTGCACTGTCCAACCTTCGCATCTATATGAAGTTATTGAAAATTCCATGGCTTGAAGAAGTTGAATTTTTGTATGGAGAGAGACATCTCTACTCTTTAGAATCTTGTCTAGGTCCTTCATAGCCTTCTTGACTACTTGTTGCTTCTTTATTGATAGTTGATCCAAGTAGGTTAAAGTTGTCCACTATTTCAATTTCTTCTCCATCAATGATGAACTTATTGATTTTGCCACTTATCATGATCTTTGTCCTCTTTACATTAAGGTGGAGGCCTATTTTAAGACTATGTTCCTTAATCTTGAGAAGCAAATGTTTCAGATCATCTTCACTTTCAGCCAGTAATGTGGTATCATCAGCATAGCAATGGTTGTTGATGAGTCTTCCACCAATCTTCACACCTCTGTTGTCTTCATACAATTTTGCTTCTCTGATGATTTGTTCCTCGTATAAATTAAACGAATAGGGGGAAAGTGTGCAGCCTTGTCATATACCTTTGCTGATTTTAAACCATCCTGTTTCTCCTAGTCCTGTTCGAACTGTTGCTTCTTGACCAATGTAAAAGTTGTGCAAGAGAATGATCAGGTGTTCTGGTGCACCCATGCTTCTTAATGTGGCCCAGAGTTTCTCATGATTTACACAGTCAAAAGCCTTGCTGTAGTCAATAAAGCACAAATAGATATCCTTTTGGCATTCTTTAGTCTTTTCAAGGATCCATCTCACATCTGCAATGATGTCTCTCATTCCTCGCCCTTTCCTTAACCCTCCTTGCACTTCAGTTAGTTCTCGCTCCAGATATGGTTGTAGTATCTGTTGAATGATCTTCAGTAGAATCTTGCTGACATGTGGGATCAGATCGATTGTGCGATAATTTCCACAGTCAGTTGGATTACCTTTCTTTAGTATTGGTATAAGCACAGATCATTTCCAGCCAGTTGGCCATGATGTCTTCCAAATTTCCTGGCAGTGCCTTGTAAGTATGGTAACAGCTGCATTAGATTGCTCTAATACTTCTATGGGAATGCCATCAATGCCTGGTGCTTTGTTCTTTGATAAGGCTTTCAATGCTGCTTCGACTTCTTCTTTCATCACCAATGGTTCCAGATCATAAGGTACAGGTTGAAACGGCTGTTGATCCACTTGATCTTTATCATATAAAAACTCTGTACATTAGAAACATAGAAACATGATGACAGAAAAAGACCACATGGCCTATCTAGTCTGTCCTTCCATAACAACAACTACAACAGTCCACTTTTTACCTTTAGAGATCCTCTGTGTTTGTCCCATGCTTTTTTGAATTCAGTTACTGTCCTCATCTCTACCACCTCCACTGGGAGACTATTCCACAGATCCACTACTCTTTCCGTAAAGAAATATTTCCGCATATCACTCCTGAATCTATCTCCCTTCACCCTCATCCCATGTCCCCTCGTAGCAGAACTTGCTTTCAATTGAAAGAGGCTCTCTCCCTGAACATTTATGCCACAGAGGTATTTAAACATCTCAATCATATCACCTCTATCCCGCCTTTCCTCTAAGGTGTACATATTAAGATCCTTAAGTCTGTCCTCATATGCTTTATAATGAAGCCCATTAATCATTTTAGTAGCAACCCTCTGCACTGACTCCATCCTGTTCACATCCTTTTGAAGGTGCGGTCTCCAGAATTGCACACCATACTCCAAATGAGGTCGCACCAAAGACTTATACAGAGGCATTATCACCTCCTTTTTTCTGCTAGCCATTCCTCTCCATATGCACCCAAGCATCCTTCTAGCTTTTGCCGTCGCCTTTTCTACCTGTTTAGCTACTTTAAGATCATCAGACACAACCACGCCTAGGTCCCGCTCTTCTTTAGTGGACAAAAGTATTTCACCTCCTATACTGTATTGCTCCCTGGTACAAAATTGCAGGATGTTGGTCCAACGCTTTTGCTTTCTGTTGATAGTGAAAATAATGAAGCAAAAGATGATATAGTTAACAGTGAAACGAATGAAGCAGCACTATATAGAAGTCATCAAACCCAATCAGCAGAAGATAATGGTTGTAAAAGTAATGAAGTACAGCAAACCCCTGAGGAAAATAACACTCAAAAGCTTGCAGAAATGGCTGTTTTGTCTGAGAAGAGCACATGCATGAATCAGATTGAAACTAAGAATATGCTTTTGTCTGGTCCTTTAGATAAAGAAACCAAAGGCAGCTTGAGTTTAGAAATGCCCACAGAACCTGCAGAGAACAGTGAAGTGTCAAAGGAATGTACAGAGACTTTCATAGACACTAAAGCTAAAGACGTAGATCTTACTGACAAGTGCTTAAACAGTTTGGATTTTGGTACAGTAGGTTCTCAAAGTGCAAATGCTACTGGTGGTGAGCCTGAAACATTCTTTTCACCTTTTCTTGATCTTCTCAGCATCATTCAACATAGATTCTTGAGCATCTTGTAACATTCCATTTTGAGGCTGGAATTTTTTCTTTAAATCTCATAGCTTTAGGAAAGCCAATCTTGTCTTTCCTCTAATAGTTTCTGATTCTCCTTGTAGTGCTTCTCCTTGTCTTGTCTTGCTGCACGTTGGAAATCTCTGTTGTGTTCTGCGATTGCCTCTCTTTCTCCTCTGGCTTTAGCTTCTCTGTATTTTTGGCCAATTTTCAGAGTTTCTTCAGTCATCCATTTTGGCTGTTTTTGCTTTTTCACCTTTTGTAGAGACTTTTTGTTTTCTTCCAACACAACCTTCTTGATATGATCCCATAACTCTTCTGGAGCTCTGTCCTTTGTATCTAAAGAAGCAAATCATCTTTGCAGGCAGTCTTTAAATTCCAGTGGTATATTCTCAAGGTCATGTTTTTCTACATTCACGAGTGACTTGCTCTTTTTCAACTTTAGCTTGAGTTTGCATACTAGTACTTGGTGATCTGTACAATAGTCAGCTCCAGGTTTTGTCTTTGTTGATGTTATAGAGGTTTTCCTTCGTTGACTTCGCCATATGTAGTCAATTTGAGTTTTGTACAATCCATTGGGTAAAGTCCATGTGTACAGTTGCCGCTTGTGTTGCTGGAAGAAGGTGTTTGAGACAAATAGATTGTTGGTCTTGCAGAATTCTATCAGTCTTTCTCCAGTTTCGTTTCTGTTGCCAAGTCCAAATTTTCCAATGATTTTGCCTTATTCTTTGTTGCCAACTTTTGTGTTCCAGTCACCCATGACTATGAGGATATCCTGTTTGCATGTTCTGTCAGTTTCAGCTGTACTTGTTCATATAAATCATCAACTTCATTCTCTTCTGCAGCTGTTTTTGGGGCATATATTTGAATTATAGTTGTGTTAATAAGCATTCCTCATAGACAAATAGAAATTAAGCATTCACTGACTGCAATATATTTCATTACAGTTCTTGCGAATTTCTTCTTAATTATAAATGCAACATCATTTATTCTTTGTCTTTCATTTCCAGCATAGTAGACCATGTCATCATTATAGTAGACCAGCATAGTAGACCATGTGTGAATATGTACTGTAAATGAATTTATAGTGCTGATTTAGAAAAAGAACAATGACAATAACCATTTGTTGCTTTGTTATTCATGCAAAGATAAGCAAAAGAATATTCAGATCTTCAAATGAGGAGTCATTGCTGTCTGCTAACAGATAATTCTAGCCCATTGGAAACAGAATGAGATTACTTTTATTTGAAATTCTCATTCCATTGCATATTGTAGAGCATTAATTATATCAAACCAGCCTGATTTTATTTTATCACAGAGCAATGGTCTTTCTAAGTAACTAGAAAAGCATAGAACTTTTGTCTCAAATGTACAATTGTACTGTACAACTGGTTGGGAAAATGAGTGAGAGAACAATTATTGAAGACTTTGTGTCAGTAGAAATGGACTTCCCAATAGAGCAGGAAGTTGTTTATTTAATAGGTCTTTTACACCACTTTATCATTTCAGTCAAAGCGGTTTACATTGTAACTCCAACTTGGTAACTGGATTTTTCTGAGGCAATGGAGGGTAAAGTGACTTGCCCAAGGTCACAAGGAGTGCCAATGGAAATCAAACCCTTGATTTTCTGAGTAGTAGGTAGTTGCTCTAAACACTAGGCTACTCCTCCACTGGGAATCTCATCTGGGTGTGTAGCTGCTCTTCCAGTGTCTCTTTTTTGTCAATATTTGGAAAAAACGTTCCTGCATGTACCTGCACCAATGCAGGGAGATTGCCCCCCAGTGGGCTGAAATCATGGAAGGAAGTCCCTTCTGACCCCAAGGGCAATTGGCTGCCCATGCCCAGGGGATGTCACTGGGTGTCAAGCTGGGAGGCTTTATCAAATGGGAGGTCACATAAGAAAAGACATCATATGTTTATAAAAACTGCAGACCAGTTGAAAGGAGTTAGAATTTCCTAATTTCATTCATCATTTTTTGTTCTGCGATTTCTTTAATCCATGATTAATTCCCTGTAAAAGGTTCCATTGCTTGCTATCACATTGTAAATGTTTCATAAATAAATAGATCTAAGAAAAAATTGGAAGGAATTGCAAAGACCATGGATGATGAAATTAGAATTCAAAATGATCTTGATATTCTTATGGAAGAATCAAGATATATAGGGCAAAATGCATCAAGGAGAAATGCAAGGGACTACAGTTGGGCAGGAAAAATCAGAAGAAATATAAAATGGGAAATCGCTGATTAAACTACAGTGCTACAGACTAATATATAGGGTTCTTATTAGACCAGCAACTAAACATAAATCAGTAATGTAGTGCTATTATATACAAAACTATTAGTAGGAGATGTTAACAGGAATATTACATGATATATCAGGGTGATAGAAATCTGAAATAATTAATTAATTATTTGTCTAGTGGTGCAGGAGCTAGAGCCACAGGACCATCGATTCTCGGCTCAAAAATGGCGCTGGAGTGCAGTAGGTTGCAGGACTGTCCACAATGTTTGAGTCACATTTGAAAAAATAAAGATGCAGCCACAATCCATAATTGTGCTAAAGAGTTTCAGTGGGGGAAGCAGGTTGGGCCTGAAGCCCGAGTAGGGCAATCCGCTGTGATCATGATATGTGGCAAAAAGCTGGAGGCTGCAGAACTCGTCATTTGTGCTCTACTGGTGCCCAAGGCAGCAGTGGCATTAGGTGGTGATTTAAATTTAAAGAGGCCACAGCTGAATTAAGATAACTGGCAATAGTCATGATTGCGGCCTTTGGCAGCTGCATAGAAAGAGAGAAGCAGTGGAGCGCTGAGCTGCGAAGATTTAAAGGGACTGCGGTCAAAAAAAATAAACAAAGTGACCAGAGGTTTTTCAACCTGAAAAGAGACTCCCTGATGGGTAGAGTGGGGTCTGCAATTCTCGTCATCCATAAAGCTTATCATCATCCATCCTTACTCAAACACATCTGTCATTCATCATCACATTCAGACCTGAAAGCAAGAAAGCATAACCGGCACAGGTTATCACTGCTCTCCACATAGGGAGAAGATAAAAAATAGAACAAAACCGAGGGAGCAGTAACTTACAAAATGTATATGTCGGGAAATATGCATTTATAAGTAACTTCCAAGCTTGCATTTGTTATTTTATCAGATATGATTTTACTCTGTCTCTATTCACTGGTCACCTTTCTGTGTTTTGGAGTATTCATTTTCCATTCTGAGTTTCTCCACTGCAGGCTTCTGGCGGCAGAAGTTTTGGCAGCCTTTAATCCATCGTGGTGTGCAAGGTTGCACATCATAACTTTTTGATTCTCCAGGAGCTAGGAGGAGCTCTGAAGAACATCTGAAAACTCTGGTGAGATACAAACTCAGAGGAGGGCTTGGAACAAGCCTAGTACACTATAAGGGCTTATTTAGCCTGGACCACCATAAAGAAGTCAAGGCAGGAAAACCTAGCCTGAGGGGTGAGGTCCAGGAAAGCAGGATAAGTATTAAGAGGGAAGGCAAGTCTGGGAGGCCCGAGGGAAAAAACTGGAAGAATCTCTAATACTTTGCTAGCAGGAAGCAGCAGGAAGTCCTGTGCTATTATCCAGAGGTTGCCAAAAGAAGTACTGAACGGCTACAAGGTAGGACAGGATTGTGGCTTCAGCCTTTGCCCTTGCTTGTAACTTTAAAGAGAGGGGTTAAAGGGAACCAGGCAGTAGACACTGCAAAGTATATTCCAAAAGCAACCAGGGAAGGAAGCCCAGGGAATTTGTGTGTGTGTTGGGAGCAGGAACTCCAGGGATTAGTCTACAGAGAGAGAGAGTTGGATAGAGATGTGTAATTGGTGGAAACCCTAGTGGTTATGGTCAGCTTGAGAGAGAGAGAAAGGCAGGCCAGAGTCTGTGTTTGGGAACCTGAATGCTGGAAGCACGGAATGGGTGGGAGGAATGTATGTTTCTTTCCTAATTTGTATAATAACTAGGCTGGAAAAATGGCTGTTACCTTGAATGCAGGAAGCTTGCAACCCAGAATACTAAGGGAGCACTACATTAGATAATTTGGGAGTGATCTATGCTGGCTTTGCAGGTAATTATAACGAGTGATAAGTTGACCGCAAAGTCAGTTGCGGGGGAGGGGTCCAGTAATTACTTTGCATTAGATGCTCCAGTTGTTATCAAATTTGGTTAAAACTGGAAGCCTATTGGGAGAATGCCCGAGGAAATTCTGGGTTTAATTTGGAAGGCCAGTTTGTTGTTATTTGTCTTGGGAACAGACAGGCAGCCATTTTGATGTTTTGTTTGCTTTAAAGGTCATTTGTTCTAATAAAGACATGTTTATTTGCACCCTGAACAGGGCAAATATTTAATGGCTTCTAAAAGCCCCAGAGCCTAGATTGACCACTCAATTGTCACACAACCTATTCCCATCACACTTCCATCTAAGGGACCTGATATACAGTGCCTTGAAATTCAAAGGCAACTGCAAAGAGGAATTTGCAATTTTAATTTCCTTCACTCTTAATGCCTGTACAAGGACCACATTTTTTTTTCCTCTTGTAAAGTCAATTGGGAAAGATCTGAATAAATCCTTATATCCTTCCCACAAAACTTGATGGAATCTTTATTCTGTACATTCTGCATTAGCTGAGTTTTATTTTCATAATAATGAAAGCAGGCTACTAAGATGTGACATGACCTGGAAAACTGCAAAGATCAGCCTGAGGTCGGGAGGGGGGGGGGGGGTTAACAAAGGCAGGAGGGGATTCTGTGAGTTCTCTCTAATTTTAACTCTGCTGTATTCGATTTGGGGACATAGAGGGCATAAATTTTGGTAACTTGAATACATTGTCCTTGTCAGATTCTGGCACACCTAAGATACGTATGTTAGAGCAGCATTGTCTGTTTTATAAGTCCTCTTACTAATTATGGATTTTTTTTCTCAGAACCTCCAGTTGATGTAATTTAGTTTGAAAAGCAGTTACTACATTGATTTGCTCTTCTCTGTTAATTTCATTATGAGTCACTCTTTTATCAAATGATTTCAGCTCAGTTTTCAAATCATTAACTGCTGAAGTAATATCCACTCTCAGAAGCTTAATTTGATTTTCCATTAGTCCTTCAAACTATGATTGAATTTTGCTAAAACCGAAGCATAGAAGTTCTTCCCCTCCATATAGATCAATTTAAATTTGGAAGAAGGAACCCAACTTCAAACACTTAAAAAGAGACTTAGGGGCTTATTTACAAAGCCGCAGTAGCAGTTTCTGATCGTTATTGGAGCCACGGCCCCATTGTAAACAAGCCCCTTAGCATAATTATCTGCACACCCTTTATGGAATTACTAGCTATGTGCCCAGTTTATGATGCTATTGCTGTTTTTTTTTTTTAATGTGACTGATTATGGAACCCTTTTACTAAACCCACTAAGGTGGTTAACACACGTTTTGGCGTGTACTCACTTTCCACAGTGACGCCTAATGTGGGTATGATAGCAAGCAATCACTAAGGCGTGCATTCATCCACCATCATGTGATGAGGTCAAGACTGGGCAGGTTAGGGGTGTAGGTGTTGGCTATGCTTTACATTTAGTGCAGGCATCAATAGTGTGCTCACCATCAATGGGGCAATTAGAGCAAGTGCACCTACACATTAACTGCAGGGCATGCAGGTCACACCCATGACAGTTAATACAAAGGCTTTGCACTTACCATGCATTAAAAATGTACGTTAAGAACATACCCTTATTTTATACATATTATTATTCAATGAGTTTCACAAGAACAAAGGAAATACATCCTATTATTAGGAAAATAATAGAAGATACAGTTTTATGGAAACATCTAGGGAAATTTAGCCCACATTTTAGGGAGAAAAATCATAAACTAAATAATATACAAAAAGCAATAGTAGCCCTAAACTACAACAATGACTGTGCCAAATCAATTACCCCAATAGCTCTAACTATCCTCCTCTTTCTCCAGCAGCAGCTTCTCCAAATGGGAAGAATAAAAATAAACATATTTAACACATCATAATGTGATGAAACACCAGGGTATTTTAAGTAAAAGGGACCTGACAATGCAAGCACCCTTAATTTATGGGAAAAAAAGTTTCCTTCTCATAAGTACAAACCCTTAATGGGATTTAGTAAAAGACCCCCTATATTTCTTTTATTTTTTGTTTCTTCTTTTTATCGCACCTTATCCTCCTCCTTATTTTGGGGATAATTTCTTTGATAATAGCACATTTAAGACTAATTGGAGAAAATATTTTTTTCACTCGATGCAAAATCAAACTCTGGCATTTGTTGCCAGAGAATGTAGCATAAGTATTTTATGTAGGTGGGTTTAAAATAGATTTGGACAAGTTCCTGGGGAAAATCTCCATAAGCTATTATTAGAGAAGACTGGGAAAATCTACTGCTTACCCCTAAGATAAGGGAATTTGTCTTCCTTTGGGGAACCTGAAAGGTACTTGTGACATAGATTGGCCATTGTTGGAAACAGGATACTGGGCTTGACTGACCTTTGGTCTGAACCAGTATGGCATATCTTAAGTTCTTGTGTTCTTATATTGAGTGGCGGGTTTGGAGGGTCTGTTGTGGGGGTGGGAGAGATTGAGACTAGGATACTATATACCGGTGGTTTAGTTTGTTGTTATGGAATCTTTCAACTACACCGAAAATGCTATTTGAGTGATACACTGTTTTCAGCAATTAAGATAATTATTGAAATGGCTCTCAGATTTGTACTGTGGAATGCCCCTGGTTTAAATCATCTGATAAAATGGAAGAGGGCTCTCAATTATTTATGAAAACTAAGGGCAGTAGTACCTTTTCTACAGGAAACTGAGCTGAGCATTCTAAATTACAAACAGATTGGGTAGATCAAATATTTTCAGCTTCCTAAGGTTTAACAAAATGGGGCATGGCTATCCTATTTTCTAAAAATTGCTCATTTTCAATGCATTACATGGATGTGAATGGCAGGTATGTTATTGTGATAGGTGAATTAAATGGTACGTGGGTAATATTAGCTAATATCTACATCCCCCCATGGGAACTTATCTTCATTTTTCTACAGCCTTTTTAGAACTCTACAATTGCAGACTAAAGGATTAATGTGTTTAGGTGGAGATTTCAACTGCTCTTTAACAACTTTAGAAAGATCAGCCCATGGTTTTATCAATTCATCTGGTTTGAAATCAATATTGGTTCACGTAAATAACAGATCTACATGATATATTGAGAGAACGTCACAGAACTGAACGAGATTAAGAGGAGTGGCCTAGTGGTTAAGACATGGTACCTTGGGCCGGGGGTTTAAGTCCCACATGGGGACAGCAATATCAGGCCAGAGGGACTGGGGTTTCTAGTCCTACAGGTACTCCTTGTGTGCCTCAGGTACACATAGATTGTGAGCCCTTTGGAGACAAGGGAATGTATCCAGTACCTGATTTGTAGTGATTACATAATGTAAACCGCTTTGATTGAAGGTTAAGGTGGTATTGAAAACTGGTTAAATAAATATGTCATTATGGGTTAGACCAAAAGCGTATCAAGCCCAGCATCCTGTTTCCAACAGTGGCCAATCCAGGTCACAAGTACCTGGCAGGTTCCCAGAAGGAAGACAGATTCCATGCTGCTTATCTTAGGGGTAAGTAGTAGATTTTCCCAGTTCCCTCTAATAACAGTTTATGGACATTTCCTCCAGGAACTTGTTCAAATGTCTTTTAAACCCAGCTACATTAACTGCTTTTGCTACATCCTCTGGCAACAAAGTTTGATTATGCATTTAGTGAAAAAATATTTTCTCCAATTAGTCTTAAATGTGCCACATTTTAGCTTCATTACATGTCCCCTAGACTTTCTACTTTTTAAAAGAGTAAACAACTGACCTACATTTGCCCTTTCTACTCCATTCATTATTTTATAGACCTCTATCACAGGACTCAACAAACCCCATGCACCAGGTTGCTATGACGACTGAAAACTCTGACCTGGTACGTGGGGTTGAGGGCACAAGTGGTAAGTACTACAAAAGACCGGCAGAATCTGCCCACAGGAGATGGTATCCCCATGGACAGAAGGGCTGTATCCAGAGCCTGCAAAAAAGAGGTTTAATGCACAGAGGCTAAAAAAATGTAAAGGGACAGTAAATTGATTTAATAAAGAATGGTGTTTAGGGGGATGGAATGGAGGACTGAGGGTGAGTGCAAGTGTGGAGAGAGAAGGAGTAAGGGCCTGGGAAAGGAAATAGAGGCTTGGGGAGAGGGACAGCAGGAGAGAGGCTGAGTTGAGGGGGGAAGAGTGCAAGTGGTTGGAGCATGAAAAGAAGAATGCAAGGAAAGTAAAGGGCACAATGTGTCTGCATAAATATGCAGACACTCCCAGCTCTGCATGACACACACATATACACACAGGCACAGGCATCCCATCCCCAGCACCACAAACACATAAACACACATACACAAAATAGTAGTCCAAAGGGTCAGTGAGGCTGGTGGGAGAGGAAGGAGGAGAGTGGAGCCAATGCCTTCTGTTGGCACTGTGCAGTGGCCCATTAAGAACCTGATTTATTAAGCTTTTTCCCATAGAAAATGGAAAAACAATCTTACTAAATAAGACCCTAAACCTAAGAAATGAACTGCAATGAATTTTTTTTTTGAGGGTGTGAGTGTACACCGTGGCCTAGGTTTTGGTGACCGGCTGCTAGATTTTTAGGCTGGCTTCTAGATTCCAAGAAAATTTGCCAAGATGGGCTCCATCATATCTCCCCTCTGCCATCTCTTTTCCAAGCTGAAGAGCTCTAAGCTTTTACACCTTTCCTCTTAGGGATATTCTATTCTTTCTTTTCTGCTGTTCATAAATACTATTCTAGGATTGATTTTTGGTTTCTCCCAATGGAGAAGTGAAGCAATTTGAGATCTTGGGGTATGTATACTAAACCGCGGTAATGTTACCCACATTAGGTTCCACAGTAATGGTACAGATGCCCATATAAAGGCGTTGGCATTGCATCGTTATGGCAAGCCATATCAGCTAACGCGCATTACAAGACGCCTTAGACCAACGCGCATTACAAGGCACATTATAAGGCATCTTAATTATAAGGCACCTTAGACGGCACATTACAAGGCGCCTTGTAAGGTGCCTTATAAGTAAGGTGCCTTATAAGGTGCCTTGTAAGGTGCCTTATAAGGTGCCGTGTTAGGTGCCTTCTAAGGTGCCTTGTTAGGTGCCTTATAAGGTGCCTTCTAAGGTGTCTTGTTAGGTGCCTTATAAGGTGCCTGATAAAGTGCCTTATAAGATGCCTTGTAATGTGTCTTATAAGGTGTCTTGTAAGGTGCCTCATAAGGAGCTTTGTAAGGCGCCCTATAGGGCTCCTTAGGCTAAGCGCCATATTAGGCACCCCTGGACAAGGCACCTTAGAAGGCACCCCTGGGTTATGGAACCATAGGTTAAGCTAGCCTAACAAGGTTACGGTGCCCGAGGTTAGTGTGCCCTAAGGGCTGCAAGGTGCTTCAGGATGACTTGCATGACCTGTGAGGCATAGAGACAGATGTAGCCCTAACACTAGATAAAGCATCGAGGAAAGGCAATGAACAGGTGAGTGAAGGAGGGAGAGCTGGGAGCTGCTGGACCTGCCATATCTGCGGGCATCCCATGTGGCTGCCAGTACTGTTGACAAAAATGGTGGGAACAACTGTACCACAGCACAGGCTGTTGGCAAAGTAAAGTACTGGAAAGACAGTGGGTGGCAGATGATGGGAATTCGTGTCCCCCAGCAGAGGTGGCAGGATAGATATAATGATGGGTGGAGAGAGGAGTGGTGGTGCCATGCAGATCAGGCACAGGCAAGGCAAGCACGAAGAGGCGCAATGCAGGAAAGGGTAGCAGGGCAGGACATGGGGTGGCAGCCTGCACAGGAAGACAGGACTCTACACAGCTGACAGACGCAGATAGACGAACCAAAGGAATGTTGGCAACTGTGGTGAGGGTATTATGGGCTGGCAGCATAGCTCTGCAAAAATATGACTGTTACAGGCATGCAAACTATTTGAGTAGGACAGGCATGAAAGGAGGGAACAATGAGGAATTGAACCTATGAACCCTTCTGAGAACGGCATTGTTCTAACCAGTGGGCTATACCTCTGTGGTGTATCTCACAGCAATGGCTGGGTACAGAAGGACTGCAGGTCACCATACAAACTGTCTGCTCTGAGTGCAAGGATAGGGTAACCCCACCAGTACCCATGATGCAATGCACATGCTGAATAGCTGTCTACAGCTCATCACCAAATGGGTTCTGCACCTCTCCGGTATCTCAGCTTGAAAAGATGAACTGACAGTGCATTATACTGGCACAGACTAGCTACAGACCATGCCATTGTGCAGTTTCTGTTTTCACCCTGAGGGATAGGATGGGTGCCCAGCACTAGGTCTGCAGTACATGTGGTGCTAGAGATAGGTCCTCCTTTACATCTCCATCACTACCAGTGTGTGACAGGTGTTCCTTGCAGTGCATGCAAAGGTAATTTGGTGTTCATTTGTATTCTGCAGTCACATATGGCTTTCTGTGACTAGACACCACCAGTGTTAGAGTTTGGCTGACATGGACACCTGTTATCAGGGCAGAGGGGTTTCTAGACTTTCATGAGATTTGTATAGCAGTTCCTCTACAGGTCAAAGTGGTATACACTATATACTTCAAAGAGCCCACAAACACCCTTTTTGTAGGTAAGGGAAAGGTGCCTGAGCCCTGGTGAAGCAACCTCCATCCTGCTGGTATAAGACAGCCCTCCAGGGTTGGTGGGCCAGAGCTATACCTGTGACTGGGGCAGTGGCAGACCAGCAGTAAAGCTGGGGTTAGGTCTGGAAAACACCAACTGCCTCACACCACCATCTGCCATTCACCAGCAGACGTCACTGTCAGACTGCAACTTCAGCATCCTACAAGGTGTTCCAACCATGTACAGTCTAACTGCAGACAGTCCACTAGGGAGCGGGGTCTAGGATGGGGAGGCATACATGGGCATCCTCACATCCGCCCCATCACCGCCTGCCAATATTATGTCCCTTCCACTTGGGGGAAGGTTGGCTGGGGGGATGTTAGGTCAGTGCCCTGGCAACTGTTAGCTAGGGTGAACCAGGCAGATGTAGGTGGATTGTGTTTGGCCTTTGTCAGCTGCTGTCTTGCTGATGTCCGGTTTCTATGTTCCTATGTGCTACCTAGGCAACAGCCTAGTCCACCCTGTGCCCCAGATGCCCCCACTACATGTCCCCCCTGCAGCCCCCTATCCCCATTTGCACCATCACCATAGTGGCCTTTCATACTTGGGCACTATGCTGTTGCTGCAAATGGAACACTACTATCACTTTTCTTGGGCTCCCTGCCTCTGCTGTACATTGCTGACATTTAAATGGTTTCTCTCTTTTGCAAATGTATGCTAACGCCAGGTTTTCAGTCATGGTAAGAATCATCCCTTCAGTTCCCCACGTTAGTGTGGAAGGGGCCTCTCCCCGCCCACTCCTCGCCCACTCCCCGCCCATTGACCGCTTCTCTCTGCCCTCTCTCCACCCTCTGCAGGACTTACCGTGGCCGGGAACACTAAAGCGCGTTATGTAACATTAAAATTAAATTTCATATCAACCATCCTCTTTTAGTAAATATACAACAAAGGGGTCAATCCAGAGGTGGAATAAGCACTGGCTACTCCCTGGCTCAACTTGCCAGGCCCCTCAAGGCAATGGAGGCATGCAAGGTGGGTCACTGCCACCCACTTACGGCCCTGTTGCCCCATCGGCTGGCTGTGTCGCGGGGAAGACATCCCCATGGCGATGTAGGGGCATTCAAGACAGTGAGAAATACATTGATGAGATGTCTCTTGCAACATCCAAGCTCTTCAGCAGAGGAGAAGATGGGAGCCTATAGAATGATGAAGGTTGAACAAAAGTCACCAGGGCCTGCAGAATCACCTATCCAACTTCTCCAGCCCTTGAATTGAAGAACCATTATGCAGCCCTGGAAGTGAAGGAGGTGAAATCATCCCTGGAAAGGGAAGAAACAGAACTCAAGAACCCCAAATATGCAGAATCAGTGACCACAAGGAAACAAAGGGTAGTGGTGGTTGGTGACTCTCTTCTAAGGGGTACTGGGGCATCCATCTACCGACCAGACTTGCTGTCCATAGAGGTATGCTGTCTGCCAGGTGGCAAAATCCGAGATGTTACAGAGAGTTTGCTGAGATACATCAAGCTCACTGACTATTACCCAAAGTTGCTAATCCATGTTGGCAGAAATGATACTGCCAGGTATCTCTCTAAGCATATGAAAAGTGACTTTATGACTCTGGGACAGAGGGTGAAGCAGTTAGTGGCACAGGTGGTGTTCTCTGCAATCCTCCCTGTTGAGGGTAAAGGCCAAAGCAGAGAAGCTCGCATCCTGGCAATGAATACATGGCTGCGTGGATGGTGTCATCGAGATGGTTTTGGTTTCCTAGACCATGGGATGCTGTTCCAAGGGTTGCAGAGCAGAGATGGTGTCCATCTGTCCAAGAAAGGTTGATGTGTCTTCAGTAGCAGACTGGCTAATCTACTGAAGAGGGCTTTAAACTAGATTCACTGGGGATGCGTGAAGAAAGCCCCCAGTTAAGTGAAAGCCCTCAGGTAAATGAAACATTAAATACCTTTATGGAAATGGGTAAAAGGGACAACATATGGAAAGCAGTGTCTATAAATGCCCGTAGCATGGGAAATAAAATCCCAGATGCTGAGGCTTTAATGGGAGAGGCAGACTTTAAATACCATTTCATGCATGGGTAACTTCCTTTCATCTTCAGTAAAGACAAATCAAAAAATTCATTCTGTCTCTCTGCTATGGCCTTGTCCTCCCTTAGCAACCTTTTTACCCCTCTATCATCTAATGTTCAACTCTATCACAGTTTTTTTGCAACAAATGTATTTGAAAACATTTTTAATATGTGTTTTTGCTTCTATAGCAAGCTTTTTTTCAAATTCTCTCTTTGCCAGCCTAATCAGTGCCTTGCATCTAACTTGCCAGTGATTATGTTGTTTCCCATTTTTGACATTTGGCTCCTTTTTCAATTTCCTTAAAGATGTTTTTTTTTTTTGCTACAACAGCCTTTCTGACTTCACATTTAAACCATTCTGGAAGTTTTTTGGCCTTCCTTCCACTTTAAGAAAAGTGGAATATATCTGGTCTGGGCTTCCAAGATAGTTTTTATAAACAATGTATATGCTTGATGTAACTCTTTAACCTTTTCAGCTGCTCCTTTTAATTTTTTTCTTAACTATTTTCCTCAAAGCTTTATCAAAGCTAAAAGGTACTTTTTTATTTCAAAATTTTCACAACACCTTTAGAACCTGGTATTTCAAGGTGGTCTCCCATCCAAGTTGTAAATAGGCCTAAGTTGCTTAGCTTTGTCAAACAGGCAAGATCTGGGTATCACGGTCAGAGTGTAAAGGCAGCTAAACAGTAGCAAATGCTGTCTAGTGATCTGGAAAAATCTACATAATTGGAGGTTTTTAAGAATGAATTAAGTAAAAAAACACCTATGAGAGATTGTTAAATGCAATATGTAATTCCTAAAGACAGGATAGAACAAAATGAATTTCTACAGGATTCCATGCTTGGTAAACCCCATAAAGCTATAAAACAATCTACTAGGGAGCACACGTTAGTAATCATGCCCCAGAGGACCCTAAGACTTTTTTCTCCCACGTGCATCTGGTTACTTTTCACTTCTGCACTAGAAGAGTCCCTTATTGTAGAAAGTGATAAAACTGAAACACACAATAAAAATCCTGAATATATAACTGTAAAAAGTATTAATTTCAAAAAGTGAGGCTGTAGAACTTGTTTGAGTCCATGGCCAGCAGTAAAGGGCACATTGATAATAACTTCTCTGGGCTTCAAATGCCAATTGTTCTGTTTTTCATCAGAAAAAAAATAGTTACCTTAGTAACACAGTTGCATTGCATAATAGTTTTCTTTTTTTCCTTTAAGATTTCATAAAGGCTTTAAAAGAAATGTATATGGTTCTAGTTCATTCACAAAAAGTGTATTATATATAGTATGTTGTTCAATTTCTATATAAATCAAAGCATGAAATTAATAAGAATCCATGATGGAGCCAAGATCCTTTTCCTAGGTGGTGCCTTCTTTTTTTTCTAATGTGGAACCTTGCATAGTATAGTTATTGTTTGGTTACTCTTCCTTTAGGAGATCAGTTTAGAAGCCCTATTCGTGCTTTGGACATCTGAAAATGGGCATAGAGACATCTTCAGAGTCATTTTAGAAGCATGAGGATGTCCGAATCTGAACAGGGGCATGAAGGAGGTGTGGCTGGTGCATTCCCAGTCATGTCTCCACCTGATCACAGAAATGCCATGGACATCAGGCATCACATCTAACTTTATTCTCCAAGGCTTGAACAGCAACGAACAAGCATCTAGAAAGTGCTCCTTTTTGCTGAAAAACATCCAGAGGGTATAGAGAAAAATGCACTTAACCATCCCCAGTACAGCGTCAACAACAGCCACCTTGGGATCTGAAAACTTCCTGCCCTGTTCCTAACCAACAACTTTAATCATTAGACAACCCTAGATATCCAAGTTCTGTAATACATTTCTGGGGATGTCTAGGTAGAAACCTCCACAGACGTCCATATCGAGCATGTCCAGGTTTGTGAAATCACATCCACACCTGGACATGCCGGCATTTTTTTCAGATGTTCTGGCTTAGATGTCCCTAACTGCACTTGGACGGCACTTATAAAGTTCCTCTCTAAGGGCCCAATTCTGAGAGGCAACTTGCAGGGCTGCATGTCTTTGCAGGATGTGCAGCCCCAGCAAGCTGTCCTGCTCGTATTCCCCCTCAGACTCTCCCCACATGGCCAAAGCAGGAGTACAGGGAGAGCCGGCAGGAGGTGGAAGGGGGCAGAGTGAGGGTGGAGTGGGAGCAGGCCGAGGTGGCAGGATGTACAGGGCCGATTCAGGTCACGGCCCTGTATGTCCTGCGGGGTCAGGGTGAATGTGTTGCTTATTCCACCTTGAAGGTGGAATAAAAAGCTGTAACTGGGCAATCGGAGTCGGAATCCCCGCTGCCCGATCCTGGCCCTTTCTGCCCAGAGTTGGGTAGGGCTGTGGGGAAATAGATGGTCGGGGCCGCAGGAGTCAGGGGGGCCTGAAGGGAGGATGTCCCCGTGGGTCTACAGGGGCATGCCAGGCCGTTTCATGGCCTGATTCTGTATGCCACGGGCACATTTTTCTCCCACGTTACAGAATTGGGTCCTAACGGGTCCATTCTGTTCGGGGCTGTCCGGATCGCCCTGACATGCCCCTTTCTGAATCGGGCTCTATGCATAACTTTGCACTTTTGCACATTACATTTCATCAGCCATTTCTCAAGGTCTTCTCATCATTTAACAACTTTGAATAATTTTATGTTATATGAAAATTTGATCACCTCACTTGTTGTTCCCATTTCCCAGTCATTTATAAATATGCTAAAAAGCAGTGGACTCCATACAGATATCTGGGGAACTTCACTATCCTCCACTATTTTCTCCTTTGAGAAAATTGATCTTTTAGATATACTCTGTTTTTTTATCTAACTAGTTCCCAATCAGCAATAAGATATTGCTTCCTATCTATGACTTTTTAATTTCCTCAAGTGTCTATCATGAGAAACTTTGTCAAATGCTTTCTGAAAATCCAGATACCCAATATCAACCAGCTTTTCTTTACCTACATGCCTTAAAAAAAATAAAGATTGGTGACACAAGACTTAATTTTGTTAAGTCCATGTTGGCTTTGTCCCATTAAACCATCACTATTTTATATTCAGTAATATTGAGGCCCTTTTACTAAAGTATTGTATGCTAAGCCAGGGCTCAACAAATCCCAGGTGGTAGGTTGCCATGGTGACAAGAAATTTGCATCTGGTGCCTGGGATTTACTTGTCCCCCCTAAAAAATCACGGTTGTGGGGCAAGAACCTTTCTGTCTACTCAAGAGAGATTGATTCTCATGGGCAAAAGTGAAGGGGATGGGTGCGATAGCAGCCCTGATGCAAGCTATCTGCCTGCAGGGATCCAATCTCCCACAGGCAGACAAGTTGCATTGGGCCCTGCGATCACAGTCATCCCCTTCTCTTCTGCTCACAGGTATCTGATCTCCAGTGGGTGGAAGAGAAGGGAATAGCTGCTATCGCGAGGCCGATGCAAGCTGTCTACCCGAGGGAGATCAAATCCCCATGGCAAAGAGCTTGCATTGGGGCTGTGATTGCAGCCATCCCCTTCTCTTCTGCCACAGGGCAGAACAGGTGGGGAAGGCCAGGATCATGGTCTGGAAGGCAGAATTAAAGAGCTGATAGGGGTGACAATTTAAAAAACTAAGGTTAGATGGAAGGGAGGGGGAGTAAAACTGCAAAAAATTAAAGGGTCAGTAACAAACAAACAAACAAAAAATCCCTAAGGAAAGAGGATGAAGGAGTGTAGGATAGGAGCATGGGAGTAAAAGGGGGAGGGAGAAGGGGAGAGATTCTGGAAGGGGAACAGTGAATGGGAGGGATTAGAGGGGTGAAGGAAGAATGCAAGGTGTTGGACGTTAAAGGGATGAAAGCATGGGGACAAAGCACATGCACAAGCACCAAACACCCACACATACAGGCACCCCACTCGTCCCCAGGACAGACATTTATCCCAGCACCAGACTACATACACACGCACACATATAGGCACTGCACTGCACACACACACAGTCATATTCACACTTGCACACAAACACAGGCACCCCACCTCTGCACATCACACACGTGCAGCCCGGTTCAGAAAGAGGTACGTCTGGGCCGTCCGGAAAACCCCCAGCAGGATGGGCCCATTAGGACCTGATTCTGTAATGCGGCATTCCCCCGTATAGCCAGCAGGATGTCCACCCCTCAAGCCCATAGTGCCCTTGCACTTACCCTGCCATCCGATTCCCAGTGGGGGCTGCCAGAGCCCGGATTGGGTGGCAGGACACAGCTCCGGTGCTGCTGCTCCGGTGGTGGGCTGCCGTGCTCCTGTGGGGGCTGCTGGGGAGGGGATCGAGGGGGCCTGCCCTTAGTCCACCAGGTCATCACCCTGCTGAACGCGGACGTACAGGGCCATCAATGAAATCGGCCCTGTATGTCTGGGAGTCGGACCCGCCCATGCCCCTCTCCATCACGCCCATGTCCCCCACTGCACACACAGCAGTTCTGTACATGCAGTCGGGGTGTAAAGCAGAATACTGCCAGGACAGATAGTGGGGCAGCACATCTCCTGAGGGACATGCTGCCCCACTATTCACTTTCTAGAATTGGGCCCATGAGCTCTGCAGCACACACACACATGCACTGCAGCTGCATCCCGTCCACACAAAGGCAGCCACCATCACATCATACACACACAGATGCACACCACTGGAGCCACAGTTGCTATCTGAAGCTATAACTTTAGTTATCTAAAGATGACGTGCAGTGTAGGAACTATGGTGCTGGTCTCATGAGACTTGAGAACATGAGACCAGCACAAGAGAAAACTAGGGGTGCGGTGGGAGGGGAACGAGGAGGTCACAAGCACTGGCTCCTAAGATTTTGGCCTGGCTCCTAAAACCGCAAAAAATTTGTCAAGGCCTGTGCTGAGCAGTTAATGCAGGAATTAGCACATAGTAATTGATAGTGCAGTCTGTGCTGTTGCCTTGCTGGCAAGGCCTGTTACCGCATCCTAATTCCCACATTCAGGAGTATTTTCATTACCCTCTGTGCCAGTAACATGTATGTGGGCTGTGTTACTAGCATGGAGGGTCTGTGGTAACTGCAAGGGGCGTGTACTTCCATCCCCTTGCAGTACACGTAGGCCTAGCACCAGCATCGTGCTAACTGATGTGGGCAAAAATAACGCTACCCACTGAGATAACATTAATGCAACCCTTGCTAATGGTGTTAACTAATGCCCATGATAGCCACATCACATGGGAAACACCCACACACTGCCCATAGTGGTCAAACTGTGCACTATTCCCATGCTACCCTGGTAGAATGGTTTAGTATTGTTAGGAGACAGCATCATGAGACCGGTGCCATTTTGAAATGTGCCGGAGAAGGGGGCAAGAATGTAGGGGGAACCTCTTCTCCCATTGCTGCTAGTCCACTAGGGACAGTAAAGGTAAGGCCTTTGGGGTCTTAAGGGGAGATATGGGGGTCTGAGGTCCTTGTCCAACTGGCTAGCCGGGACTTAGTGTTAGGGAAGAGGGAGGGGGGCCTACTTTCCCTTCGGGCTAGCCCGGATTTAAATGTTTGGGAGGCCTATTTTCTTGACTAGCAATTGGGAGCATGCATCAATCCCTCCCCCCCCCCCCCCGACATGTTCTTAATAGGGTTTGGGAGCTGTCTGGGGAGGATAGGTACTGAAAGGGGGAATCTGGCCTCATTATTATTGTCAGCGCTGTGGATCAGCAGATAGGCAACACCAGCAATCTTTACCTGGTGGGGGGGCCAAAGAGGGCCAGGAGGTGACTGGGGTATTACTGTGTGACCACTGCCAACCAACAGTGGACACAATGTAGCCCACCAGCATCAGCTGTAAATAGCACCACCTCTTGAGGTGGTATTATCTGCAGCCACGATCACAGCGATTAAGGCAGCCATCATGCGAATATTGCATGGTGGCTGCTTCTGAATGCTATGCCTTTTGCCTATCCCAATCCTGCCTCCCCGTCCTCTTCCACACAAAATGCAGATATTGTAGAAAATTACCAGTGATATCTGCATTTCAACGTCATCAGCTGTCACCGTGGCACTTAACTTTCCCATGTTAGTGCTGCAATGACAGCTAACGCACGTTAGGAAACATCCCCAGAAGTGATTCTCCAGGAACCCTTTATTGATCAAGACCAGATAAGTAAACAGTTAAGGAGAGGCGAACTGAAGGATGAAAATTGATAGTTGCAGCACAGGACAGTGAATTACAGACAAGATGGTTTCAGCGAGCATTGAAAAAACTGGCAAAATAGACATATGTAGATTCTGTCAGAAAGAGCTGGAAACAGTAACTCACCTCACAGCTGGCTGTGAAGTTCTGATGGCAGAAAATTTCTATACAGAAACGTACAATAAGGTAGCACGTCTTATCCATTGGAAACTCTCTAAATACAACATCTCTGTGCCAGAAAAACACTGGAATCATGCCCATAAGAGAATTATGGAGAATGTGCTAAGGCTGTGATCATTCTGACTGATAAAAAGCTAGATGCAAGGAAGCTGGACATAGTGGTAAAGGAGAAGAATACCAGAAGAGTAGTGATTACAGAGGTGTCATTTCCAAGCGACTAGTCTGTGAATCGTGTTGAGAGAGAGATCTTTAAATATCAAAAAAATGCAGTCAGAGACTAAGAAAATGTGGCAAAAAGATACCAAACTATTTCCCATCTTGTTGGCTGCCACAGGCTTGATTAGGAGGAATTTCTGAGCACACTTTGATAGATTACTCATGCATTTTATATCTTACAAACTCCAGAAGGAGGCTCTCTTTAGCACAATGCAAGTACTACACTGAGCAATAGCAGTAAGTTTGAGAGACAGATCATGCGTCACATACTCTAGCTTAGAAGTGAGGTTCATGACTATCATAGTATGTGCAAAACTAACTAAATTGCCCCCAGAGTAGGTCTGGCAGGCTTTCCTTTTCTCTGCATAGTTTCCAACATTTTCTATGGGAGAAAAAATGTTTTTTTTTGTTTTGCTTTTTTAGTTTCATTCTTCCCATGGAAAATCATAAGATCCAGTTCAGGTCACTTTTTTAGGTGTGTTTCATCTAATCGATAGCACCTATTGAGGAGGGTCCTTCTGTCTGTCTGAATGCATCTGTGCATGCACACATACACACACACATCCAACACACTGCCAAGATTCACACACCTACACACAACATCCTGACATGGACACACACACACAACACAACATGCACAATATAGCACACACTCACACACATATAAAACACACCCATACAACACAGCACAACACAACACACATACAACCCACTAGACAATACCAATAAGCAACAAATACACACACACACACACACATAACTCATGTGATACACAGAGCACACTCAACAGAAAACACACAACATACCATATACACATAAGACAAAACACACACACAATAGCAGCGCACAACACACACACAACACATTACACACATCAGCATACACACACATACACAACATGCAAATACAATACAACATGCACAATACAACACCACATACACACACAACACATCACAACACCATACATTCACAAGAGACATGCACATACCAAAACATCAAAAAACAATACCATATATATATATATATATAACACATATATACATAGCACAACAAGTACACAACACAACATGACACACATACAGCACAATGTACATCATAACACATAGTTAACAAAGCACACAGAACAAAACACAAACACAACACTGCACACAACACAGAGGGAGGAGTGGCCTAGTGGTTAGTACAAGGTACCTCAGGCCGGAGGGCTAGGGGTTCAATTCCCACCTGGAGACAGCAATCTCAGGCCAGAGGGACTGGGGTTTCTAGTCCTATAGGCACTCCTTGTGGCCTTGGGCAAGCCACTTAACCCTCCATTGCCTCTGGTACATATAGATTGTGAGCCCTTTGGGGACAAGGGAATGTATCCAGTACCTGCTTATAGTGATTGTAAACTGCTCTGATGCCCTTCAGCCTGGACAGTATATCAAGAAATTGCATAAACATAACACAGCACACACACAACATAGCACAATGTGCACATACACAACATAACACAAGCACAACACATTACACAGCACAATAATAACACAACACATTGCACAATACCAACACAACCCAAAGAACATAAGGTATGCCATACTGGGGCAGACCAAGTATATCAAGCCCAGTATCCTGTTTCCAACAATGGCCTATCCAGGTCACAAGTACCTGTCATGTTTCAAAAAGGCATACAGATTCTATTCTATTTATCCCAGGAGTAAGTAGTGGATTTCCCCAGTCCACTTTAACCCTGGAATTACCGAGATTTTTTGCACACACTGAATACCGTTGGGGTCATAAATGACCTCACGACAAATTTTAATTGTTGACCATGAACAATTTAAACTAAACAGACAAAATATTATTCCAAATTAATTATTTATTATATGAAGGTTAAATGTTTTGAAATGTAATGCTTTATCATAAAATTACATGAAGGAGAGTTGCCATGAAAGCAGTTTTTGCATGCACTTGATGAACACAGTAAAGTACTAAAGTCCTTTGCATGAGACACAGACAATTTCTGAATGTTCTTTGCAAACATTGCGCTTGCAGGAGGTGCAAACTATGTTGCTTTTCTTGTCTTTTTCTCTGGAACAGCAGTGACACCTTGCCCTTTTCTTTGGGATTCCGACATTGCAAACAGCATCAGTGGCTTCTTCAATGCTGGAAGAAGTCTCGCTGCAATTACTCTGAAGCAGCTGCTTTCCTAATTCCAAGAGGAATAGACGACGTCTGTGCTTTGACTTGGACTGCCATTCTGGATTTAGTGACATCCAAACAATGAAGGCGTTCAAAGCACTGATGTCCAACATGTTGTAGAAGATTGTCACTGGCCAGCGTCTTGTCATTCGTTTTGTGGTATACATGCGCAACATTTGATCTGCCGTATCTACTCCACCTTTGCTAGAATTATAGTCCAAGATCATGTGTGTTTTTTTTGTCTAGACGTGTGTTATCTACTTCTTCTTGATCATGCAAACTGCTCAGAAGAACAACCACTTTTCCTTTCTTCGGGCAATAGGAAACCAGAGTGGCGTCATCGCGAAAGGCAAACAGTGAAGGGAATACCTCTCGGCCCTTTGCTATTACAAATTCTGGAGATAATTATTTTATTTATTTTATTTTTTTACATTCTTTTATATACCATGCTATTCTGCATCAGTGCAGTTTACATTGAACAAACTGAAATTACATTGAACAGGGCATTATAACTTGGGGATAACTATTTTACAGGGAACATGGGCTATGGAGGGTTAAGTGGCTTGCCCAAGACCACAAGGAGCACCTGTGGGACTAGAAACCCCAGTCCTTCCAGCCCAAGGTTGCTGCATCTAGTGGGATTTGAACCCCTGACCTTCTGGCCTGAAATATTTTCCCCAACCACTAGGCCACTCCTCCACTCCATTTTCTGCTCTTTCGACTTGTCCCCGAAAGTGTCATTTGTTTTTCTAGCAATTTCTGTGACAGGGATAAACTGCAGAAGAAATTGTCAACAGTAACATTTCTGCCAGATCGCGTCAATACTTCAGTGAGTTGCAGCACAACCCTTTCACCCTGATTCTGTAATAGCTGGTGGTTCGATCATTATGCATGTAGATAGCTGGGTGTCTGGTTGATGTGAGGATCACCTGGTAACATGCCTGCCTGGTGCAAAGGTAGCAGACCTCACGCGCCACCTATATAAGGTCTTAGATAGTGCTGGGGAGGAGTCTGCTGTCTTGGTACATGTCGGTACCAATGATATAGGAAAATCTGGTAGGAAGGTTCTGGAGGCTAAATTTAGGCTTTTAGGTAGGAAGTTGAAATCCAGAACTTCCAGGGTAGCATTCTCCAAAATGCTTCCCGATCCACACGCAGGACCCAAAAGGCAGGCAGAGCTCCTGAGTCTTAATGCATGGATGAGACGATGGTGCAAGGATGAGGGGTTTGGATTTGTTAGGAACTGAGGAACATTCTGGGGAAAGGAGGGGCTCTTCCAAAGGGATGGGCTTCATCTTAACCGGTATGGAGCCAGGCTGCTGGCGTTAACCTTTAAAAAGGAGATAGAGCAGCTTTTAAACTAGATAATAGGGTAAAGCCAACAGTCGCACAAGAGCGCATAGTTCGGAAGAATGTATCCTTGAAGGATACTACGAAAAGCAGAGAGGTTCCAAAAAAGAGTAAAGTAGCCCAAATGCCCTCGAGTATGGAGCAGCAGAGCTTAAAGATCCCAAATTACCCATGCCTACCAATAGCCAAATTAATATGAATAAAATACAGTCTCTAAAATGCTTGTATGCAAATGCAAGAAGTTTAAAAAATAAGATGGGAGAGTTAGAATATATAGCACCAAATGAGAGGTTAGATATGATTGGAATCTCAGAGACATGGTGGAAGGAGGACAACCAGTGGGACATTGTGATACCTGGGTACAAACTATATCATAATGAGAGAGCTGATCAAATTAGTGGAGGGGTTGTGCTCTATGTTAGAGAGGGCATTGAGTCAGAAAGGATTAAAGTTTTGCAGGAAACAAAATTTGCTGTAGAATCTCTATGGATTGAAATTCCATGTAAAAAGGGGAAGGCGATGGCAGTGTGGGTGTACTATCGACCGCCTGGCCAGAATGAACAAATGGATGATGAAATGATGAAGAAATCAAGGAAGCTAATAAACGTTACAGCACAGGAATAATAATGGGTGATTTCAATTACCCCGGAATCGACTGGGTCAGTGTCACAGCAGGTCATGCTAGGGAGATAAAGTTCCTAGATGAAATAAATGACTGCTTCTTGGAGCAGCTAGTTCATGAACTGACCAGAGGGGAAGCTATATTGGACCTAGTCCTTAGAGGAACACCAGATATGGTGCAAGAGATAAGGTTGTTGGGGCCACTTGGCAATAGTGATCATAGCATGATTGCGTTTGATCTAATTAATGGAGGAGGGATGGTAAAGAAATCCACAGTACTACCTTTTAACTTTCGAAAGAGAGACTATGATAAAATGAGGAACAGTTAAGAAAAAACTAAAAGGAGCAGTTGCAAAGGTTAAAGACTTACATCAAGCTTGGGTGTTGTTGACAAATACTATCTTGGAAGCCCAGATCAGCTGTATTCCACGCTTTAAGAAAAATGGAAGGAAGTCCAAAAAACTGCCAGCATAGTTTAAAGGTGAGGTCAGAGAGGCTGTTGTTGCCAAAAAAGCATCTTTCAGGGAATGGAAAAAAGAGCCAAACAACGAAACCTGGAAACGGCACAAGCACTGGCAAGTTAAATGCAAGGCATTGATAAGGCAGGCAAAGGAGAATTTCAGAAGAAGCTTGCTGCTGAAGCAAAAACACATAATAAAGACTTTTTCAAGTACATTCGTAGCAAAAAACCTGTGAGAGAGTCAGTTGGTCCATTAGATGATAGAGGGGTTAAAGGAGCACTAAGAGGCGACAAGGCGAGTGCGGCGAGACTGAATGAATTCTTTGCTTCGGTCTTTACTGAGGAAGATGTAGGGATATTGCCCATGACTGAAGTGGTATTTAAAGGTGTGGAAGAATTGAAGGAAATATCGATACATTGGGAAGATGTATTACAACTATTAGATAAACTGAAGAGTAGCAAATCACCAGGGCCAGATGATATATTTCCAAGGGTGTTCAAAGACCTGAAATATGAGATTGCAGACCTGCTATTAGTAATCTGTGAACTATCATTAAAATAATCTGTAATACCTGAAGATTGGAGGATGGCAAACGTAACACCAATTTTTAAAAAGGATTCCAGGGGTGATCCAGGAAACTACAGACCGGTGAGCCTGAAGTCAGTACCGGGAAAAATGGTAGAAACCATCATAAAGAATAAAATTGCTGAACATGTAGATAGACATGGCTTAATGGGAGACAGCCAACATGGCTTTAGACAAGGAAGATCTTGTCTTACTAATCTGTTATGTTTTTTTGAAGGTGTGAATAAACAAGTAGACCAAGGTGAGTCGGTTGATATAGTGTATTTGGATTTTCAGAAAGCCTTTGACAAGGTCCCTCCTCAGAGACGTTTGGCAAAACTAAAGAGTCATGGAATAGGAGGCAGTGTACTAGTGTGGATCAGGAACTGGTTAAAAGATAGAAAGCAGAGGGTAGAGCTAAATGGCCAATTTTCCCAATGGAGAAAGGTGAATAGTGGTTTTCCCCCAGGGATCTGTGCTAGGTCCACTGCTTTTTGACATATTCATAAATGACCTGGAAAAGGGAATAACGAGTGAGTTTATCAAATTTGTAGATGACACAAAACTATTTAAAGTTGTTAAAACCCAAGAGGATTGTGGAAAATTGCAAGCGGATCTCGATAAATTGGAAGACTGGGTATCAAAATGGCAGATGAAATTTAATGTGGACAAGTGCAAAGTTATGCACCTATGGAAGGACAACCCAAACTATGGTTACACGATGCAAGGTTCCACATTAGGAACCACCACTCAGGAAAAAGATTTAGGTATCATTGTGGATAACATGTTAAAACCCTTGGCCCAGTGTGCAGCGGCGGCCAAGAGAGCAAATAGTATGCTAGGTATCATAAGTAAAGGAATGGAAAATACAACAAACGATATTATAATTTATTTGTATTCTCTTATGTACTGTGCTGTTCTGCATCAGTGTGGTTTATATTGAACAAACTGAAATTACATTGAAGAGGGCATTATAACTTGGAGATAACTATTTTACAGGGAACATGGGCTATGGAGGGTTAAGTGGTTTGCCCAAGACCACAAGGAGCACCTGTGGGACTAGAAACCCCAGTCCTTCTAGCCCAAGGTTGCTGTCTTCTAGTGGGATATGAACCCCTGATCTTCTGGCCTGAAGTACCTTGCCCCAACCACTAGGCAACTCCTCCACTCTATAATGCCTCTATATTGTTCCATGGTGAGACCGCACCTTGAATAATTTGTGCAATTCTGGTTGCCGTATCTTAAAAAGGATGTAGCATTATTAGAAAAGGTTCAGAGAAGAGCCACCAAAATGGTAAAGGTGATGGAAGGATACCCCTATGATGAAAATCTAAAAAGGTTAGGGCTCTTTAGCCTGGAAAAGAGATGACTGAGGGGAGATATGATAGAAGTCTATAAATTAATGAATGGAGTGGAACGGGTAAATGTAGATCGATTGTTTACGTTATCAGAAAATAGAAAGACTAGGGAGCATGCAATGAAGTGGAGGAGTGGCCTAGTGGTTGGGGCAAGGTACTTCAGACCAGAAGGTTGAGGGTTCAAATCCCACTAGAGGACAGCAACCTTGGGCCAGAAGGACTGGGGTTTTTAGTCCCACTTGTGGTCTTGGGCAAGCCACTTAACTCTCCATAGCCCATGTTCCCTGTAAAATAGTTATCTTCAGGTTATAATGATCTGTTCAATGTAAACCACACTGATGCAGAATAGCACAGTATACAAAAGAATGGAAATAAAATGATGCTGCAGGGTAAACTATTTAAGACTAACAAAAAATATATATTTTTTCACTCAACGTGTAATCAAACTCTGGAATTTGTTACCGGAGGATGTAGTAAAGGCTGTTAATATAGCTGAGTTTAAAAAAGGTTTGGACAAGTTCCTGCAGGAAAGGTCCATAAACCATTATTAAGAAGGGACCCAGGATATCAATGCTTGACCCAATACAAGCATTGTGGAACCTGTGTCTTTTGGGGAAACTGCTAGGTACGTATGACCTAGACTGGCCACTGTTGGAAACAGGATACTGGGCTTGATGGACCTTGGTCTGGCCCAGTATGGCATATCTTATGTTCTTATGTTGACCCAGTGAAAAGCAGCATATAAACCTAACTAATTAAATAAATGCAGTTTCTCAGAATCTGCATGTGATTTAACAACTCTGAAAAATTTGGTGTCTGGAATTTAATCACCTCACTGCTTGCTCCCAGTTCCAGATCATTTATAAATATATTGAAAAGATCTCTGGGGAACTTCACTAAATAACTTCCTCCATTCTGAAAATTGACCATTTATTACTACTCTCTCTTTTCTATCTCTAAACTAGTTTCCAGTCGACAATAGGACTCTGCCCTCTACGCCATGTTTTTTTAACTTCCTCAGAATCTCTGATGTGGGACTTTGTCGAAAGCTTCTGAAAGTCTAAATACCCTATATCGGCTGGATCACCTTTAACCATGTGTTTATTCACACTTTCAAAGACATGGAGCAGATTGGTAAGGCAAGAATTCCCTTGGCTAAATTCATGTTGACCTTGTCCCATTAATCTATATCTATCCAAATACCCAGTAATTTTGTTCTTAATAATGGTTTCCAACATTTTGCTTGACACCATAAGATTCCCGGGCTATAGTTTCCCAGATCACCCCTGCAGCAGTTGTGATCCAGTCCAATTCTCAATGTTTATGAATTTACTTATTTGTCCAAGCAGCCCCTGCAGTACAGAGGAGTTTGGGGGGGGGGGAGGGGGGAGGGCCCAAAAAGAAGAAAGTCCATTTGCAGTTGCCCTCTTATCTTCTGAAGTGGACATTCTTCGCTTTGGGTGCCCTTTAAAAATGGTTGTTTGGGGGCCCATAATTTGAATTTCTGCAACTGTATAGATGTTGCCATACTTTATGATAAGTAGGGAAAGAAGACAGCTAAGAGTTTACAACATATGATAGAAAGTGATAGCCATAGTAGTGATCTGCATCTCTTATTGCAGATTTTGTCCATTACTGCATCTTAAAAAATTAGGGCTATGCTTGTCTCCTTCACTGCCTACCTCTCACTGAAATGTCTGCCATTCCCATTCTGAGTGAAAGAAGACTGTTTTTTTCTCTCACCCACAACTATGAATCTGTAAGGAATCTGTAGGGAATCTGATCTCCTGTGCACCTTCAGTGTCTCCGCCTAACTGCCCAGAACCATCCCCAATATCTGCAGCAAGAGGTCGTGTCTCAATATTGGTAACCTAATGGTTAAAGCGGGAATCTGAAAACCAAGGAAGCCCATTTCAAATCCCACTGTCACCTGTATGTATTTTGGGCGATTTGCTTCTCCTTTACCTCAAGTGCTGTGTGCATTGTTTTCTAGTGCAAGAGTAATGCAAAACTTATGTTTTGGTATTCCATAAGCAAAACATATGCCAGTGAGATATGCGCTAAATGAAGGGTGGATGTTGGGCGCATGTGCAAATAGCTTATATGCTAGCCCTGACATATCTCTTGCATACACGGGAATGACATAACACTTCTGCACAAGCACACTTTCTGCGCACATGGTCAATGTGAAATTACAAATAACTTTCTGAACTGAATAAATTGTTTACCAGCATAGCAGTGCAGAAAGTAGTATACTTCATGAAGCACCCAAAACAGTGGTTTCTTAAGTACACCTATAACAACTTATGAGCCTATGAGAGCACAAATGTGATCCCCATGTAACCTAATTTTGGTAAAAGTAAAGCATAGCAAGGGTGCCAGAAAGGCACAACAAAGTAGCATGCCTCATACAATGAAAACTCCGTAAACACTACAGCATTACTGGGCCTGAAAAGCACTAGGATCATGTCCCTAAGAGAATTACAGAGAATTCAGAGGTTATGATCATCTGGGACACTCCCATTCTGATGAATAAGAAACTGGATGCAAGAAAACCCAACATAGTAGTAAAGGAGAAAAACACCAGAATGATATTGATAATAGAGGAGTCAGTTCCAGGCAACTACTCTGTAAACTGCATAGAGAGGCAGAAGATCATGAAGTACCAAGAAAATGTGGCAGAAAGATACAGAAATATTTTCTATTGTATTGGGAGCCACAGGCTTGATAAAGAAGAATTTCCATGCACATCTTGACAAATTACCCATACCTGTTACATCTTATGAACTCCAGAGGGAGGTTCTCTTTGGCACAATGAAAGTACTATGCTGAGCATTAGGAGTAAATTTGAGAGACTGAGATCATACTCCACATACCCTGGCTTAGAAGTGAGGCTCATGACTGTCATGGTATCTGCAAAACTAAGCCATTTTGAGAAACTGCCCGAAGGAAATGTTGAGAAAATGCAGTGAATGCAATGGGGTATTAAAGATATACCTGCAAGCAAGGGGCCAGTTCTCTCTTCCCATGATTGGTGCTACACATTGGTGCTACAGTTCCTTGTGATTTTTGTGTGCCATTCCTAGACATTCTGCATTGCAAGCAAGTTAATACTGTGGGGCTCTTGAATGCAAACTGTTTGCCTGAAAGCTCTTAAAGGGGGCTTTTTTGTTATTTAAACCACACATCAGAAACATGTGGGAAGAAGTAGGCAGAACAAAATCAATGCAAAATACACACAAGCCACGAAAATGCTGGAAAGCAGTGGGCACGAATGCTCGAAGCTTAGCTGGGTAATGCTCGAAGCTTAGCCAACAAAATTCCAGACCTGGAAGCCCTAATGGTGGAAACAAATTTGGACATTGTGGCCATTACAGAAACATGGTTTAATGAATCACACGATTGGGATATAGCCATAGCTGGCTGTAATCTATTCAGAAGAGACAGAGAAAATGGAAAAGGAGGAGGAGTAGCCTTGTATGTCAAAAGCAATATTAAAGCTACTGAAATGCAGGAGACATGGGGAAAAGAAGAAGCGCTCTGGATGGCGTTGGAAAGAGGAGATGGCACTGTCATCCATATTGCTGTAGTCTACAGACCTCCGACTCAAATTGAAGAGAGAGATAACGAATTGATTAAAGATATTGCCAAGATAGCAACAAAGGGGGCAGCGATCATATTGGGTGACTTTAATCTACCCTATGTGGATTGGATTACTCCTTCTGCACATCTGGAAAGAAGCAAAAAAATTGTGGATGCTCTCCAAGATGCATTATTTAGACAAATGGTGATGGAATCAACCAGGGAAAGCTCAACGCTGGATCTAGTGCTCACCAACGGTGATAGTGTGTCGAATGTCTGCGTGAGTGCCCCTGTGAGCAACAGCGACCATCACACGGTGTGGTTTGAGATAAAAGCCATGGTGCAGGCCAATCATAGCAAGCTCAAAGTCCTAAACTTCAAATACACTGACTTCAATAAAATGGCAGAGTACTTAAAGGAGGAGATGACGGGGTGGAAGGAGATAAAGGAAGTGGAATTGCAATGGGCTAAACTAAAGAAGGCAATAAAAGGGGCAACAGATAAATATGTAAGAAAAGTAAATAAAAACAAGAGGAGAAGGAAACCTATTTGGTTTTCCAAAGAGGTGGCTGCTCAAATAAAGGCAAAAAACACAACTTTCGCAAAATTCAAAAGCTTGCAAACAGAAGAACACAGAAATGAATACAGGATCCAACTCAAAGAGTCTAAAAGAGTAATAAGGATAGCAAAATCTAAGGCAGAGGAAAGGATGGCTAAAGATGTTAAGAGTAGCAACAAAACTTTCTTCAGGTATATTTGGGAAAGGAAGAAGATCAGAGTTGGAATTGCAGGACTCAAAAGTGCTGGGAAAGGACTCATGGAAAGTGACACTGAAAAAGAGAAATTGCTAAACAAATACTTCTACTCTGTTTTTGTTAAAGAAGATCCTGGAGATGGACCAGCTATGACTCCCAAATATAAAAATGGGAATGAAGTAGATACGACACCATTCACAGAAGACAAGGTGTTAGAACAACTTGATAAACTGAAAGTGGACAAAGCCATGGGACCGGATGGGATACATCCCAGGATACTGAAAGAGCTCAGAGAGGTTCTTGCAGGACCATTAAAGGATGTCTTCAACAGATCCTTGAAAACAGGAGAGGTTCCTCAGGACTGGAGAATGACTGATGTCGTACCTCTACACAAAAGTGGTGACAGGGAAGAAGGGTCAAACTACAGGCCTGTGAGCCTTACCTCGGTGGCGGGAAAAGTAATGGAGGCACTCCTGAAAGAGCGAATAGTGAACTTTCTCAAAACCAACAGGATGCAAGATCCGAGGCAACATGGTTTTACCGAAGGACGGTCTTGCCAAACAAATCTGATTGAGTTCTTTGACTGGGTGACCAAGGAACTAGTTCAGGGGCATGCAATGGATGTCATCTACCTGGATTTCAGCAAAGCCTTTGATACTGTTCCTCATAAGAGGCTTGTCAACAAATTCAGTAGCTTGGGGATGGGTCCCAAGATGGTACACTGGATTAGAAATTGGCTGACTGACAGACGACAGAAGGTGATTGTACATGGAGCTCACTCGGATGAGAGGAAGGTGATTAGCGGGGTGCCCCAGGGTTCGGTCCTGGGCCCGGCACTGTTCAATGTATTTGTGAGTGATATTGCTGAAGGACTGAATGGAAAAGTCTGTCTTTTTGCAGATGACACAAAAATTTGCAACAGAGTGGACTCCCCCGAGGTAGTGGTTAACATGAGGAAAGATCTACAAAAGCTGGAAGACTGGTCTAATGCTTGGCAACTACGATTTAATGTGAAAAAGTGCAGTGTCATGCACTTGGGTAGCAGAAATCCAAGGGAAATGTACACGATAGGGGGCGAGAGGTTGGTATGCACGGTTCAGGAGAAAGACCTTGGTGTGACTATCTCTGATGATCTCAAGGAGGCAAAACAGTGCGACAAGGCGGTGGCAAAAGACAGGAGGATGTTGGGCTGCATACAAAGAGGGATTATCGGCAGAAAGGAAGAGGTACTTATGCCACTGTATATGTCACTGGTGAGGCCTCACTTGGAATACTGTGTTCAGTTTTGGAGACCGTATCTTGCAAAAGATGTAACAAGACTGGAAACTGTTCAGAGGAAAACGACCAAAATGATTTGGAGCCTGCGTCAGAAGCCTTATGAGAAGAGACTTGAAGACCTAAATTATGTCGCCAACCTCCCCCTGGTGGCCGGTGGCTGAACGGGGAGGTTGGGCATATAGTTAATTTTAGGAGAGATGGGGTTTTTTTAAGGCCAGGTGCAGCCTGGTCTATGTAGTCCTGCTCCTAGTGCAAATAAGTCATGTAAGCCAAATGGAGGGAGAATAAGGCTTTTATTTCCCTTTTCACAAAAAGATTCGTTGGGCTACAAAATTTAAAGAAAGTCCTTCTTTTCAGGCATAAACCAAACTCAAGGTACAAAGTAAACTGTTATAATCTTCACAGTTGTGGAAAGGAATTTAACCAAGGATTCTTTCAACATTGGAGTAAATTACAGGTCTGAACATTCTTCTTTCATTCAGCACAAATATGAAAACTTCTTAAGGTAATATCTGTATGGCTCACAGTTCCGGCAGTGATTCCAAACTACCCACAACACACATGGAACAATCCATCAATTCCTCCTGAGATGAGGAAATAGGGTCTATAAGCTCCACTTGCATCGGTTCTAAATCACTATTATCTTCTTCTGAGCTGGGGCTTTCTCTGGCTGTTATCACTGGCCAGTCCCTATTTCTGTTCCCTTGTTTTCCATACAGTTGTTCTAAGGTTCTTAAATGAGCGTGGCCTGTTTTATAGCCTCTATATCTTGGCTGGTAAAACTTTGGCCTGCTTTCTCTTCCTTTAAACTGGGCATCTGTTTTATAAGGGCTTCTAGCAGCTGAGCCTTTCTTCATGAATAAAGAATCATCATACCTTGGTTTCCTGTAATAGGCATAGCTGGAAGTGTCCTCCTCAGGTATTTCCCTTAGGACCCAGTCTCTCTGACAATCCTTCTCTTGAAAGCTTCTGGTACCTTTCAATCTGGGCTCCGGGCTTTCTGGCAAGCGTAGGCCTCTCTCCAAGCCTGGCTTCCTGCTTCTTAGCTCTTTACCTCTGGAGTTTCTGGCTACCACGACTTCCTCAGGATTGACTCTCCTCTGTCTGTCTTTCTCCCTGGGACCTTCTGGTTCTCTTCTAGTTCCTGCAGCCGTGCCACTAGTCCTGGTTCCACTGTTCTGTTTCTCAGCAGTGCTCTGCTCCCCGGTGATGCACTGCTCTCTGGTGATGCTCTGCTCTCCGGTGCTGCTCTGCTTTCCGATGCTGCTCTGCTTTCTGTCTGCAGCCACTTGCTTATAAAGGTCTTCTGCCTTTGAGCTTCCCGGGCTAGTTCTCAGGTGCTGCTGATTAACTAGGTGTGTCCACTCAGCCTCTGTAAATGCACGCCTGCTCCCTCTAGCTGTTTTGCTAGACAATTGCATTCTCTGCACCTCATTTGTTTTGGGACAGACAGCTTCTTTTCCTATGTCCTCACTTTTATTAGCTCCTGCTCTATGACATATCCCCCTTCTTAAAATATCACGGGCTGGGGGCGGAGCCTGATGTCCAGCGGGTAAGACGCTTCGCGCTGAAGCTCCCGAGAGGCCTACTTAGAATCCTGACATAATACCTATACAAACTTACTATTTCGCTCCGGGCTGACCGGGGTACCTCGGGGGGGATGGCGGCCCATAAACCAGCGCGCTTGGACTTCGGGTCTCCTTCTTCTTCTCACGGAAAACGCTCCAAAACAGAGGTGTCCTCCCCACAGAAGATGGTTCCATTTCGGGAGAACCCCGAAATGCACCTGGAGATTTTAGAGGAAATACGCGGCGTGAAGGAATTGGTGCAGTCCAATGGAGAAGCGCTTAGAGCCATGCGAGAAGACTTTGGAGTGCTCCAGGACCGACTTGAAAGTCTCTCATTACGGCAGGACAATATGGCGGGGGTCCTCGACTCGCACGCGGTGCGCTTGGGCACACTGGACAAGGCTGAGCGCCAGATACAGAATCTTCAAAAGGAGTTAGAAGATAGCAATAATCGAGCCCGTCGCAACAATGTGAGGCTCATTGGAATACCGGAGGGGGTGGAAGCGGGAGATATGAGAGAATTCCTGCTCAAAACTCTTCCCTCCTTGCTGAAGATCACCTTTCATAAAGAACTGGAAATCGATCGTGCACACCGTGTTCCTACCCACATGGCGCTCAACCGAACGACCCCCCGGCCTATTATCTTTCGCTTGCTACGATATCAACAAGTGGAACAAATTTTAAATGCTGCCCGGGTGAACCATCATTTGGAATTTGAAGGTCACAAAGTCTCCTTCTTCCCTGATCTGGCAAAGCCTACAGTCGACCGACGGAAGAAACTCCTTGCTTTTCGCCCTCGACTTCAACAGCTACAGGCTCGCTTTGGCCTGTTGTATCCCGCGAAGCTCCGAGTGACTCTCCACAACCAAACCAGGACATTCGAAGATCCTGATCTACTATCAACATTTTTAGACTCCAAAGAAGCAGAGCAGATGCGCTAATCCAACGACTTGGACTTTTATTTGCCGGCTCTGTCCGCCATTTTGAAGGGCCCGATGCGGCGGTCATAGTTAAGCACAGAGACTACCTGGACTTTCTCTCTTTCTTTCTATGACTTTGTTTTGTGGTCTCCTATCCCTCCATGATGTGTGCCTCGGTCGGATTCGGAGCACGCACAGTCCTACAGGTTATGTGTTTTTTCAATTTCGGCCTTCTCTGGGGCTTCTCCCCGCAGACACATGGTCGCCAGTAATTTTTGGGGTTCTGCTTCTTCTCTACCGCGCTGCGGTTTTTCTTTTTTAATGTGGGGCGCTTCATTGTATTATCTAAGTTTATTTTCTTTTATGCCATATGTACAGCCAGATACAGTCAATCTGAGGGACATTGTGAAATTATGTGCGCTATCATGCTCAGAATTTTTAACTTGTCTGAATGGCTTTATGTAAAATCTTATCACTCAACGTAAAGGGCATTAATAGTCCAATCAAAAGAAAGAAAATCCTTAGCTATCTTAGCCATGAGCATGCTGATTTAGCGTTTCTTCAGGAAACGCACTTAAACTCTGCTGAAACACTGAAACTCAATGTTAAGCCTTACATGGTGGCTGCCTATTCTCCCGCCGTTTCCAAACGGTGCGGGGTAGCCATTCTGGTTAAGAAATCTTTGCAAGCTACTGTAATTGATACTAGCGCTGACAAGGAGGGTAGATGGGCCCGAGTACATCTTAAGGTTGGAGATAGTGAATTTACATGTATTTGCATTTATGCCCCGAATGTGGACAACCCTGCTTACTATGCAAGTATTGCGCAGTTGGCACAGGCCTCTGCCAATACTCCATTAATACTTGGCGGTGATTTTAATCAAGTGTTAGACCCTCTGATAGATAGACAGCCGCCTAGAACGAGTAGTCCACCCAAGAGTCTTGCTACCCTTACAGCTCTGATGCAAGATCTTGCGCTGGTAGATATATGGAGGTTGCTTCACCCCTCCGACTTAGAGTTCACTTTCTTTTCTGCCCCCCATCACTCCCAATCTAGAATAGATTTCTTTCTCATTTCCAAAGCACTGATTTCTCAAGTAGACACGACTAGGACTCATCCTCTCCATATTTCAGATCATGCTGCCATATCTTTATCATTACGTGTCACTGCGCGGGACGATTCTCCCCGAGCTTGGTTTTTTGATAGATCCCTACTGGGTCAAAAAGATTTTCAGGTTGATATAAAGGCCGCTATCCAAGATTATTTTCATTTTAACTCACCCCATGACACAGCGAGCTGGGCTTGGTGGGAGGGTTTTAAAGCATCTATCCGCGCCACTATAACTAGCTATCAAATTCGGCAGGGGAAACAAAGAAAGCAGCATTTACTGATTCTAGAGCAGCAGATACAAGCTGGGGAGCGTCTCCTCACGTCCCGTACTGACCCATGTATTTTACTCCGTTTACAACGCTTGCGTTTTCAATACAATCAGCTTTTGTACACTGCTGCTGTTAAAAATATTGAATCACAACAAGGGCTATATTATCGGGAAAATAATCGTGCTGGCAAATTATTAGCAAATGCCCTAAAAGGTCAAAAAGAAGCCAAGCGTGTTACCGCCCTCCGTAATCCGTCGGGGGGGGGCTTGGTCACTAAAGATACCGAAATCTTAGAACTCTTTCGTGATTTTTATACTCGGCTTTATCAATCTGAATGTGATTTTGAGCCAGATGTATTTGAACGCTTACTTTCAGGGGTACAAAGACCGACCCTATCTGACGAAGATAGAGTGGCCTTGGACACACCATTTACTGTCTCAGAAATTCATTCTGCTATCAAGAAATGTGCCTCAGGTCGAGCCGCAGGCCCAGACGGTCTCCCTGCTGAATTCTACAAAACCTTTCACGCTGACTTAGCTCCAGTTTTGAAAATTTATTTTTCTGCTCTGGCCGAGGAGGGTTCTCCTTCTGGGTCCTTTTCAGTGGCAAATGTAGTAGTTTTTGAGAAAGAGGGGAGAGACCCGCAACTAACAGCTAATTATCGTCCAATTTCCCTCCTAAACGCGGACTATAAAATATTTGCCACCATTCTCTCTACCCGGCTCTCGGATAGGATGCCTACCTTAATACACCCAGATCAATGCGGTTTCATTCCTGGTAGATCAACTGCTGACAATGCTCGGACTCTATGCCATGTATTGACTACCGCAGTTAATCTTGATCGCCCATTTGTTGGCCTCTCACTTGATGCTGAGAAGGCCTTTGATCGCTTAGAGTGGCCCTTCCTGTTTGCAGTCCTCCGCTGGTACGGATTCGGGGAAGGTTTTCTCCGTTGTCTTCGCACCATGTACGCACAGCCTACAGCCAGTATATGTGCCAATGCTTTAAAGTCTCAGCCTTTTCCCCTTCAACGCGGCACTCGCCAGGGATGCCCACTGTCTCCACTTCTCTTCGATCTTGCACTCGAACCCTTGGCTTTACTAATCCGGCAATCGGAGGAGATTCATGGAGTCCCCTTCACCCATAGGGAAATCAAAATTTCAGCGTATGCTGATGACCTTATGCTTTTTGTCTCTATAGACTCAGTACCGGCTGTCCTAGAGCAAATTGGTAAATACTCACAACTGTCCGGTTATAAGATAAATTGGACCAAGTCGGTAGCCTTTCCATTAAATCCTTTGCTTCATCAGGCAGATATGCAACCCTTCCCCTTTTTATGGCAACCTCGCATGGTCAAATACCTTGGGGTTCACTATTGTTCTCCTTTGGAAGACACTATCTCCTTCAATGCCAAAGATTTAACCTCTAAAGTCCGGGCGCTTACTCACCGCTGGACTCCTTTAGCACTTACCTGGTGGGGTCGATTAGAAACCATAAAAATGATGATTGTTCCGAAAGTGAATTATATCTTAGAAATGTTGCCCTGTCTCTTCCCTCGACGTATATATAAAGATATAGAGGGCCTTCTGACTAGATACTTGTGGCAAAACAAGACACCTAGGATAGCGAAACATAAGCTGCAAGCAGATAAGGAAAATGGGGGTGTCAGATTCCCTGATTTCCTGAAGTATCATCAATCTTTTCTTCTCAAACAAGGCGCTCGTTGGCTGGAAGATCCAGTACCGAGTAGACCTGTGTGGCTAGACATAGAAGAGGACCTTTGCAAACCGATTCCTCTTACTTTCCTCCCTGGTATGACTCTCCCATCAGACTCCCACTTTCCACCGATGCTTTTAGACACCTTAGGTGCCTTTAATAATCTTATGCACTCTTTAGACTCCCGACTCTGTCCGTTAGACAAGCTCCCACTTTGGTACAACACTCGATTTCGAATACAAAATAAGCCGATGGCGTGGAGCCCCTGGTACACTAGGGGCATTTGGATTCCTAGTCAGTTGTTCCATGAAGGTCGCTGGAAAACTTTTAGTGAATTGCAAATTGAATTTGGTCTCCCAGCGAAACACTACTTTCAGTTGGTGCAACTTCAGCATTGCCTTCGGAGTGCTAAGGTGCTCCCGCCATCGGCCTCCCCTACACAAGGTTGGTTGGAGACTATCCAATCTATCGGTAGTTCACCGGGTGTAGCATCCAATTTTTACAAAACCTTATGTAATGCTATAACTAGAGATACCCCTATAGCGCAGAAAGCATGGGAGAGAGAATTGCATGTGACTTTGACCCCGGAGCAATGGAGCCTTGTCTGGAGTAGAGTGACACGGGTCTCCCGATCCGCCTCACTCACTCAGACACTCTTCTTTCTAGCCCACCGGTGTTTTTACACTCCTGACAGATTAGCCAAATGGAACACTACTCAGGGCAATAGTTGTTGGACATGTCATGCGGCCATTGGTTCACTACCTCATGTTATGTATGAATGTCCCGCACTACAGTATTACTGGCGTCGGGTCTGGGGTCGTATCCAGTCTATTTTGCACTTTCAAGAGCCCCTTTCTTGGAGGATAGTGGGACTTCGCTCAGCTGCGGGGATCCCCTCTCTTCCAAAAACGGCTTACTTCCTTTTGGACTTTATGCTTGGCATTGCTATTTCCCTAATTACGAAATACTGGAAAAATAGCTCCCAGCTGAGCCCCAATGAATGGTGGAATCATGTCTGTCTCTACAGTAAATATGAACAAATACCTCGTATGTTTGCTTCCCCCATTCAGACCCCTCATCATCGGTCTAAATGGAAGATGCTCAATGACTATGTACATTCTGCTCAATGCTCTCATCTGACTGTCTAAATTTGTATATATCTTTGTCCCATGATTATTCTGTATCGCAGATACTCTTTTGATTGTTTTGATGTATAATCACTGTTGTTTGGAAGCGCTCACATGCTGACATAATCAGCTAGAGAAGAAGCGTGGGGGTGGGGGGTAATTGGGTTTACTTTTCTTTATTGTATACTTGTTTTGTCTCCTTTGGTGTGTTGTTTCTTTTGTTTGTTTGTTGCAAAATGAAAATAAAAGTTTAAAAAAAAAAATATCACGGGCTGAGTTATCATTTTCCCTACAGCACGTAATTCGTGACATGGCATCAGCATTATAATGCAGCTTCCCTGCTGTATGCTCTACCTTATAGTCATATGGTTGCAACGCCATATACCATCTGGTTAGGCGACTGTTGTTATTCCTCATGTGGCTTAACCATTTAAACGGGGCATGATCAGTAATAAGAATGAATTTTCTCCCAGTTAGATAGAATTTCAAGGACTCAACTGCCCACTTGATCGCCAAGCATTCCCTTTCAATTGTTGAATATTTTCTTTTGGCTTGTGACAAATTCCTACTCAAGAACATGAGGGGATGCTCAGCGCCTTCCTGCATCTGGGAGAGAACGGCCCCCAGGCCAGTTTCGGAAGCATCCGTCTGCAGCAAAAACGGTTGGCGAAAGTCTACCCCTCGTAGTATTGGTGCTCTGCATAACTTCTCTTTCAGGTTTTCAAAGGCCTCATCAGCATCCGAGGACCATTGTAAGATATTCGGGGCATTTTTTTTCAACATATCGGTAAACAGTGTGCTTTCCTCTGCAAAGTGAGGGATAAAGCGTCTGTAATAGCCAATGAGTCCGAGAAAACTCCGTAGCTGCTTTTTATTTTGAAGGACGCGAAAATTTCTAACGCTCTCGACCTTGTTCATTAAGGGACGCAACGTACCCCGGCCTACAAGGTGACCCAAATACCGGACCTCTTGGGCTGCAAACATGCATTTATCAGGATTTAGCGTTAGACCCGCCTGTCTCATTGCGTTTAATACTGCTCTTACGTGAAGTAGGTGTTGATCCCAGGTAGTGCTATGAATGACTACATCATCCATATAGGCTGTGGCATAGCTTTGGTGGGGACGCAAAACTATATCCATTAACCGCTGGTAGGTTGCGGCCGCTCCGTGCAACCCAAAGGGCATCCTCCTGAATTGAAACAGCCCGAGGGGCATACTAAAAGCTTGTTTTGGGGCATGCGTCTCTTGTCAGGGGTACCTGCTAATACCCCTTAGTCATATCCAGAGTCGTGAGGAACTTTGCTTGACCTAACCTATCTAGCAGTTCTTCGATGCGAGGCATCGGGTATGCATCAAAGGTGGACACTTCATTGACCTGGTGGAAATCGATACAAAAGCGCATGGTACCGTCTGGTTTAGGTACCAACACAATCGGACTACACCAATGACTTCGTGATTCCTCGATAATGCACATTTGTAACATCTCTTGTACCTGGGTTATCACTTCCTGCATCTTTGCCTCCGGTAAATGGTAGGGCCTTTGTCTTATGACTTTTCCTGGGGGTGTAATTATCTCATGGGCGACCAAAGCTGTCTCTCCTGGAATAGGCGTCAACACATCATTGAATTCTTCTAGCACTTTGGCTAATTCTTGTCTCTGGGTCATGGAGAGTTCCTCACCGACCCGTGGTTTGGGACAGGCTTTGCAGTCATCTAACCGAGGGCCCAGATCTTCATCCGGCTGGTCTTTACCCACCACTACAAAACCTTCCATATCGCTTCGTCCCGTTGAGCCAAAACCTCTGGTTCCCCGGCTCGTGGGAGTTACCATAGCCACCTCTTCCAGGATTGGGAATCCAACTAGTTCGCATATCAACTGGGCAATGCGATCCCCTATTTTGACATTAAAGTCCGCCTCTGCAAAATTTAATAAAAGGACCTTAAGGGAGCCCCTGTAGTCTGGATCTACTACTCCAGCCCCTACATCGATGAAATGTTTGTAAGCCAGGCCAGATCGAGGTGCAATACGACCATAGCACCCTTGTGGTAACTCTATTTGTATGCCTGTGTCAATTAAGGCTCGGCCCTGCTTGGGTACACTTGATCTTCGGCACTATATAAGTCATAGCCCGCGGCCTGGGCGGATGCTCGTTGGGGACTACGAGCTTGCCTAGAAGTTTTACAGAATTTTAATACAAATTTCTTCAGGGGCTCTTCCTGTATTTTCTGCTCGGGCTTTTTAGTCTTCCCCAAGAGGGGACTGGGAACTGCCATTATCTTATAGGGAGTGCATGTGGACACAAAAGCTTCCTGGGGAGACAAGCCTTTTTCTAAACCTCTTTTAAATTGAGGCCAGTGTCTGCCTAGCACTAGCTCTTGGGGTAGTTTGGGTACAACTGCAACCAACATTTCTCTTTCAATACCAAAGCCTTTCACAATCAGCTTAAACACCGGATAATATGTTGCAGCCCCATGAATACACTTTATCTTTACCCTCCCCTCTGGGCGATCTGGTGCGGATTTACCTTGCTCCTTGATCAAAGACCATAGTTTTTGGGAGATCATGGTTTGATCCGCGCCAGAGTCCAGGAGAGCTTTGGCATCAATGCCTTGTACCGTTACATCCAATACAAATCCCTCCCGTAATGCTTTCATGTTCTCACCAATGAGAGCAGTACGGGTCTGACATTCGCTCTTTATGTGGCCCGTTCTCCCACATGAAAAACATCTTTTAGAGCGATCCCTCAACACAGAACTAACATTTGTCATTCCTTGAGTTTTATAGCGTGAGAGACTTCCTGATGTTTGCTTTATCGCACCAGCTGCCATCTTTGGACTTTCCCCACTTTGCTGGGTAGCCAATTCCGCCTCCAAATAACGCTCGGTCAGCGTAATGGCTTCTGCAGTGGTGTGACAGTTCTGCAAAATGAGGAAGCTCTGCACGCTTTTAGGTACTGCAGACATATATTGTTCTAACACTATCATATCCATTAAAGTGTCTACAGTTTTTTCCTCTGGTTTTAACCATTTCGCTGCTAAGGTACTTAGCCTATGGCCTAGAGCCTTATATGTCTCGCCTATCTTAAGGTGAGTGGCTCGTAGCTCGTAGCATACGATTATACACAAGTGGTGTGAGGCCCGGGCGATCCCTGATGGCCTTGGTTACCGCATTGTAATCCTTTTCTAAAGTAGGAGGCATCGCCCTGTAAGCTGACAGCGCCTCCCCTGTAAGAGAAGCTGCCAGGCGAATTGCCCATTGTTCCTTCGGCCAAGCCGCCGAATGTGCAATCCTATCAAAAGAATCAAGGAAGTCATCAATATCATCTGTAGGACTTAACTTCCCTACAGTTAACGCATCAACAGACCATTGTCCAGCTGGACAGCTACCCAGTCCAGGATTCTGTCCCTGATGACTTGCGGCTGTTTCCTGTGACTTCTGCTGATGGGTTACCCATGCCTCCATCATCTGTAAGAAGGGCTTCTGCTGCTCGTGCATGGCCAGTACTGCCTGCTGCTGAGTTTGGCAAGCCAGTTCTCTTTGCTTGTTGAATTGGAGGGCCATCCATGCACATAGCTCTTTCTGATCCATAGCGACGATGGTATGCCTAAAAAAAAAAAATCTGAGAGAAACCCAAGTGCGGCCTGATAACCAAAATTCAGTTCACTCTCTCCCCTTTTTTTTTTTTTTTTCAAATCTTACACCCACATCCAGCACAGGTCATGCTCATCTACATTTTACCTGATGCTGGGGTTGAGTCAACTTTTGGAAAAAGACACTGCTGCTCCACCTTGTAGCACTCTGCCACCACTGCCAGCAACTCCACGACTTTCTCCTTCTGGATTTTCCTTTTCCACTCCGGGTTTTCCTTTTTTTTTTTTTTTTCAACCTTGGTGGTGGTTTCTTTTCTTTTCTCTTTTAGTAGTTCTTAGGCCCAAAATCCGAACAACTACGCCATTTATGTCGCCAACCTCCCCCTGGTGACCGGTGGCTGAACGGGGAGGTTGGGCATATAGTTAATTCTAGGAGAGGAGGGTTTTTTTAAGGCCAGGTACAGCCTGGTCTATGTAGTCCTGCTCCTGGTGCAAATAAATCATGTAAGCCAAATGGAGGGAGAATAAGGCTTTTATTTCCCTTTTCACAAAAAGATTTATTGGGCTACAAAAATTAAAGAAAGTCCTTCTTTTCAGGCATAAACCAAACTCAAGGTACAAAGTAAACTGTTATAATCTTCACAGTTGTGGAAAGGAATTTAGCCAAGGATTCTTTCAACATTGGAGTAAATTACAGGTCTGAACATTCTTCTTTCATTCAGCACAAATATGAAAACTTCTTAAGGTAATATCTGTATGGCTCACAGTTCCGGCAATGATTCCAAACTACTCACAACACACATGGAACAATCCATCAATTCCTCCTGAGATGAGGAAATAGGGTCTATAAGCTCCACTTGCATCGGTTCTAAATCACTATTATCTTCTTCTGAGCTGGGGCTTTCTCTGGCTGTTATCACTGGCCAGTCCCTATTTCTGTTCCCTTGTTTTCCATACAGTTGTTCTAAGGTTCTTAAATGAGCATGGCCTGTTTTATAGCCTCTATATCTTGGCTGGTAAAACTTTGGCCTGCTTTCTCTTCCTTTAAACTGGGCATCTGTTTTATAAGGGCTTCTAGCAGCTGAGCCTTTCTTCATGAATAAAGAATCATCATACCTTGGTTTCCTGTAATAGGCATAGCTGGAAGTGTCCTCCTCAGATATTTCCCTTAGGACCCAGTCTCTCTGACAATCCTTCTCTTGAAAGCTTCTGGTACCTTTCAATCTGGGCTCCGGGCTTTCTGGCAAGCGTAGGCCTCTCTCCAAGCCTGGCTTCCTGCTTCTTAGCTCTTTACCACTGGAGTTTCTGGCTACCATGACTTCCACAGGACTGACTCTCCTCTGTCTGTCTTTCTCCCTGGGACCTTCTGGTTCTCTTCGTAGTTCCTGCAGCTGTGCCACTAGTCCTGGTTCCACTGTTCCGTTTCTCAGCAGTGCTCTGCTCTCTGGTGCTGCACTGCTCTCCGGTGCTGCTCTGCTTTCTGATGCTGCTCTGCTTTCCGATGCTTCTCTGCTTTCGGTCTCCAGCCACTTGCTTATAAAGGTCTTCTGCCTTTGAGCTTCCCGGGCTAGTTCTCAGGTGCTGCTGATTAGCTAGGTGTGTCCACTCAGCCTCTGTAAGTGCACGCCTGCTCCCTCTAGCTGTTTTGCTAGACAATTGCATTCTCTGCACCTCATTTGTTTTGGGACAGACAGCTTCTTTTCCTATGTCCTCACTTTTATTAGCTCCTGCTGTATGACAATTTGTATACTTTGGAGGAGAGGAGGGACAGGGGAGATATGATTCAGACCTTTAAATACTTAAAGAGAAATGATGAACAAACAAACCTCTTCCAAAGACGTGGAAGCTGTAAAACTAGAGGGCATAACATGAAGCTGCAAGGTGGTAAATTGAAAGGCAATGTCAAGAAATATTTTTTCACTGAAAGGGTGGTGGATGCTTGGAATGCCCTCCCGGAAGTGGTGGGGGCAAACACGGTGATGGAATTCAAAAAGGCATGGGACAAACACAGTGTATCCCTTTACAGCAATAGGATAAAAACAAGATAAACGGTACCATCTAACTTCTGAAACATATAACGTCTCAACAAATAGGGGTGTCCTACATGGAGTGGTGGGTTTACCCCTAAACAAAGAATGGGGAGGGGTGGCCTGCACAGAGAGACAGGTGCACCTACTCTTGCCATCTTGCTGGGCAGACTAGATGGACCATGCTGGTCTTTATCTGCCGTCATTTACTATGTTACTATGTTACTATGTTACATTCATAATGAGTAAATATTTTTCTGCTGTATTTCAAAACGAAAATTTTTTGTGGTGTTGGGCAAAGCTTTTTTCTGCAGCTAGATTTTTTCCTCTCCTCTAGCTTTCAAGATCAAAGGATAGGCAAGATTTTTGAAGTCACTGACCTCCTCAGGTATTAGTCGTCTTAATTAGCATGCTTACAAGCTAGGCAGCTGAATGCTGTATAAAGATTTACAGTGCCTTGCAGGTTCTGCTATTCCTTGACAGTCTGTATTGCAAGCAAGGTAATTCTGTGGGGCTCTTGAATACAAACTCTCTGCCTGAGAGCTCATAAAGGGGGCTCTTTTTGTCATTCTTAATAGCTAAGGGCCCAATTCCACCCCGCACATCTGGGCCCTCTGTGCATCTGGCCAGAACCGGATGCACAGAGGGAGCCGCAATTCTGATCCGCGGGGCATGTCTAGCCCCATGGGATCAGAATCATGAACAGGCTTGTATGTGCAGGCTGGGACCCCGATTTCATCTGGCCTGCATGTACAGGTCTTCCCTGGCTAACTCAGTCAGGGCTTTTCAATGGAGCTACGGCGACATGGCATATGGTTGCCATGGCACTGCGGCTCCATTGAAGAGCTTTGATCCCCGGCCGATGACTCCAGCAGTGATTTCCCTGCAGCACAACCCCTGATCTGGCCTCCTAAGGCCAGGGTTGAGCTGCAGGGAATGTCCTTGGCCCCCCTCCCAATGCATCCATGCCCCAGGCCCGCCAATCCCTGGTAACTAGGGGAACTTATTTGACCTCGGAGGTAGAATAAGTTCCCCATGCAAGTCACTGACCCCAGATGTACAAGGCCGACATTAGAATTGGCCCTGTATGTCTGGGGCTGATGACCGCCCATAGCCCGCCCTAACACCGCTCCAATCCGTCCTGTTCCTACCCCCTTTACCTTCCCCGTACAAGACACAGGGAAGGTAGAAGGGACTGGGAAAGGCACGAATAGCGGGGATGGACGACCCAATGGGACGTCCATCCCTGCTATTCGTGCCATAGAATGACCCCATAAATGGTTTTCTGCTGTATTGCAAAAGTGAAATTTTTTGTGGTGTTAGATCCCTCTCTGCACACTGCAGTTCCCACTGACCCCATGTGAATTTTTGCTATATAGAACAACTCCTTAATTAGCTTGTTGACTTTGACAACAGATTTGTATTAGTTGGTAGGGAAAATCTAGGAAGCATATAGTTCCACAATTGGATATCTACTAAAAGTAAACAATTTGACAATCTTCAAGGAAGAAGGACTACACACAGGGACCTAGAACAGCTCTGTTAGAACACACATAAAAGAGATTGGTTGCTTTTTCTCTTAAAGGACAGTTCAGGAAAAGTTAGGGACTTTGGTAGATACCAAAGCTGCACCAACTGAATGATGGCTGGGAAAAATCATGTCGCCAAAGCTGTTGCTCCATTACAGTTTCTGCCTCTGTCCAGACAGACAGTCCAATGCCAGTTGAGGGACTGGCTCCATATGCAAGATACTTGCAAGCTGAAGCCCTCATAAAACAAGTGGAGGAGCTCGGCGAAGAAGTGGTAAGGCCTAGAAGCATTCGAGGCAGCCCGAAGTACATTGATGAGATGTTTTTGAAACATCCGAGCTTTCCAAAAGAAGTGAAGGTGAGATGCTACAGAATGACGAGATCTGGACATGAGTCACCAGAGCCTGCAGAATCAACAATCCAACTCTTCCAGCCCTTGCACTGAAGAATCAGTATACAGCCCTGGAAGAGGAAGAGGTGAAAGCATCCCAGGAAAGGGAAGAAATAGAGCCCAAGCACCATAATAGGGAATCAGTGACCAAAAGGAAGTGAAGAACATAAGAATGTAAGATATGCCATACTGAGCCAGATCAAGGTCCATCAAGCCTAGTATCCTGTTTGCAACAGTGGCCAATCCAAGTCACAAGTACCTAGCAGGTTCCCAAAAAGACACACAGGTTCCATAATGCTTGTGTAGGGGCAAGCAGTGGATTTCTCAGGTCCTCTTTAATGGATTATGGATCTTTCCTCCAGGAACTTCTCCAAACCTTTTTTAAACCCAGCTACACTAACAGCTTTTACTACATCCTCCAGTAATGAATTCCAGAGTTTGATTACGCGTTGAGTGAAAAAATATTTTCTCTCATTAGTCTTAAATGGGCAACATTGTAGTTTCATTGAATGTGCCCTAGTCTTTCTACTTTTTGATGATGTAAACATTCAATCTACATTTACCCATTCCACTCCATTCATTAATTTACAGACCTCTTTCATATCTCCCCTTAGTTGTCTCTTTTCCAGGTTGAAGAGCCCTAACCTTTAAGACTCTCCTCATAGGGGTATCCTTCCATCCCCTTTACCATTTTGCTGGCTCTTCTCTGTACCTGTTCTAATTCAGCTATATCTTTTTTAAGATACAACGACCAGAATTGCACACAATATTCAAGGTGCAGTTGCACCATGAAATTATACAGAGGCATTATTTTATCCTTTATTTTATTCTCCATTCCTTTCCTTATGATTTCTAGCATTCTATTTGCTTTCTTGGCCACCACTGCACACTGGGTGGAGGGTTTCAACATGTTATCCACAATGTGCCTAAATCTTTTTCCTGAGTGATGGTTCCTAATGTGGAACCTTGCATTGTATAACCATAGTTTGGGTTGTTCTTTCCTAGATGCATAACTTTGCATTGTCCACATTAAATTTCATCTGCAATTTGACCATCCAATCTTCCAATTTATCAAGATCCTCTTGCAATTTTTCAGAATCCTCTTGGGTTTTAACAACTTTTAATAATTTTGTGTCATCTGCAAATTTGATTACCTCACCCATTATTCCCATTTCCAGGTCATTTACAAATACGTTAAAAGCATCAGACTCAGCATGGATACCTGGGGTATTCCATTATTCACCTTTCTCCATTAGGAAAATTGGCCATTCAACCCTACCCTCTGCTTTCTATCTTTTAACCAGTTCCTGATTCACAATACTACACTGCCTCCTATTCCATGCCTTTTTAATTTCACTGAGTCTCTCATGAGGGATCTTGTCAAGGGCTTTCTGAAAATCCAGATATACTATATCAACTGGCTCACCTTTGTCTACCTGTTTATTCACACCTTCTCCTTGGCTAAATCCATTTTGGCATTCTCCCATTAAACTATGACTACATGTTCAGTGATGTTGTTCTTTATAATTGTTTCTACCATTTTGCCTGGTACTGACATCAGGCTTATCAGTCAGTAGTTTCCCAGATTACCCATGGAACCCTTTTTAAAAATTGGCGTTAAATTGGTCATTCACCAATCTTCAGGTATTACAGATGACTTTAATGATAGTTCACTGATTACTAATAGCACGTCTGTAATCTCATATTTCAGTTCTTTCAACATCCTTGGATGTATACCATCCAGTCTAGGTAATTTGCTACTCTTTAGTTTATCAAATACTTGTAATGCATCTTCCTGGTTTATCGATATTTCTTTCAATTCTTCCGATGCCTCACCTTTAAATGCCATTTTAGTCATGGGTAACTTCCTACATCTTCTTTGGTAAAGACTGAAGCAAAGCTATGGCCTTGTCCCCTCTTAGTGCCCCTTTTACCCCCTCTATCATCTAATGGTCCAACTGACTCTCTCACAGGTTTTTAGCTATGAATGTACTTGAAAAAATATTTATTATGCAGTTTTGCTTCCACAGCAATTTTTTTTTCAAATTCTCTCTTTGTCTGCCTTATTAATGTCTTGCATCTAACTTGCCAGTGCTTGTGTTTCCCATTTACGTTATTTGGCTCCTTTTTCCATTTCGTGAGATGCTTTTCTTGCTACAATAGCCTCTCTGACCTCACCTTTAAACCATGCTGGCAGTTTTTTGGACTTCCACTTTTCTTAAAGCATGGAATATAGCTGGTCTGGGCTTCCAAAATAGTATTTTTAAACAATGCCCATGCTTGATGTAAATATTTAACCTTTGCAGCAGGTCCTTTCAGTTTTTTCCTCATTTTATCATAGGCTCTCTTTTGAAAAATAAAAGATATTACTGTGGATTTCCTTGCTGCCCTTCCTCCTTCTATTAAATCAAATGTGATTATGCTATGATCATTGTTGCCAAGTGCCCCCAACACCATTATCTCTTCTACCATATCTTGTGTTCCACTCAGGACTAGGTCCAAAATGGCTTCCCTCTTGTCAGTTCATGAACCAACTGCTCCAAAGAGCAGTCATTTATTTCATTTAACAAATTTTTCTCCTTAGCATGTCCTGCAGTGACACTGACCCAATCAATACAGGGGTAATTGAAATCACCCATTATTGTTGTAACTTTTGTAACTGTGTTGTAACTAACCCTAACCCTCCGTTGCCTCAGATTTATGAACCGACAAGAGGGGAAGTCATTTTGGATCTAGTTCTTAGTGGAACACAAGATATAGTGCAAGATATAAGGGTGTTGGGGCCACTTGGCAATAGTGATCATAGCATGATCACATTTGATTTAATAAAAAGAGAAAGGACGGCAAGAAAATCCACAATACTACCTTTTATCTTTCAAAAGGGAGTTTATGATAAAATGAGGAAAATAGTTAAGAAAAGACTGAAAGGAGCAGCTACAAAGGTTAAATATTTACATCAAGCATGTAATACTATTTTGGAAGCTCAGACCAGCTGTATTCCACGCTTTAAGAAAAGTGGAAGAAAGTCTAAAATACTGCCAGCATGGTTTAAAGGTGAGGTCAGAGAGGTTGTTATATCCAGAAAAATATCTTGCTGCTTGGATGTCTCACCACTGCTTGAAATTGAACATGGCTAAAACTGAGCTTCTTATCTTCCTCCTAAAACCTTCTCTCCTCGTCCTCCTTTCTCAGTCTCTGTAGATAACTCTCTACGCCACCCTGTTTCCTCAGCTAGCAACCTTGGGGTCATCTTTGACTTCTCTCTCTCCTTTCTACACACACATCCATCTGATAGCTAATACCTGTCGTTATCCACTCCTTAATCATCTCCTGTGTTGACTATTGTAGCCTACTCCTTGCTGGTCTCCCTTTGAGTCATCTCTTTCCCCTTCAATCTGTTCAACACTGCTGCGTGGCTAATCTTTCGCCAATCTTGTCATGCTCATATTACCTCTCTTCTCAAGTCACTTCATTGGTTCCCTGTCCATTTCCGCATCCAGTTCAAACTTCTCCTGCTGACCTGTAAGTGCATTCACTCTGCAGCTCCTCACTACCTTTCTTCTCTTTTCTCTCCCTATACCCCCCCCCCCCCCTTGGGAACTTTGCTCTTCTGGCAAATCGCTTCTATCTGTGCCCTTATCTTCTATTGCTAACTTCATACTTTACTCCTTTCACCTTGCTGCACCTTATGCCTGGAACAAACTACCTGAGTCTGTATGTCAGGCACCTTCTTTGACCCTTTTCAAATCCAGGTTGAAAACTCACCCCTTCGCTGCCACTTTCAGATCTTGACTCATCTGATTTCCTGGGTTTCCCTTGTGTTGTCTGTCTTGACTAGATTGTAAGCTCTGATGAGCAGGGACTGTATCTTACATGTCTGTGCAGTGCTGTAAACGTCTCGTACCGCTATACAAATGCTCAGTAGTTGTAGTAGTAGTAGTACACTAGGCATGCATGTTATCAGGTACATCCACCACATCCACGAGCTATCCAGGCACATCCTCACATCCACTAGCTATCTGCATGCCCAATGATCAAATCACCAACTATAATGGCCATTCTAACCCTTCCCTCATGGTCATATAGCCCTGGAGAAACTTCCTTGGTGTGAGTGGGTTTTACATCACCTGGAGGACAGGTCCTAGCTACAGGATTTTTCCTGCCACACCATGGTGATGCTCTCCTGTAACATGACCTCTCTCCTCCATGGCAAGAGGGAGACTGCCAGACTGGAGGTGGGACTTCAGTACTATGTCCCTGTAGGTCTCGTCTATATACCTCTCTGTCTTCTTTATGGAGGGAGGAGTGACCTAGTGGTTGGGATAAGATACCCCAGGCCAGAGGGCCAGGGGCTCAATTCCTGCTTAGGGACAGCAATCTTAGGCCAGAGGGACTGTGGTTTCTAGTCCTCTAGGCACTCCTTGTGGTCTCGGGCAAGCTACCTAACTCTCCATTGCTGCAGATACACATATAGATTGTGAGCCCTTTGGGGGCGAGGGAATGTATTCAGTCCCTGTTTGTAGTGTGTGTAAACCACTCTAATGCCCTTCAGCCTGGACAGTATATCAAGAAACTGCATAAACATGTCCTCCAAGTCTGCTACTCTAGCCTCCAGAGATCAGACTCATTCCCGTAGAACAAAGAGCGCCTTGTACCTAGTAAACACATAAGATCCCTCATCAACTGGGAGAAAATCATACATGTGACACTCAATGCAAAAAAATTGGAATGCCCCCATCTCACTGCTGTCTGCATCTTAGTTTTAAGATTTCACGTAGGTATTTAAGTTGTTTGCTTACCTAAGTTTGCTGAGGATACTTATACTAATACAACTATACCTAACAAGCAGCATTCCATCCGGGACATCCATGCCCCTGTGCACCCGATCGGAATTGGATGCACAGGGATAGATGTGATTCTGATCCCGTGGGGCACATCTAGCCCCGCAGGATCAGAATCGTGACTAGGCCTGGATGTGCAGGCCTGGGACCGATCCCAATCAGTCTGCACATACCGACCTCCACCCAGCTAACTCAGTCGGGGTTCCTGAATGGAGCCAAGGCACCATGGCGTCTGGTTGCCATGGCACCGTGGCTCCATTCAAGAGCCGTGATCCCTGGCCGCCAAGCTATTCTGCAATCCCCACAGACCAACCCCCGATCTGGCCTTCCAATGCCAGGATCGGGCTGTGGGGAATCACCTGCACCCCCACCCCCGAGTCCTTCCGCCATCCAGGCCAGCCACCCTCATCATCTGGGAAACTTATTCCACCTCAGAGGTAGAATAAGTTCCCCGTTTAGCCTGCCGGCCCCAGACGTACAGGGCCAATATCAGAATCGGCCCTGTATGTCTGTGACCATTGACCGCCCACTGCCTGCCCTATCTCCGCCCCCTTGCCACCCCCGTCTAGCCTTCCTGTACAAACACCTTGTTCGTATGGGGAGGTTAGCCGGGGATGCAGAGGGGGCCAAATTGTGGGGATGGACGTCCCAGGGGAATGACCCCAAATATGTTTAAAGAATTTTGTTCACCTCAAGATTAATTAATCTCAGGTCTTTAATTATTCTATTCCTGATGATGATATCCAGCCACACCTGAAAGTGAATATGGGCACCTCCTTCCCTTTAATAGGTTTAAAGAGCCTGTAAAGTTAAAAGTATACCTGGGGTGGGTGGGAGGTAAAGAAGACTTAATAAAAGCTGGCTTGCTACATAGTGTCCTGATCTGTGCTTCTAAGGTAATGTCTTACCAATTTCTTGGGTGATTCACACAGCCCTTGGTTTGATAGAAGGGGCCTTTCAAATTGTCCCTTCTATCTGTCACTTGGGTTTAACACCTTTTTAAGACAGCTACACAGATATTTTTCCTCCTAACTGGAAGGCCTCTTTGTAAAGGTCATTAGAAACCAATTTATTTATTTCTACTCAGAGACTATTTTTTCTACTTGCATGCTAAGTTAAACTCTGATTTGATTTACATGAAAAGTTCTCTGATGGTACTAAAACCTGACTGACTCAGCAAAAACACTGAATTCTAAAATACACAGATTTAACAGCTTTAACCCAAAGCATTCCCTTTTCCCCCCAAGATTTAGAGTATTTTCCAGAGTATAAATACTTACAAGTTCATATCTTTTTGGTAGTTCTTCAAGAGGGTAGTGGTGGTTGGTGACTCTCTTCTGAGGGTACTGAGGCGTCCATCTGCCAACCAGACTTGATGTCCAGAGAGGTGTGCGCTCTGCCAGGTGCCCCAATCTGAGTTGTTATGGAGAGTTTGCCAAGACTCATCAAGCCTACTGACTATTATCCGATGTTGTTCATCCATGTTGGCACAAATGATACTGATAGGAATCCATGGGTCTGGGGCAAAGGGTGAAGCAGATAGGTGTACAGGTGATGTTCTCTTCAATCCTTCCTCTTGATGGAAAAAAACAAGGCAGAGAAGCTTGCATTCTGGAGATGAATGTGTGGTTGATGATGCCATTGAGAGCATTTTGGTTTCCTGGACCATGGGATGATTTTCCAAGCGCTGCAGAGCAGAGATGGCATCCACCTATCCAAGAAAGTTCAAAGTATCTTCCGCAGCAGACTGGCTAACCTACTGAAGAGGGTTTTAAACTAGATTCATTAGGAATGGGTGAAGAAAGCCTCCAGTTAAGTGAAAGCCTTCAGGTAAGTAAAACATTAAATACCACTGTAGAAATGGCTAAAAGGGGCAGCATCTGGAAAGTGGTGTGCATAAATGTCTGTAGAATGGGAAATAAGATCCAAAATGTTGAGGATTTAATGGAAAAGGTTGTCTTGGATTTAGTGGTGGTTATGGAGACATGATTCATGGACAACCATGACTGGGATGTAATTATACCAGGCTATACTTTATTCAGGAAGGACAGGGTAGGAAGAAGGGAAGGAGTGGCACTATGTGTAAAAAAATAATATTAAAGCTATAGAATTACAAGAGAGCAAGGAGGTGGATTAAACTAGAAAGAAAGAACAGGAAATCCATCTGCATGGGTGTGAAATGCAGATCTCCTTCACAGGAAAAAGAAGTGGACAGAGATTTAATAGAAGACATATGCAGTATTGACATGAAAGGAGAAGTGATACTGATAGGAATGCCAGATGTTGATTGGCACATCTCTGCTGTGGTGTCATCTAGAAGTAAGGAGATCCTAGATTCTCTGCAAGTAAAACTATTCTGGTAATTGGTAACAGAACCCACATGTTACAGGGCCATTCTGAACTTGGTGCTTATCAATGGGGAGATCATCTCGCATCCAGTGATCACCATCCAGTGGTATGGTTCGGTATTAGGCTAGGGATGATACAATCCATTTAAAAGTGAGGGTTTTAGACATTCGGAAACTAACTGCCAAAATGGGACAATACCTCAAGGAGTCGTTAGAGGTTGGGAACAGCTGAGGGATGCAGAAAAGCAATGGGCAAAACTGAAAGGGGATATTTTAAGGGCAACAAACCTTTTTGTTAGAAAGGTAAATAAATGTAAAAGGAAAAAGAGGCCACTATGGTTCTTGACAGAAAAGATGAAAAGGTGAAGAAAAAGAGGGTGGCCTTCATAAAATTAAGAGACCACAGAGAGAGGAGGCAAGCATCAATATTTGGAAAAACGTAGGGGTATATTTACTAAAAAGCATTAAGTGTGCGCTGCTTAGCAAGCGTTAAACAGAAGCAGCAAGGGTGTTATCACGCGGTAAAGGCCAAGGCGGGAGTAGTCATTCTGGCAGTAAGGATAAGGAAACCCTTGTGAAAGTCACATTTTATGTGATGGATGGAAGGAAAGGTAAGAGTGGATGGACATGTCAGATCCATCTCGTATGTATCCTACGTGTTAGTAAGTGGGATGAGCATGTGGGAGGCATCTGTACAGTATCACTGAGGGGTGCCCACGTAATCTGCTGTAATGTCAGTGCGTGGCATAGGATTGGGAAAAGGGAAGAGGGAAGGGGGAAGGAGAGAGGGAGGGGTGGTGCGCTGACACTAAGCAGATGGGCTTGCGAAAACCATAGCTTTCAGGAGGTTACCAACAGCCCAAAAACAGCCATCAGCTTCACTTTCTGGGAATTCCAATCAACTAGATCAATCACAAGCAGCCTGCATATATTGGGAAACATTGGCCTGTGTCAGCCACTCACATACTATCTGTGCCCAGTCTGCTAGTCACCACACACTGCATGTGTACACAGCCACCATGAACACATTGGCTTTGTAAAAATAGCATGGGCATCCAGCAGCCTGTCTAGTGATTAGACAACCATAAAAGAAACAGCACCCATATCACTACAGCTTGACCCTATATAGCACCATCGGTCAGAGTGAGAGTGGCCTTTCAGCATGAACAGAAGTATGGAACTAGGCCATGCCCATACCAAACCCATGCTAAGATTATTCAGCCATTGACCTTACCTCCGACTTATATATATCCTGTGCAAAACACTCTGTTTTCGGCAAAACCAAGAATCCACTGCTCCTCAAAATGTACCCTTCTATTTTGGACTTGGGGACAGCTTATGCAATGTGATGCACAGTGGAAAGTGGGCCAGAGACAGGCTGTGAGTACATGCTGGCCCACAATGGCCTATGACTATCATAAGAACATAAGATATGCCATACTGGGTCAGACCAAGGTCCATCAAGCCCAGTATCCTGTTTCCAACAGTGGCCAATCTAGGTCATACGTACCTAGCAGTTTCCCCAAAAGACACAGGTTCTGCAATCCTTGTACTGCGTCAAGCATTGATATCCTGGGTCCCTTCTTAATAATGGTTTATGGACCTTTCCTCCAGGAACTTGTCCAAACCTTTTTTAAACCAGCTACAGTAACAGCCTTTACTACATCCTCCGGTAACAAATTCCAGAGTTTGATTACACGTTGAGTGAAAAAATATTTTCTTTTATTAGTCTTAAATAGTTTACCCTGTAGCTTCATTGCATGTCCCCTAGTCTTCCTATATTCTGATAACGTAAACAGTTGATCTACGTTTACCCGTTCAATTCCTTTCATTAATTTATAGACTTCTATCATATCTCCCCTCAGCCATCTCTTTTCCAGGTTAAAGAGCCCTAACCTTTTTAGCCTTTCTTTATAGGAGTATCCTTCCATCCCCTTTACCATTTTGGTGGCTCTTCTATGAACCTTTTCTAATAACGCTATATCCTTTTTAAGATACGGCAACCAGAATTGCACACAATATTCAAGGTGCGGTCTCACCATGGAACGATATAGAGGCATAATAATATCTTGTGTTTTATTTTCCATTCCTTTCCTTATGATACCTAGCATTCTATTTGCTCTCTTGGCTGCCGCTGCACACTGGGCCAAGGCTTTTAACATGTTATCCACAATGATGCCTAAATCTTTTTCCTTGGTGGTGGTTCCTAATGTGGAACCTTGCATCGTGTAACCATAGTTTGGGTTGTTCTTCCCTAGGTGCATAACTTTGCGCTTGTCCACATTAAATTTCATCTGCCATTTTGATGCCCAGTCTTCCAATTTATCAAGATCCTCTTGCAATTTTCCAGAATCCTCTTGGGTTTTAACAACTTTAAATAGTTTTGTGTCATCTGCAAATTTGATAACCTCACTCGTTATTCCACTTTCCAGGTCATTTATGAATATGTCAAAAAGCAGCGGACCCAGCACAGATCCATGGGGTACACCACTATTCACCTTTCTCCATTGGGAAAATTGGCCATTTAGCCCTCTGCTTTCTATCTTTTAACCAGTTCCTGATCCACAGTAGTACACTGCCTCCTATCCTATGACTCTTTAGTTTTGCCAAAAGTCTCTGTCAAAGGCTTTCTGAAAGTCCAGATACACTATATCAACCGACTCACCTTTGTCCACTTGTTTATTCACACTTTCAAAAAAACATAACAGATTAGTAAGACAAGATCTTCCTTGTCTAAAGCCATGTTGGCTGTCTCCCATTAGGCCATGACTATCTACATGCTGAGTAATTTTATTCTTTATGATGGTTTCTACCATTTTTCCTGGTACTGACGTGAGGCTCACCGGTCTGTAGTTTCCTGGATCACCCCTCGAACCTTTTTTAAAAATTGGTGTTACATTGGCGATCCGCCAATCTTCAGGTATTAGAGATGATTTTAATGATAGTTCACAGATTACTAATAGCAGGTCTGCAATCTCATATTTCAGTTCTTTCAACACCCTTGGATGTATACCATCCGGCCCAGGTGATTTGCTATTCTTCAGTTTATCTAATAGTTGTAATACATCTTCCCGATGTATCGATATTTCCTTCAATTCTTCCGCACCTTTAAATACCACTTCATTCATGGGTAACATACCTACATCTTCCTCAGTAAAGACCGAAGCAAAGAATTCATTCAGTCTCTCTGCTATCACCTTGTCGCCTCTTAGTACCCCTTTAACTCCTCTATCATCTAATGGTCCAACTGACTCTCTCACAGGTTTTTTGCTACGAATGTACTTGAAAAAATCTTTATTTTGCGTTTTTGCTTCCGCAGCAAGCTTCTTCTCAAATTCTCTCTGCCTTCTTTATCAATGCCTTTGCATTTGACCTGCCAGTGCTTGTGCTGTTTCCAGGTTTCATCGTTTGGCTCTTTTTTCCATTTCCTGAAAGATGCTTTCTTGGCAACAACAGCCTCTCTGACCTCACCATTAAACCATGCTGGCAGTTTTTTGGACTTCCTTCCACTTTTCTTAAAGCGTGGAATACAACTGGTCTGGGCTTCCAAGATAGTATTTTTCAACAACACCCAAGCTTGATGTAAGTCTTTAACCTTTGCAACTGCTCCTTTTAGTTTTTTCTTAACTATTTTCCTCATTTTATCATAGTCTCCCTTTCGAAAGTTAAAAGGTAGTACTGTGGATTTCCTTACTATCCCTCCTCCACTAATTAAATCAAAGGCGATCATGCTATGATCACTATTGCCAAGTGGCCCCAACACCCTTATCTCTTGCACTAGATCTGGTGTTCCACTAAGGACTAGGTCTAATATGGCTTCCCCTCTCGTCGGTTCATGGACCAGCTGCTCCAAGAAGCAGTCATTTATGTCATCTAGGAATTTTATCTCCCTAGCATGTACTGCCGTGACACTGACCCAGTCGATACCGGGGTAATTGAAATCGCCCATTATTATTACCGCGCTGTAACGTTTGTTAGCTTCCTTGATTTCTTTGAGCATTTCATCATCCATTTGTTCATTCTGGCCAGGCGGTCGATATTACACCCCCACCGCCATCGCCTTCCCCTTTTTACATGGAATTTCAATCCATAGAGATTCTATAGCAAATTTTGTTTCCTGCAAAACTTTAATCCTTTCTGACTCAATGCCCTCTCTAACATAGAGCGCAACCCCTCCACCAATTTGATCAGCTCTATCATTACGATATAGTTTGTACCCAGGTATCACAGTGTCCCACTGGTTGTCCTCCTTCCACCATGTCTCTGAGATTCCAATCACATCTAACCTCTCATTTAGTGCTTTATATTCTAACTCTCCCATCTTATTTTTTAGACTTCTAGCATTTGCATACAAGCATTTTAGAGACCGTATTTTATTCATATTAATTTGGCTATTGGTAGACATTGTTAATTTGGGATCTTTAAGCTCTGTCTTCTCCATGCTCGAGGGCATTTGGGCTACTTTACTCTTTTTTGGAACCTCTCTGCTTTTGGTAGTATCCTTCAAGGATACATTCTTCAGAACCATCTGCTCTTGGGCGACTGTCAGCTTTCCCCTATTATCTAGTTTAAAAGCTGCTCTATCTCCTTTTTAAAGGTTAATGCCAGCAGCCTGGTTCCATCCTGGTTAAGGTGAAGCCCATCCCTTCGGAAGAGCCCCTCCTTTCCCCAGAATGTACCCCAGTTCCTAACAAATCCAAACCCCTCATCTCTGCACCATTGTCTCATCCACGCATTGAGACTCTGGAGCTCTGCCTGCCTTTTGGGTCCTGCACGTGGAATGGGAAGCATTTCGGAAAATGCTACCCTGGAAGTTCTGGATTTCAACTTCCTACCTAAAAGCCTAAATTTAGCCTCCAGAACCTCCCTACCACATTTTCCTATGTAATTGGTACCAACATGTACCAAGACAGCAGACTCCTCCCCAGCACTATCTAAGACCTTATCTAGGTGGGGCGTGAGGTCCGCTTCCTTCGCACCAGGCAGACATGTTACCAGGTGATCCTCACGTCCACCAGCCATCCAGCTATCTACATGCCTAATGATCGAATCACCAACTTTAACGGCTGTCCTAACCCTTCCCTCATGGGCACATGGCCCTGGAGAAACTTCCTCGGCGCGAGAGGGTTTTACATCACCTGGAGGACAGGTCCTAGTTACAGGATCACTTCCTGCCACACCAGGGTGATGCTCTCCTGTCACATGACCTCTCTCCTCCATGGCAACAGGGATGCTATCCAGACTGGAGGTGGGACTTCAGGACTATATCCCTGTAGGTCTCGTCCATGTACTTCTCTGCCTTTCTTATGTCTTCCAGGTCTGCTACTCTAGCCTCTAGAGAACGGACTTGTTCCCTGAGAGCAAAGAGCTCCTTGCACTTGGTGCATACGTAAGACCTCTCACCAACTGGGAGAAAATCATACATGTGACACTCAATGCAAAAGACTGGAAAGCCCCCATCTCGCTGCTGGACTGTTGTCTGCATCTTAGTTTAAAGCTTGTGTTTAGGTCTTTAAATTCTGCATTTACTAAGGGTTAGTGTAGATGCTTATACTAATAAAAGTGCATCTAATACCTCTAATATACCTTGTTCACCTGAAGCTTAATTAATCTCAGGTTCTCAATGTATGACTGATTTGGATAAAGAGCTGCACCTGAGACCAGCCCCTTTCCTCTAAGACGCGTAAGTACCTATAAAGCTACAATTACCCCAGGGGTTAGGGAGGGAGGGAGGGAAATAAGACCTATTAAAAGAGGGCTGTTACAAGGTACCCTGTCCTGTACCCTCAGCAGGGGGGAGGGGGTTAGTCCCTCAGGTAGGCTAGAGCAGGAAAAAAAAGTTTAAAAAGCAGCAGGTTCTGGGGACAGAGCAGGGAGAGATATTTAATTTAAAGTAACAGTTAACCTGGCTACCACACAAAGGCCAGTTAGTTGAGAGAGGCAAGGTAATTTATACAGCTGAGAAAGCTGAAGTGTAAAACTAAAGGGAACAGGGAGGTGAAGTAGCACACCAATAAAGACAACAATAAATAATTAAATAGACAGCTAGAACTCACAGCAAAGTTGTCACAGGAGTTAAATATCCACCTCTCTAGCAGAACATTGTGAGGGCACTGCTCTTCCCAGAGCAGAGAGAGGCAAACAGAACAAACTATGCACACATGGGAGGAGGAGACAGGAAGAAGGGCTACACAATACCTCAGCAGGGTGGGTAGTCCCTCAGGTAGCTAGAGCAGGAAAAAATGTTTAAAACACAGCAAGTTCTGGGGACAGAGGAGGGAAAGATATTTAATTTAAAGTAACAGTTAACCTGGCTACCACACAAAGGCCAGTTAGTTGAGAGAGGCAAGGTAAGTTATACAGCTGAGAAAGCTGAAGTGCAAAACTAAAGGGAACAGGGAGGTGAAGTAGCACACCAATAAAGACAACAATAAATAATTAAATAGACAGCTAGAACTCACAGCAAAGTTGTCACAGGAGTTAAATATCCACCTCTCAAGCAGAGCACTGTGAGGGCACTGCTCTTCCCAGAGCAGAGAGAGGCAAAGAGAACAAACTATGCACACGTGGGAGGAGGAGACAGGAAGAAGGGCTACACAATACCTCAGCAGGGGGGGAGGGGGTAGTCCCTCAGGTAGGCTAGAGCAGGAAAAAAGTTTAAAACGCAGCAGGTTCTGGGGACAGAGCAGGGAGAGATATTTAATTTAAAGTAACAGTTAACCTGGCTATCACACAAAGGCCAGTTAGTTGAGAGAGGCAAGGTAAGTTATACAGCTGAGAAAGCTGAAATGCAAAACTAAAGGGAACAGGGAGGTGAAGTAGCACACCAATAAAGACAACAATAAATAACAGAGGTACACTACCAAAAAACTGCCTCCAGTTTTGCAACTGATTCCTATAGATTTTGGGGTGCTGAATCCAGGAAAAATAGCCAAAATGTTCCATCACGTCACGTTTTCTTGCAAAATTAGATTTCTTACCCATATAAGGAATGTTCACATAATTTCTTTTTAGCCGACTGCAGTTTATTTTCTTGGCCCAAAATAGAGGTTGTAATGGTTAACTAACTAGAAACACTCCCTCATGATATTTTAGAGTGTTTTGTATTCATTTTATACATTAACAGGACAATTGGGAGGCAGGGGCTAAATCCAGTACTCGCGCTGGCGCATGTTCTTTCCTGTTCGCCTCGCCTCGTTCGCTCGCTCAAACACGGTGGTTGCGACATGAACGTTCCTGTCAAATTTCAGTTTCTTGCAAGTTCATTATTACCTTTTGTTTGCTCAGTCGTAATCCAGCTTTATTCCGAAGTGGTTCACTACAGTTGTAGTTTGCAGTGCTGTGTATTTGTGATGGCTCACAGAGCCAGAGGTTGCGTCAACTCTCCGGACAGTTTTTGTTTTATTTGTGGGGAATATACCGTGAAAAAGCGGCAGAGGAACATTTCTGCATTTATTTAAAAAGTATATTTCGCCTATTTCGGTTTGAAGTTAGGCGATCAAGACAAACCGTGGGCTCCTCACAAAGTGTGCAAGACATGTGAGGAAGATCTACGCTTATGGATGAAAGGTAAAAAACAAGCATTTCGTTTCGGAATACCTATGATGTGGCGTGAACAAAGATACCACAGCAGTGACTGCTATTTTTGCTCTTGCATTGTGAAGGGATACAACTTAAAAAATAAGAACGTAATAAGTTACCCCAACCTTCCCTCAGCAATTAGGCCTATGCCTCATAGCAACGAAGTACCTGTGCCTGAACCACCAAAATCTTTGGATCATATTTGTGTGGACGGTTCTGATCATGATGAGACTCATCAGATGGCTTTTCCCGATGAGTCCAGTACTTCCGAGTTTGAAACTGAACCAGATCCGAAACCTGAACTTTTCTCTCAAGCTGAATTGAATGATTTAGTCCAGGATTTAGGACTCCCAAAAGATGCTGCCCAACTGCTAGGTTCTCGGCTTAAACAGAAAAATCTATTGTCACAAGGAACAACTTTTTATTGGTACCGCAACCGCGAGACACAATTTTTGAAGTATTTCAGCAAAGAGGAAGATTTGGTATTTTGCAACGATATATACGGAGTGATGGAAAAGTTTAAACTCAAGTATGATCCTGCTGAATGGCGGCTGTTCATTGATTCGTCAAAAGACAGCATAAAAGGTGTTCTTCTTCATAATGGCAACACATTCGCTTCAGTTCCTATTGCTCACTCTGTTATTCTCCAAGAAAAATACGAGAATTTGGCCCTGATTCTTCAGAAGATTCGTTATGATGAGCATAAGTGGATGATTTGTGGAGACTTTAAAATTCTATCCATGCTATTAGGGCAGCAATCCGGTTTCACCAAATATCCCTGCTTCCTTTGCTTGTGGGATAGCCGGGCCCGCGACCTACACTGGGGGAAAAAAGACTGGCCAATTCGGGAGTATTTGAGACCCGGTAAGAAAAATCTTCTTCATGAGAGCTTGGTACCTCGTGATAAAATTCTATTACCACCTCTCCACATTAAGTTGGGTCTCATTAAGCAATTCATCAAGTCCCTTCCAAAAGATGGTGAGTGCTTTCGGTACCTTTGCTCAAAGTTCCCCCGACTTTCTGAAGCAAAGCTAAAGGAAGGAGTGTTTGTTGGCCCTGATATAAGGAAACTCATTTCAGATGGAGCATTCGCTGAAACGATGTCTGAGAAGGAAAATGAAGCCTGGGATTCCTTCAAGGATGTTGTTCTCAAATTCTTGGGGAACAGGCGGGATGATAACTATAAGGATATTGTTGCCAGGATGCTCAATGCCTTCAAAGAACAAGGCTGTAACATGAGCCTGAAAGTCCATTTCTTGCACTCCCATGTGAACTACTTTCCCGAAAACTTGGGGGCGTACATTGAAGAACAAGGTGAAAGGTTTCACCAGGACATCAAGGACGCAGAGAGAAGGTACCAAGGAAGATGGAACACCACTATGATGGCTGATTTCTGCTGGTTGCTGCTGCGGGAAACCCCAAATGAAAAATACGCCAAGCAGCGCACCAAGAGAAGCATTCGGGGGAAGAAGAAACGGGCCCACCAGGAGATTGATTGACCCAAGAATGACTTTAAAATCTAAACTGTGTTGACAAATATCGTGTTTTTACTAAACTTTGAAATAAAAATTTGCTAGTTATTACCACAGTGTCGGATCTCATTTATTAGAATTTTATTTTCACACCATCGGGTGTTTGTCTTCATGTATTGCAATGGTGCGGTTTGCGTTTTCTATTCTTACATACATACCTGTACAACATTTTTTGCACATTTCTTTGCTTTGCTTTGTGTCTAACCTCGCTCTTATATGCTCAATGTTTGTGCACATGTATATGGCTGTTTTAAGTGCAGACAATTTTGCTAGCATCACAGTGTGTTTTGTTGACATTACTCTATTCTTATGTGCTGCCTTGTTACAATTTTCTTTATTCTTATTTGAATAACTACTAAACAATTAGTATAAAGAATTCATCCAAGAAACTTTTATCTCGATCGCACTCAATCTGAAACGTTCACCTCAAACTGCTAACCCAATGTAGCAAAAAATCTGTACGTGATGGAGCAAATTGGTTACCAGATTTGGATTCAGCGCACCAAAAAACGTAAAAATCAATCGAAACATTAGAGGCAGTTTAAAAAAATTTTTTTTTAGTGTACCTGTGTAATTAAATAGACATCTAGCACTCACAGCAAAGTTGTCACAGGAGTTAAATATCCACCTCTCTAGCAGAGTACTGTGAGGGCACTGCTCTTCCCAGAGCAGAGAGAGGCAAACAGAACAAACTATGCACATGTAGGAGGAGGAGACAGGAAGAATGGCTACACAATATCTCAGCAGGGGGGGAGAGGGGTAGTACAGGAGGGGTCACAGGAGTTAAATGTCCACCTCTCTAGCAGAGCACTGTGAGGGCACTGCTCTTCCCAGAGCAGAGAGAGGCAAACAGTGAGCACCACATGCATGCACAGTGCATTGCTAATGCTCACACTACTCTGGAGAAACACACACACACACACACGATGCCGCTGTCCAAATGTGATGCAGGCTGGCATTCTTACCTACCTCTTAGGCCTCCTTTGACGCTCCACTGTTATTAATGCCTGTTCAGTGTCAGGCACTTTTAGCATGCTCTGCAATGCTCGAGTGCTGTCAACACTCACTCAGTATGCCGGTAGGTGGTGCAGTTTCTCAGTGTAGCAGCTGAGTGTGTGGACTCAGACTGGACATTGCATTTGCTGATACAGTTCTGAAAACATAGGATAAAGTTAGCAAACCTGGACATACCATGCTTGATCCACATGCTGGACTTAAATCTTCTCTTATACACATACTGGCCATGCATTTGGAGCCACAAAAATAGCTGTGTGGATTCATCAATCCATGAGTATATATGTGGTCATTGTCAGAATGCATGCAGGCATGCATTGGGGTATGCCTGTGTCTGCTTAGATCTCTGCAAGTTCTGTGCCATACTTGTCAGACAAGGTATGTTTGGCAGCTGTTGGAGAGGGACATCTTTTTAGGTCTGCATGTTGCACCATCTTGCTATGCTGCTGGTTCAATTAACATTCATGTCTTACATATGAGATCTGTCCAGTCAAAGGACCAGGCCATGATACATAAACACGCACATCATGACGCTCCTGTTCTCCTCCACCGGGGGAATGTGGGTATGCATATGGCTGCCTTAGACCTCAGAAAGGAGGGATCACCATTGTGCTCCACTGTACCTGCTGCTGACATGTTTGCCATCCCACTGACAGTGGTTACTGCAGCGTTGCACCTGACACACAGGGCCAGCACACAGATTTAATCTGCAGCAGGCCACAGCCATTGTGACCACCACCCCCACCCACACACAATGCTAACATGACAGCATGGTGGCAGTGGGGTGGTATAACTCCTTTTTGACTGCAGCAACATATATGTGTGCTGCCATGTCACAATAGAGTCATACCAGACATCACAGATGTACACCCTAGGCAACAGCCTTGTCAGCCAAGTGGAACAGCCAGCCCCACTGCATCACCCACATGACACCTCCTTTACCAATTTGGCACTGACAACATAGTGCCCTTTATTAATGAGGCACCATGCTGTTGCTGCCAATGGACCACTACTATCACTAATTTGAGAACTACAGTGAGTGGAGCACATTGCATACATTGAAAAAGCCTCTCTCCCCTCAGAAATAGCCCTTACCGCCAGCTTTCAGGTAGCATAAGGGTTCCAAGTGCCAGGAGCTTTAATGTAGGATAACATAAACCAGCGTTAAAGGATCACATGCTACCTCACCAAGTCTCTGCCCCATTAATGCCCACTCTCCACCTCTTTTTATCTTAACACTAGGGGACGAGTTGCTGCATGTTAATCCAGCATTATTGGCGCTTTCTGCAGCATTAACGGCACCTTTGCTCCCTTAAGGCTCCTTAGTAAAACATAGTCCTTAGAGAATCTAAGAAAGTCATCAGGAAAGCAACGATACAAAAAAAAGAAATATCCAATGCAATAAAATGTGGACGAGATATTTTTCAGATATGTTAACAAGAGGAGGAAGTACAAAAGTGTTATTGTCAGACTCAAGTATGAAGGGGGGGAGGGAGACTATGTAGAAGCTGATGAAGATAAAATGGAATTGCTTAACAAATATTTTTGTTCTGTGTTCACAGATAATGGGCAAGAGCAGAACCTCAGAAAACATGAGAAAATATGAGAGAAAATAGTTGCAGAGGTTAGCTCACTGTGGGTCAAAGTGCACTTGATAAAACAGATGAAGCACTGGTGACATGACATGCATCTCACCATGATGAACAAGATAGCGAGAATATAATTTTCATAGGGACAAACCAGGGGAGGGGGGCCCAGCATGTACTGATGAGCTGACACCCTTGCAGCAGCTGGTATTGAGTATTATATAATTGGTGGCATGGTGGCAATTGGTGGCACGTATGACTGTGTCAACTCAGCAGAGTAGTCTGCTGCTACTGCCTCAGGGAAGGCAATGCCAGCTAGTGAATACATACATAAATTGTAAATAGTTACCCTGTTATCCAAGTTGCATTACCTGTTCAACTGTAAACACAAAGTACCATCGGAAATGTGTATTTTATTGTTCATTGTAAACCGCACTGATGCTGAATAGCGCGGTATAAAAGAGACTCTAATAAAATAATAATCTCTAGCATTACCTTATACATTTTGGTTTGTGAGGACTGAAGCAATGAATCTTTCCCCCATTTTATTTTTTTGCAGTGCTGTGTCGTGAAGAGGAGCTTGTGGTGCAAGCCTTTGGGAGTACTGCTGCCACTAACCCCAGGTCCATGAGTATATCTCTATCATTTTCTTGTGATGAATTTAGGGATGTAGGGATCAGAGTAGAGGATGGAGCAATGATCTCTCTCATCTATTCTATTTTATTGCAGTGCATGGAGTACCAGCAGGCTTGGTGGAAGTGGCCTCCATTTCGGATAGTCAGCCTACAGACAATGAGCCAGTGATTCTTGTGCTAACCTGGGTTCACCCTGGCACAGAGTTTTCTGAGGCTCCATCAGTGATGTCTGCAAATAACACTGGTGATTGCACTGAGCCTAAAGTCACCAATGCTGGATGGCATCCAATGTTGTCCAGAGGCTCTCTGGAAGAGATGGAGATAGAAGTCATAGCACATCAAGAGGAGGTGAAAATTGCAGTGCTGGGGGAATTGTGGCACATAGGGTGAGTAATGGAGAGCTCCCGACAACCACAGAGGAAGCAGGACTTTCAATAACAATGAAGGGTTGGGAGGGATCCAAGCATTTGTTGCCCTAATCAGAGAGCAGCAAAGTCAGAGGCAAGAGCATAGCAGAATGCCTTAACCTGAACTGTCAAGAGATTGGTAGGGTCACATGTTCACCACCCCTAATGACCATCTGTGCCTTTCCTTCCACCCCCCCCCCCTTTCCCCCCCTCTTGCAGATGCTTTAGCCAGTAAATGGAGGCATGCTCATACTCCTCCTCATTTTTTGACAGTCTCTTCTTTTCTTTTGTTTCCGCAGGTCATCTCTACATAGCTGTTATTTATTTATTTATTTATTTATTTAACAGTTCTTCTATACCGCTCTATTTTAGATCAGAGCGGTTTACATTTAACATCAACTATACAACACAGGCACTTTGAGTTGTATTTACAATAAACAGGGAGATCAACTTGGAAATAACTGGGGGGAAACTATGTATATTGTGTAATTATTAACATTGTATTACACTGGTACCTGATTTCAGGCAGAACATATCTACATCTTATTTACACTGGGAGTCTGAATTCTAGTTCAGAGGGTACTTCTTAGAGATCGGTTGGTTATCCTTTTTCATGCTGAGTCTGCTTGTTTAGTTGGGGTGAGTGATTGTCTGAGGGGCAATAAGTATGCTTACTAAGGCTGGATTCAGGGTAGTATGTGGTGAACAGGTGCTGCTTTAATGCCTTCCTGAATTGGGTTAGGTGAGTGATGTTTCGAATAGAGGTGGGGAGAGCATTCCATGCTCTGGGAGCATAGATTGTAAAGGCCCTATTTGTTGTTGCTTTTGTGCATGTCGTCATTACTTTTGGGACCTCTAGGGTGTTTTGCATCATGGGTCTTCTGCTTCTGTTCGGTGGTACCTTATGTATCATCGTGCTGATGGTTGTGGGGGTCAAAGTGTTTAAGGCTTTAAAGGTTAAGGTTAGAACTTTATGCAGGGTTCTTGCTTGAACCGGTAACCAATGGAGGTTCATCAGTACTGGCGTTATGTGATCTCTCCGTGAGGCCCCTGTTAGTACTCTTGCAGCAGTGTTCATTGCAAGCTGGAGAGGGGCTTGCGTTGCTTGAGGAAGACCGTGAAGAATTACGTTGGCATAGTCGAAATGTGGTAATATTAATGCCTGGTAGATCGATCGGTAGTCGCTGAAGTCAAGTAGCGGTCGGAGATGTTTTAAGGTCCTTATTTTCATATATACTGTTTTTACTGTGTTTTTTATGTGGGTTTTCAGATCCAGTTGTTGATCCAGTGTAACACCAAGGTAGCGGATGGTGGGTTTGGTTTTTAGTTCTGTGTTGCCGATTTTTAAAGAGAGTGGAGGGGTGAAGTCCTGGTTCCTTGAGATGAAAAGGACATCTGTTTTGGTGTAGTTGATTCTCATGTTTTGTGTGCTGAACCATTCTGCTACTGCCTCAAAACATCTTGTTAGAGGGGAGAGGTCTGGTTGGTTGGTCCTGAATGGGATGTATAGAAGGATGTCGTCAGCGTAGGCTAGACAGTTGACCTTGAATGCACGTGCTAGGGCACATATGGGCTGCATGTAGATGTTAAACATCAATGCAGATAGTGACGAGCCCTGTGGTACACCCTGGTTTTGTAAAAATGGTTCCGAGGTTGTAGAGCCTGACCTTACATGTTGCCATCTATTAGTCAAGTATGACTTGCACCACTTTAGGGCTGTTCCCTGAATTCCTTTCTCGCTGAGGCGTTGTATGAGGATGTCGTGGCTAACCGAGTCGAAGGCCGCTGCTATGTCAAGGAATATGAGGGCGAATCCTTGATGAATTTTGTCGGTTCCAGAGACTAGGTGATCAAATAGGTTGGTGAGGAGGGTTTCCACCCCATGCGCTTCTCTGAACCCATGTTGGGCAGGATCGAGTGGGGCTTCAGTATCAATATGCTGTTGGATTTGGCGCTGTACTAACTTTTCAATTATTTTGGCAAGCATGGGGATACTTGAAATTGGTCTGTATGATTCCACTTTCGTTGGGTCCATCTTGTTATTTTTTAGCAGTGGTCTGATTGATGTTTGTTTCAGACTTTGTGGAAACGATCCGGTTGTAAGGGATTGGTTTATTATTTCGCTCAGATATTGGCTTAAGTCACATCGTAACTCCTTTATCCATAAAGCAGGGCATGGGTCATTGGGTGCGGTAGTGGGGTTGATAGCAGCGATAATGTCTTCAATCTCTCTGCGTGATATTTTTTCAAATTTGGATAGCGGTGATGGTTGGGGCAAGTTATGTTGAGAGCTGTTTTCAGCGGAGCTCAGAGTTGCACCAGCCTGGGTCACTTCAGGTTGTAGGTAGTTGGTTGCAGATGCAGTAGTCTGGATCATTTTTGACTGTAAGTAGTTGGAGTATGCCTGAGGGTGTGGCATCTGTGACTGGTCTGCGGGAGGTTCTCTTATGAGAGATTTCACTATATTGAAGAGGTCGTGGGGCTTGTTTAGTGACCGCTTCAAGATGTCAGAATGATATTGTTTTCGCTTTTTTGATAATTCGTCACGGTGTGCTCTTAGGTGAGCCATGTAAGTATCTTGTGCTTCAGTAGAGTGAGACCGACGCCATCTTCTCTCAAGCCTGTTGACCCCTCTTCACCAGAAGCAATTCCAGTTTGAGTTTAGATTTCTTGTGTTTTGTATTTCTTCCTCCTGCCAAGGAAAAGACAACATAAAATTTTCAAAATAACTCCCTCCCAGACACACAACATCCATTATAAAAGCCAGCACCACCAAAACTCTTCCATAGTTTTGCAGCAAAAAAGGAAAAGGAGGCAACACTACCATTCTTCTCTAAAAGGTTTATTACAGTTCTGGTAAATTAGCCAGCACAACCAGCTTTTCATTTAATGGATTCTCGCATATTGGTTCCCTAATGATGTCATAAGATATTCCTATGTTCTAACCCAAGTAACTCAGTAATCTTTACCTAATGCATATTTTAATACCACCAGGGAGTGCATTTTAAATCAAGGGTACCAAACTCCATTCCAAGGATATTGGAAACCTGTCAGGTTTTCAGGATAATCTCCATGAATATACATGAGATATGTCTGAATACAATGGGGACAGTGCATGCAACAATATCGCATGCATATTCATTAGGGACATCCTAAAAAGCAGGCTGGTTTGTGGCCCCTTCACAGCTGGAGTTTTGTACACCTGATCAAAAGTGCCTTCACATTGAACTGCCCAGCCTCAATGTGACCAGTTCTATGTACATGTAAAGTTATCCTCTATAACTTTTCTTCGAAGCTCACTCCCCCGAAACAGTACAGTGGCTGGAAGGCAGATGGAAGGTTCAGATAGGAGATCAGGATCAATCTCATTGGGCATGTCATGATTTAAAGCTATGTTGTGAAACATGCAGCACACTGCAACAATGCCCCCAAATTTTTCTGGTGCATATTCTACTGCCCATCCTGAACGATCTAAACAATGGAAGTGACTCATGTTATAATGAACTGTGCATATTCAAATAACACAATGATGAGGTCATTTGCTATTTCACCAAGATGCAATGAAGTGTGCTAAAAACTCAAAAGCCTAACACAGAGTTCCTTAGCGCTGTGGATTGATCTAAGTGCCTCTGACAGAAGATACAAAAACCCAGAGGCTCCTTCCATTTGGAAGGATAGACAGCACAAATATTCAAAGTCCATGAGGCAAGCTAAGAAAGAATATTACTCTAAGGTTATAAAAGACAGTGACAATCCTGCTAAGAAACTCTATCATGCTGTGGGGAATCTTGTGATCCCTTCCCCTGAGCCCAAATCATCACCTCGAGATCCGGAGGATTTCAGATATGGTTCTTAATTAATGCACTTCATTTTTGACAGGTAGAACCTTCAGAGATAGAGTTAACACTTTTTTTTATCTGTGCAGCATCACCTCAACTGTGCAGTCACCCAGGGATCCCTTCTGGCTTCTGCCCGCTTTAATTTGTTTCTTGTTGTGCTTGTCACATTGATGCAATCTTTAAGGGGCATGTTTACTAAACCGGGCTAACAGTTAACCTGGGCTATCTGCAACTAGGTCCCATGTTATTCAATAGGACCTAGTTGCAAATAGCTTAGGTTAACTATTAGCTCGGTTTAGTAAAAATACCCTGTCAGCCCATTTATTTTTGTAGATGGCATCCAGCTTCTTCTTTATGTTGACTGAAATGCTCCTGATCTTTCACCACCCAATGCCTATCTTACTCAGCAGTAGCACAGTTTGAAGTGCTTAAAATTTAGTTTGGAAAAGTGTCAAGCAATGTGGATTACTCCCTGGAATGTCATTACTACTCTAACCCCTCAGCTTAGCACTCATTCAGTTATGTTAAAAACATCCCTTAAAGGTTTGGGCGTTATCCATGACACATCTCACTTTTGAGGAACAAATTTCCTCTGTTGTAAAGTCAGATTTCTATCCCTTCCAACAGATTAGATCTATTAGAATACTACTTGATAATTCATGCTCTTGTTACAAGTAGTTTAGACTACTGTAATGTATCAACTTGTTCTTAGAAGACTCCAGCTCATTCAAAATACTGTCATTCATTTTGTATACTTTGCCAAATCCAAAGATCACTTTACCTCCCTACTCAAAGATAGTCACTGGTTATTTATACCATACAGGATAAAAGCCAAGGTTCCTACTCTTGCCTTTAAAGCAATGCATTCAGGTCTATCTGCCCAACTTTTAACTGTTTTTATTTCTCATGCTCCTTCTCCTATTCTTCGTTCATGCAATGATAAACTCCTCTTTATATGTCCACCTTCACAAGCATGCCTCAAATCCACCTGCAGTTTGGCCTTTTTTATTTTGGCACCATTTTTGTGGAACACCCTACTGAAATACCTTTGATTAGAGAATTATTTGTCAAAATTTAAGTCTGGTCTGAAAACTTTCTTCTTTTCAGAGAGGCTTTTGAGGATTAATGGCCTATGGATGGCTGGGGTTGGGATTTGCTAGATGGGTCATTAATACCTTCTCCTACTTTTCCCCATATTATGGTTCAATTTTTCTATCCTTTCTTTATGTTGTCTTCATAGCCAGTTTTATTGTAAACCCTGTGATGTCACTACTAACAGCAGTATATTAATACAAATATACATACACATCAATGGCATTAGTATATTCTAACATGTTTGTTTGTTTTTGAAGTGCCATCAGCAGCCCCTGGGTTTTCTTGGCAAGTTATGAGTAGAAGTAGATTATCAGGCCTTTTTGTCTGAGGCAATGGAAGGTAAAGTGACTTGCTCATGGTCACAAGGAGTGCCAGTAGGAATCAAGACATGATCTCCTGGGTATTAGGTTGCTAATCTAACTACTAGGCTACTCCTCCACTCCAGTAATGGTGGTACACTTTAGTAAATCTAGCCTTAATTAATGCACACAATCAATTTAACATGTATTGCTTATGAATTAACATATATAAAGTTGAGTTCTAACATTTTAAAAGTTATAAGAGCTTGAAGAATGGTCTAGAATTTAGTAGCTAAGATTTAATGCCAAAAAAGTCAGGATCATACATTTTGTCTGCAAGAATCCCAGGGAGTGGTACAGTATAGGTGAAGAAGTACTTATGTGGAAGGCCTAGTTCCAGATCATAAAGCCTTGAAATATTCTCAGTGCAAATTTATGGCATGTAGAGGTCTTTGTTGCCATAAAGGGCAGAAGGAAGGACTCTTTGAGTCAACTAAGTCCAAACCAGATTTATTCATTTCGGAAGCCTCTGACCTGATGTATCCAAAAGCTGCATCAGAGCCCGAGCACGCACTGGCATCAAGGAGACCTCAATTTCCTTGAACATCATGCATCATAATCAGGTATTCTTCAAAACCAGCCTGAAGCAAGTGAAGGATTCCACCTCCTTGGATGTCATCAAAGGACACAGATGTTGTGCATCAAGTAGAAGCTACGAAGCATTGGTATTGATTCTCATTGGAGCACAATACTGGAATCTAAGACATATTGACAACTATAATTTCTGTGAAATACTCCTGAAAAGAGAATTGCTCAACCTTATCAAAAACAGTCTACTATCTGATACTGTACCCTCATTATGGAAGAATTCCCTAGTCCATCATACATCTCTTGATAAAACTCTTATAGCCTACTATAGACCAGTTTCTAATCTCCCTTTTCTATCAAAAGTTCTGGAAACATTAGTCTTTTCTGAGCTTTGAGGCCATCTTGACAGAAATCAATACATTGCACTCCGGGAAATTAGATTTCCACCCTGGCAGCAGCATAGAAACAAATTTTCACCTTTTTGATTTGAGATATTTTATGTGATATATTATCTAACATAGTCACCTAAAAATGTATTGAGCATCAGATTGCTGTTGCACAATTTGGATAAATTGACAAAAGGAGTTTTTTTTAAAGACCTTTGATGTATTACTAGAAGTGCCATTTTTTTTTTGTTTTATATTTATCAGTTTAGCAAAATAAATCAAGCATTCAAAAAACACTCAAAGACATATGAGGCTAAACAGGATAATAAATAAATCAACAATAAGAAAACAATTCAAAAGCAATGACAAAACTGGCAACAGTTTGACCCCCAACCCCAGCCCACAAAAAGGGAGAGCAGAGTAAAGAAAAGAAACCCAAACACCAATAATGCAGGAAAAAGATGGGAATGTGCCAGAAGACAACATAAAATCATACAATGGGAGGGTCACTACTCACAGCAGCTCTACGTGAATCCAAAGAGCACCAACAGCTGGGATGGATCATAAAACAATATAAGAGTTAGAGTGGAATTTAACCAAGCATTTGCAAGGAAACTTTAGGAAAGATTGTCCTCCCAGCTGTTGGACACCAGGGTGAAGAAGGAGAAACTCCTTTCTTCATCTTTGCATAGCCCTAGAAAAGTCCGGATAAATCCAGACATTAAACCCTTTAAAGGCTATGATTTTCTTACGGAAATAAACCCTAAGAAACCAATCCCGGTCTGATGGGAGTGAAAACATAACTAACAAAGTAACAGAGCTAAATGACTCCACATCTGAAGATTCCAAAAGCTCAGAAAAATCCAATGAATCTACTGGTTGAACACCAGGAATCTCTCCACCACCAGGAGACCTTCTACTCAGTGACAGATAATGCATTTTTGCTATAGGAGGATGAGATTCCACCGGTATACCAAATATCTCAAGTAGATACTGTTTAAAGAGCTCTCTAGCACTTATAAGAGTAGAACATGGAAAATGAATAATACACAAATTAGAATATCTAGCCTAATTCTCCAATGTCTCAATCCTAGCTTGCAAAGTAAGGGCATCTTTACACAAAACATTAACAGAATCCCTCACAACAGCCGTCTTGGTTTGAGTCTCAGTTGTTAAAAGTTATAAGGAAGAAAGCACTTCAGAATGTTGCATGCGCTTGTTGCTTATGTTCTTGCACTTCCCAGACAAAGCCTGTACCTGAGGGAACAACTTTTCCCCAAGGCTGGCAATGGCTGTCCAAATTGCCTCCAAAGTAAAAACTGCAGGGCAAGCAAGGACAAAAGTACCTAGAATCTCAACCATCCTGCTCTGTCTCCTGGAGCCTGAAGAACTGCGGGTAGGTCTCCTGTAGTGGCCATAGATCCAGCCGCTGTTCCAGCAGTTGATTGTGAAGACTGAACAACTGGGAGCTGGTCTGGAGAAGCAAACACGCTCTCACAGTGTTCTCCTGCACACACCTCAGGCAACCCTCCAGCAACCAGAAACAGACCACCTCAAGCTCCTGCCTCTGTAGTTAAGCCCGCCGATGGATGCCCAATTGCTGTGGCCTTTGGCAGACGCCACTGCACTGGCGACGTGATGTCTGGCCCCAAGCTGCTGGACAAGCACTCCTGCTCCGCTTCGCTGCCAATATGGCTCTCTATCATTGGCAATCCTTCTGGCTGCCATTCACCGCGCACCACAAAGGAATCCAAGTTCCCAAAAGGTAACGGGGAAGACACCACCGGCACTCTGGAGGGCTTATAGTAGGTGCCGGTTTTGCCTTCCTTTTCCCCATTGACGATATCGTGGCTCAAACCTGCCAGCCTCTATCTTGCTCCCCTCTGAGTAGAGCCATTTTATTGGTGTGATTTGCAAGAAAGCCAGGAATTTAAGGCTCTGACATTACTGAGGTCTTTCTTCTCCCTTTATGGAAGTTTGATCTAATAGTAGCTTAGGCTATCTTTTTGAATATAAGTGTGGGCTACTCCTTATTGTTTATTGTTTCACAATGTATCCACACTCAGTTGACATTTGTAGTGAATTAAAAACACACCTTTTCCAAAAAGCTTTTAACATCAATATACAGTGATTTGAGCTACCACCTGGGCTTTCTTGTTTGTTCTTTTCTACCATGATGTATGCATGACTCTACTATCTTTAAATATTGTTTAAATTGAGTTTCTTTCTGCTTACTATTAATTTCAATTTATGTAAACCATTTTGTTGCCTTGAAAGGCGATATAGACAGATTTTAATAAACCATAAACCCTAAACATTGGATGGGATACGCCATTCTCAAAGGGGCCCAGTCCAGGCCTCCAATTCTCCTAAAGTACAAGGGAAAATATGATCTCACCTACTGCAGCTCACCCAGTGTTGGCACTGTGAATCTTTGATAAGAATCTGGATTGAAGGATAGAAGAGAAGTCAATATTGAGCTAGAACTGGTGGCTTCAGCATTGAGGCAAAGAAAAGTTATGCTGATGCTAAGACTCATGCAATACCTAGAAATGCTTCATCATTACTGAGGCATCAGAGGGCCTTGGAGTCAGTGTCAGCTGCTCCAGTGTTGATATCACGTGCATTGGGAGATCGATATTGAGGTCTAGGACTCAACTGTCAAGGGGAACCCATACAAAGTCATTGTTGATTCAGAGTTCATACGACAAATCATCAAAGCTGTATGAAAAGAAGAATCTAGTGGTTATGCCTTGGATACCTTCCTCCACAGGAAAAGAGAAAATATCCTTGTAACAATCTCTTCTTGACATGCTCTGCTCTCAAAAAAGCCAAAAGTATAAGAACCAACTCCACAGTACCCTGTGTGGAGGGATGCTCATGCATCACATCTCCTTAAGAAAAATATTTTCCAGAATGCTATGCTTTCTATCGCAGATAGCTTAATGGTTAGACTGACTTGGTAACCAAGAGACCAGGGTTCGATTCCCACTAGCACTCCTTGTGGCTTTGGCCAAGTCACTTAAACCTCCATTGCCTTAGAATAAAGACCTGGCAATCTATTTCTGGTCATACTGCTCAGAAAACCCAGGAGCTGCTGAGTCATCAGGGGTCATCAATGACTCGAAGGCACACATTACATTCTTTTTGTATGCTTTCTATCCACATAGTTTCTTACCAGTTCCTTATTGGCCAGCAAATGCATAACATTTTATGCAAGAGAGATTTTGCGGATTCTCTTCCTTAAGAGAGATCTGAGGAACCTAGGTCACTAGTGGACAAAGGGAAGGAGTGTAGACAGAACATGGCCAGATTGACCTTTGATGCTTTTGAAATGCCATTGAGAGCTCCTGCTATGATTATTGGGGCACACAGTCTGCAAGCATCAGACTTCATGTATGATGTACAAGAAAAACTCACTGATGTGCCTTGCATGGAGAGAATCTCTTTGGAGTGAAGGTGAAGGAAGCAATATCCCTAATGAAGAAGTGCTATGAAACTCTCATATTGTACTCCAAAGCTTCCTCCAACCTACCCATTATGTCCCTTTGGAGCTTCATGACTGGAGGGACAATTAGATCATAGTATACGACAGCAGATAAAGACCAGCATAGGTCACAAGGAGTGCCAGTGGGAATTGAACCCTTGATCTTCTGGGTACTAGGCAGTTGCTCTAACCACTAGGCTACTCCTACACTCCAAAAGAAAAAAATAAAATAAAAAAATAAAATAAAATAAAATAAAAAAAATAAAAAAGCCCAGCAAGGCGGCAAGAGTAGGTGCACCTGTCACTCCGTGCTGGTCGTCTCTCCCCATGCCTTTGTTTAGGGATGTACTCACTGCTCTGTGTAGGTCACCCCTATTTGTTGAGATATAAGAGATGGTTATGTTTATTTTGATCTTATCCTGTTGCTAAAAAGGGATCCACTGTGTCTGTCCCATGACATTTTGAATTCTGCCACTGTATTTGTCCCCACCACTTCCATTGGGAGGGCATTCCAAGCATCCATCACCCTTTCAGTGAAAAAGTATTTCCTGACATTGCCTTTCAATTTACCCCCTTGCAACTTCATGTTATGCCCTCTAGTTTTACAGCCTCCCCATCTTTGGAAGGGGTTTGTTTGTTCATGAATTTTCTTTAAGTATTTAAAGGTCTGAATCATATCTCCCCTGTCCCTCTTCTCCTCCAGAATGTATATATTTGGGTCTTCAAATCTCTTCTCATAAGTCTTCTGATGCAGGCTCCAAATCATTTTGGTAGCCTTCCTCTGAACCGTTTCCAGTGTTTTTATCTCCTTTGTGAGATATGGTCTCCAAAACTGAACACAATATTCCAAGTGAGGCCTCATCAGTGACTTATACTGTGCTATTAGTACCTCTTCCTTTCTGCTGGTAATTCCTCTCTGTATGCAATTCAGCAGCCTGCTGGTTTTTGCCACCACCTTGTCACACTGTTTCATCACTTTGAGATCCTCAGAAACAATCAACCCGGAGTCTTTCTCCTGGTCCGTGCACCTGGTCTCGCCCCCCTATCACATACTATTCCCTTCGATTTCTGCTTTCCAAGTGCATGACACTGCACTTCTTCACATTAAATCTTATCTGCCAAGCATTAGACCATTCTTCCAGATTTTGTAGATCTTTCCTCATGTTCTCTACTCCCTCAGGGGAGTCCACTCTGTTGCAAATTGTTGTGTCATCTGCAAAAAGACAGACTTTCCATTCAGCCCTTCAGCAATATCACTCTCAAATACATTGAACAGTACTGGTCCCAGGGCTGAACCCTGCGGCACACTGCTAACCAAGCTCTTGAGTTTATTGATTTTCCTCCTATGAGGAACAGTATCAAAGGCTTTGCTGCAATAGTTCTCTGGTCACCCAGTCAAAGAACTCAATCAGATTTGTTTTGCAAGATCATCCTTTGGTAAAAACATGTTGCCTCGGATCATGCAACCTGTTGGTTTTAGAGAAAGTCCACTATTTGCTCATTCAGGAGCGTCTCCATTACTTTTCCTGGCAACGAGGTAAGGCTTACTGGCCTGTAGTTTGCCACTTCTTCCCCGTTACTACTTTTGTGAAGAAGTACCATATCAGCCCTTCTCCAGTCCTGTGGAATTGCTCCTGTCTCCAAGGATCTATTAAAAACATCATTTAAAGGCCCTGCAAGAACTTCTCTGAGCTCTTTCAGTATCCTGGGGTGTATCACATCTGGTCCTTTAGACTTCTCCACTTTCAGCTTTGCAAGCTGTTCTAACACATCATCTTCTGTGAATGGTGTGGTATCTCTTCCATTCCCATTTGTATATTTGGGAATCATAGGTGGTCCTTCTCCAGGATTTTCTTTAGTAAAAATAGAGAAGTATTTGTTTAGCATTTTCAATGTCACTTTCCACAAATCTGTTCCCAGCATTTTTGAGTCCTGCAATTCCATCTCTGATTTTCCTCCTTTCCCAAATATACCTGAAGAAAGTTTTGTCTCCAAACTTCAAACCTTTAGCCATCTTTTCTTCTGCCTTTGATTTTGCTATGCTTATTTCTCTTTTTTGTCTCTTTTAGTTTCATCCTGTATTCCTTTCTGTGTTCATCTGTTTGCAAACTTCTGAATTTTGTGAAAGCTGTGTTTTTTGCCTTTATTAGTACAGCCACTTCTTTGGAGAACCAAATAGGTTTCCTTTTTCTCTTGTTTTTATTTACTTTCCTTACATATGTATCTGTTGCCCCTTTTATTGCCTCTTTCAGTTTAGCCTATTGCAATTCCACTTCTCTTATGTCCTCGCACCTTGCCAACTCCTCCTTCAGGTACTTGGCCATTTTACTCAAGTCAGTGTTTATGAAGTTTAGGACTTTGAGCTTGCTGTGATTGGACTCTACCTTGGCTTTTATCTCAAAACACACCATGTGATGATTTCTACTGTTCACATGGGCACCCACCCGGACATTTGACACCCTATCTCCGTTGGCGAGTACTAATCCAGAATCAAGCTTTCCCTGGTTGGATCCATCACCATTTGTCTAAATAACACATCTTGGAAGGCATCCTCAAATTTTTTAGTTCTTTCCAGATTTGCAGAAGGAATACTTCAATCCACATTAGGTAGATTAAAGTCACCCAATATGATCACGTCCCCCTTCATGGCTATCTTTGCAATATCAATAATCAATTCACTATCTATTTCTTCAGTCTGAGTTGGAGGCCAGTAGACTACACCAGTATGGATGACTTTGTCATCTCCTCTTTCCAACACAATCCGCAGCTCTTCTTCTTTTCACCATGTCCCCTGCATTTCAGTGACTTTAATATTGTTTTTGACATATAGGGCTACTCTCCCTCCTTTTCTACCCTCTCTCTCTCTCTGTCTTCTAAATAGATTATAGCCAGCTATGGCTATATCCCATTCATATGACTCGTTAAACTATGTTTCAGTAATGGCCACAATGTCCAAGTCCATTTCCACCATGAGGGCTTCCAGGTCAGAACTTTGTTGGCTAGGCTTCGAGCATTTGTGCTCATTGCTTTCCACCATACTAACCTCCAGCCACTGATTCCCATTAAACACAACAGGGACCTTGTTCTCATGCAAAATAGAAAGGCCCCAAAGACCACAGAGAGCTCTGCATCCAAAACTATTGTCAGGGTTTTGTCTGACAGTGTTCATTCCAGAAATCCTATTGGTCAGATCAAGGCTAAGGTTTCATGTAAACCATTGGCCAAATTACCCCAATTCAAATTATCTCCAAATTGCCCACCAAGATGATTTTTGTCAAACTCTAATCATTGGAAAAATTTGTCAAAGAACTCTTATCCCTCTTCTAGACCAAGGCAGTCAAACCCATTTCACCAAGGGAAATAAGGTGGGGATGTTATTTCAAGTATTTTCTGGTCACAAAGAAAACAGGGAGATTTTGTCCTATCCTAGACCTAATGGCTTTGAACAAATTTCTAGCTCAAGAAAAGTTCAAGAGGATTTCCTTAGTTACCTTTTTTTTTAATTTCCCAAAAATGGGGCTTGTTATAGTCTCTGGACTTAAAAGGTTCTTACATGAACATAAAGATACATTTAAGTCATGGGCAGTATCTCAGATTCATAATAGGGAAACACTACCACCAATACAGCATTTAACTTTTTGACTAGCATCTACTCCACGTGTATTTATGAAATCCTTATCTATTATAGCATGTGGTAATGTGGTGTGCTGTGTGAAGGGGGTTTCTTTACAAAAAAGACCAGACAAGATTTCAGTGAAACAAAAGCAGTTTCATTCTGTCCCAGTTTGTTAAACTTCCATAAAACAAAACCCCAAACAGTTGTTCAAGTAAAACAAAAGCAGCTTTACTTCTGCCCTAGCCTGTTAAACCTCCAAAAGCTAGTTCTTTCAGCTCTTCCTCCAGCCCCAGTTAAAGTTCCTACCTCAGAACTCCTTTGCATGGCTTGCCTTGGAAGGACTTCTTGTTTCACAGGTTCTCTCCCTCTTGCAGCCTGCTGGATTCTTAACCTCTCCCCCTGAGCCATACCCTCCCAGCCCTGAACTGTGGGCTGCAGATCCTCTTAAAGGGGACTGTTGATAATCCCTTTGGAAAGGGATGGGTAACCTTCTATATAACCCATTACACACCTTCCCCCTCAGCTCAAACCATGCCCCGTTGAGTGCCTGCCTTACTCAGGACCCCCACCAAGGAAAGAAAGTCCACATTCAGGCGAGTTCAACCAGTCCTATGGTGGACTTGGAACTTGTAGGATTGGAGACTTAAAAGCCATCGTATAATATGGCTGTTGGACTCCTTATGTTGAGCCAGCTACTGTTATTAGCATAAATGGATGGCCGAGCAGGTAGTATTTGAAGGTTTCTAGTGCCCACTTGATAGTTAGGAACTCCTTCTCAATCACCACATATTGTTTCTCCCGAAGAAGCAGTTTCTTGATGGTGAATGATATGGGATATTCTTCACTCCTGACTTCCTCAGTCATAACAGCCCCTACGCCCACCTCTGAGGCATCAGTTTGCACATAAATTGTAGAGAGAAATTAGGGCTCATCAGGACAAGTTCAGAGCACACAATCTTCTTGAGATGCTGGAAGGCCAGGTCCAGGTCTGGTGACCACTGGATCTGCTTGGGAGCTCTCTTCTAGAGGATTTGATTAATGACTCTGCCACCTCTGCAAAATTAGGAATGAACCAATCAATCCAAGGAAGGCATGAACCTCTTTCTTTGATTTTGGGGTGGGAACCTGGGCAATGGCATTCACCTTCCATAGCTGAGGTTGTATTTGCCCATTCCTGATTAAATAACCAAGGTACTGAATGTCTTGATCTCCCAGAAAACATTTCTTGCATTTGGCCATCTTCACGGCCTTTCACAGTCTGGTCAACATGACTTGTACTTGGGTTAGATAGATGTTGTCATGATAAGCAGCCAAATATTCCTTGTGCGGTCTCAGTAGGTGGTCAACTAGGTGTTGAAATGTGGCAGGACTATAAACTGGAACAGATCCTGCAGCATCAAAAATGCAGTCTTCTACTTGGCAGCAGGAGTCAAAAGCACCTGCCAGTATCCCTTAGTCAAATCTAAGGTTAATATTTATCTTAGTAGCAACAGTATCATTTCAGACAAAGTTGTTTATATTGTACATTAAACAGGGACATTGATAACTTGGATTTTTCTGAGGCAATGGAGGGTTAAATGACTTGCCCAAGGCCACAAAGAAGACCAGTGGGAATTGAATGCTGGTCTTTTGGTTCCCAAGCTAATGCACTAAACATTAGGCCACTCCTCTACTCCACAGAATATAAAGCATGCTTCACCTAGTTGCTTGATTAGCTCATCTACTCTGGGCATGGGATATGTTTCCAGTTTAAAAGCTGCATTGACCCTCCAGAAGTCAATGCAGAATCTGATGCTTCCATCGGGTTTAGGAACCAAGATGATGGGTTACTCATAGACTCTTCTATAGTTCTCTTGTTAAGCATCTCTTCTAGCTCCTTGACAACAGCCTGTTGCTGGGCCTCCAGAATCCTATAGGGCCATTGCTGAATAACCACGCCAGGGTCAGTAATGATACTGTGACAAATGAGGTGGGTTCATTCCGGGTGGGTAGAGCACCTTTAGGCTCTGGTGGATCAAACCTTCTAGATCTCTTCTCTGGGCAGCAGAGAGCTAGTCTTCAATTGGGACTTGAGCTGTATCTGATGGGGCTGAAATTTCCAGCACAAAATCATCTCACTGTACCATTATAGCCATCGCTGAAGTCCACTTTTTCAATAGGTTAATATGGAAATTCTGGCTTTCTTCCATTTGTCTGGCTGGGCAATTGTGTAGTAATATGCCCCACTTTTTCTTCCACCTCATAGGGCCCCCTGCCATTTACAGAGTAACTTGCTCTCAGATGAGGGCAGCAAGACTAAAACTCTGTCTCCTGGTTGGAAGGTGCGGTGCACAGCTGCCCGATTGTAGCCCCTGGCCTGCTCAGTTTGGGATTTTCCGAGACTGAGTTTGGCCACCTCTCTGGTTTTCCTTAGCCAGTCTTGGATTTGTATAATGTACTCCACCAAATTACTCCTGGCATGGGATTCTTTTTCCCAGGTTTCCCTTACCATGTCTAATATGCCTCTTGGCAACAATATCACATCTAAGCAGGCAAATCAACAGAGAAATAAAAACAGTGATATATTTCAAGTATAATGGATATAAATTCTAAAATCTGACATATTCCAATCTTTACAATGGAAATACAATTGATTATCTAGCCCCTCTGTCCCCATTGATGGAATTGGGGACAGGAAGCTGCCAAACAGGTGAGAGTCAGGAGATATAGCTCTAAAGTCAGGAACAATCCCTGAAAATTGGAGACATCTGGTAAACTTAGTTAAGAGGCCTCATGACTCCTGTGACTCATCCCTTTGATAAGCAAATCCCTAGTGGCTTAGTGGAAGTAAGGATGCCCACGTCCAACCAAGTTGTAGCCACAGCATTTCCCAAAAAGTAGCTCCTTTGTGTAAGCCCTGCTCCTTTGGAAGACTCACCCCTTTAAAATAACTGCAGGCCAAAGCCCCCAGGAGCCCCTACCCATCAAACGTACCACAAAGCTAAAAAATGACTCCAGCTGATCCTAGCTGGTACTTTGCCCCCAAGGTCAGTCAGTGCGTGCAGCCTGTCACCGGGGCCATATGGCCCCTTCAAATATTGTGAACCATGCAAGCCCAGCTGCCCCATAGCCCAGAAAAGACAAATACATCTCAATGAGGTACAGTTATCTTTTTTGTTGAAATTGGCCCATGCCTGTTTTTACAAAAATCAACTTTAATTAGCTGCTTTTGATGATTTTGTATTGCAGCAGCTCATTACTGTTTAAGTTCAAGTGAATCACAAACAAAAATGTCTTACAAAATTGCCTATTTTATGAAATGGGAAAAAACATCAAACAATTTTAACCTAGGACCTCAGTCTTTCTATGTATAATTGCCAACTTCAAAGGTTCTGAAAAGCAGTTATGGAAGCCACCACTGAGAAAACCAACATTTATGTGGCATTCTTTTCATTATAATGTATCTGTGACTCAGCTTCTGAATATTTCTTTTTCTGGTTCTAACACTTGCTATACTAAGACAAGGTACTTAGAAAGCACTCTTCCATTTTATTTCTTCAAATATTCCCAGCAACTGATTCCTGGGCAAGTCTCTTGCTGCTTGCATTGACTCCTATTTCTGCCTCAAACACCTGCATATAGTAGCAACCAATAGACATTCCTCAACTGTTTGCTTTACGTGTTTGTACAGAAACATCTTATCTTTTGTAAATGCACTGTATGTCTGTTCCTTTAGGCAGGGCCAGATTTAAGATTTTGGTTTCCACAGGCAAGACCAGACAGCAGATCCCAGAGAGGGGGCGACTCAGAGATCCCAAAGACTGGAGAGCCAGAAAAGGAGATCGTAATGTTAGCTGTAGCCCTCTGAAGCAGCACATGCACATGGTTTTCAAGTAAAAGGGAACAGCAACCTCTTTGTTCTAGGTATTTGGTGCCTTCAAAATTTAGCATGCTAGGCAATTACCTATGTTGCTATGCCTAAATCCATGCGTGCATGTAGGTCCCAGCCACTTGGGGAATAACGCACGCACACGCACACACACACACACACACATATATATATATATATGTATGTGTGCACACAGCTACATACTGTATATATATAAAAAAATAATAATCCACTTATCTTTACACTTGATATTCGGACAGATATGCCAGTTCTCAGCACACTGAATATTACAAATTAAGGATATCCAATCAACTTATCCAAATATCATAGGCCTGCTATACCTGTGACCAAGATTATCTGCAACACTATCTGCATAATATTTTGCTATGCCCTTGGAAACACACCCTTACCACTCCTAAAATTATGCAGATAACCTTTGACCAGATATTGAATTGTCCAGCCAAAGGTTATCCATTGGCTGGTGCAATTTTGAGGGGAAAAAAACACTTATTTGATTAGTACTGATGCTGACCGCATAAATCCTTTTCAAAATTAACTCTGTGCTTTTCACTGAAGTGTTTTTTTTTAAGGAAAACAAAACAAAAAAATGGTTTCTAATCTTACTTAAAACTTTAAAACTGTACAAATGGTTTACAAATTTCAAGATTCAGATAGATAGGGTAAAAACATTAGGAATCTTACTTGGAGACGTATTGAATACAAGGCTAATTGTATAACAGAGTACACAAACTTTTTTCTGTCCAAATTCTGGTGAATTTTCAAAATAAAGCTATGTGCATACTTCCATATTGAAAATTGCATGAGGGAATTTAAATGTTTCCATCTCCCTCTGCTCTTTGCCATCCACAATATTTTTGGTGTAATTTTACGAGTATATGTGTGTTTTTAAAAGTATGCACGTAAGTCAAAACCTTTTCTTAAATTGCCCCTCGGAAAACCTCTCATCTGTTTAGGAAAAGTTGTACATTGGTGGGGGGGCAGGGGGGGAGAATTTTATAAGGGAATGGAATATCAGAGTTCAGCTGTGGTCAACATTATTGGCACCCTTGCATTTTAGGTATGTTGTGTACAGTATCTTCAGAAATAATTGGAAATATTTTAACTGTATGTCATCATACTATTATACTATTATCTTCAAAGATATTCAACAAAAAAAAAATGTCTGTAAGAATAGATGTAGTAATTTCTGAGAAAAAAATAAAATATGGCCTAGACAGGATTAATGGCACCCTTCACTAAAATTTGCTTGCACAACCCTTAGCAGTGATGACAGTCTCCAAACATTTCTTGTAGCCATCTATAAGTTTCGTACATCTATCTGCTAGTAGTTTCTTCACCTTCAGCTCATGAACGTTCCCAGGATTCTGTTTACCAATGGCAGATTTCATCTCTTTCCAAAAGTTCTCGATTGGACTGAGATCAGGACTCTTTGCAGGCCAGTTTAAAACAGTCCATTTTTTCCTTTTTAACCACTCTTTTGTACTTTTGGATGTATGCTTTGGGTGATTGTCCTGCTGGAGGATCCATGACCTTCAACCTAGACCTAGTTTTCTAACACTGGCTAGCACATTTCACCCCAAAATATCTTGGGAATCCTCTGACTTCATGATTCCTTTAATATGTTCCTGACCTCCAGTTCCTAAGGCAGCAAAACAGCCCCACATTATAGAACTTCTACCATATTAAACTGTAGGAAGGGTGTTTTTTTCCTTATGAGCTTCATTTCTTCGCCTGTAAATGCATCGCTGGTCTGCATTGCCAAAGGGCTGAAGTTTGGTTTCATCTGTCCATAGAACATTTTCACAGACAGATTGTGGTTTCTCAAGGTGAGTTTGGACAAAGATTAGGGGTGCCTTTTTATGTCTGTTTTTCAGCAATGGGGCGCTCCTTAGCCTTTGTCCATGGAGTCTTTCTTTGTTTAGTGCAGAGAATGGTGTGGGTTGAAACTACAACTCCAGATTGCTCCAGGTCGCCTTAAGCTCTTTAGATGTTGTACGCAGTGTTTTTCCAACAGTTCACACTAACTTTCGAAGACTTGTTGGATTAATTTTCCTCTTCCCAAGCATATCCTGGGAAGTTTTTGACAGTTCCATGAGCAGAAAACTTCTTAATAACATTGTGAACCTCAGACACAGGAATCCCAAGATCTTTGGAGATGGCCTTGTACCCCTTTGAAGTTTGATGTTTGGTGATAATGGCTTTTCTGACGGTCTCAGGCAACATTGTGAAAATGGAACAGAGAATGAATGTGACCATTTTAAACATTAGAGCCATCATTCATTGATTGATTCAAGACATGTGAGTACTGACAATTGATCACAGGTGTGTCTAATTTTACTGCAATGGGACTGTAGTTCTTTTTTCATACTTATTTGAATTGCTTATAAGGGTATCAATAATCATGTCCTGTCAATGCCCCAATTTTTATACTATTTCCTATTATTTCCTTTTTTAATTGATATTGTTTTATTTGATATTTTTAGATGTCAAATATGTGTGCATATGTAGTCCAAAGCCATTTCACTTACCATGTTTTTTTTAGGAGATATTGGACATTAAGGGGTTGAACTGCAAGGGTGCCAATAATGTTGTCCATAACTGTATTTTAGTTATTTACATGCATAAGTGGTCACTTTAGGGACATGTTCGCTAACGTGTTACAACGCAGGGCTAATATGTAGTTAGTGTGCTTTTACAGTGCAGTGAGGGTGGAGCGGCTGTGGTAGGGAGGCATTGCTATGCCAAGCACATCAGTCATGCAGTAGTAGTGACTGTGCATCAGATGTGCATGTGCGCTATGAAAGCACAACCCCCACATACTTGTGTGCCAACACCAATGCTATTCCCATAGACAGGTGTATGTCAATAGGGCCACAGCCCTATGCTATGTGGAGGGTTGGAAGCACTTGGCAGATGCAGGACGAGAGTGGATACATCCAGGTAACTGTCACATGCCATGAAACCTGAGAGTCTTGATAGCAGATATGTCGTATCTTTGAGCCCAGTGGATAGTTCAGTGGAGGTAGCAGAGACAAGGACAGCATCTGAATTCAAAAAAGCATGGGTCAAACATAGAAAATCTCTAAAGGAAAAAAGGGACTATAGTAGTCAGTATGGAAGGGCAGACTAGATAGGACATATGGCCTTTTTCTGCCATCATGCTACTATGTTTCTATGTACAAGGGAAGGTCATACAAGCAGTGGAGGAGGACATGCATGTGCAGCACCCTCTTAACTCCTGAACAGGGGTGGTGGCCTCAGGCGGCAACTTTTTGGGGGCAGCAAAAATTGCCACCAAAAGGTCCGCCTCACTCGGCCTTAAAAAAAAAGAAAAAAAAAAGAAAAATGCTGATAGTTAGAGCCACGGTGGCAGCAGCAGAGCCCTCCTCTCTCCCTTCAGCGCCGGCTTTACAGAGCCGTGAAGGGAGAGTTTCCCTTTCTCATGGCTTTGCTAAGCCCGCCGGCACTGATGGGAAACAGGAAATGCCTGTTTCCCATCAGCACCGGCGGAGTTAACAGAGCCGCGAGAAAGGGAAACTCTCCCTTTGCGGCTCTGTAAAGCCGCACTGAGGGAGAGAGGAGGGCTCTGCCGCGGGGCACTTCCTGTTGCTGCAGCAGTAGCAGCTTCAGTAGCCAGGTTTTAAAATTTTAATTTCAGTTTCGGGGGGGGGGGGGGGGTCTAGGACTGCAAATGGGCTGTTGGGGGGGTTAGGACTGGAAGTGGGCTGATGGGGGTGTTAGGACTGGTAATGGGCTGGGGGTGTTAGGACTGGAAATGGGCTGTTAGGGGGGTGTTAGGACTGGAAGTGGGCTGATGGGGGGTTAGGACTGGTAACGGACTATGGGGGGCTAGGACTGGAAATGGGCTGATCGAGAGGGGGGCTAGGGCTGGTAATGGGCTATTGGGGGTGGCTAGGACTGGAAATGGGCTGATGGGGAGGTTAGAACTGGAAATGGGCTGATCAGGAGGGAGCTAGGACAGGAAATGGGCTGATCGGGGGGCTAGGACTGGAAAGTGACTTCAACCCACCACCAACAGTCACCTTGAACAATAATGTCTACGCCACAAAGAACGAAATAAGATACCTAGGCATGACACTGGATTGCCACCTGAAGTTGGAAAAGCATCTCCGAATTGCCAATCGAGCCATTTTCCACAAGCTAAAAATCGTGCAACCACTACGTATCATCATAGATCACTCTGACTTCAGGACCGTAGCACAAGCCCTCATCATTCCTCATCTGGACTATTGCAACGCCATACTACAGGGTCTGCCTAAAAAAACCCTCAATATCCTGCAAATGGCGCAAAATGTGGCAGCTAGAATCATCATGGGGATCGGCCTGAAGGATCATATCACACCAATACTAATAGACCTACATTGGCTCCCAATCACTGCACGCATAGAATATAAAATCATTATCACCGCATTCAAGCTCATTCATAATATAGCACCCTCTTACCTCAACACCCTTATCACCTTACAGCCAAATAACAGAAGCAGAAGATCTCCAAACCTCAATACCCTCCTGGTCCCGGGGAGCCTGAGATCTGTCAATACAAATACCAGCAACCGAGCATTTTCATTTATAGCGCCTCTGCTATGGAACCAACTACCATGCGAACTGACAGCAAACAGTGACTTGTTGGACTTCAGAAAAAAACTTAAGACTCATCTTTTCCAGACGCATTTCAATCCTGCCTAATCACCATGTACTCACATTGGGTCACAACAGGCACAAAGAAAGAACTCCGCATTCTAGCCAACAATAGACCCAGCGACATGTAAACATGTATATACTTGTGAATTCACTAGCCTGCAATCAAGTGTGAATCATATAATTTGAGTGATATGACCTGTACTTTTCCACTAAATCATTATGTATGTTTTAATTCCTGGCCTATACAGCCGCATTGTTATGTATAGCAAACCGCTGCTGACTGCTGGAAGTAGCGGGATACAAGTGTACACTAAATAAATAAATAAATTGGGTAGGGGGTTAGGACTGGTAATAGGCAGATGGGGGCTAGCACCATAAATGAGCTAGGAATGGTAATGGGCTGATTGGAGGGCTAGGACTAGAGTGGGCTGATAAGGGGGATAGGACTGGAAATGGGCTAATGGGGGAGGGGAGGAGAGTGCTGCTGGCCCTGGAAGAAAACTAGGGGCTAGGGCTACAAATGGACTGATGGGGGAGGATGGCAGAATAGGACTGGAAGGGAGCAGATAATGAGAGGGTCTGCCAGGGGAAGGAGGGGCAGGAAGGGAGCTGACACAGGGGAAGGAGGGGGCTGGAAAGGAGCTGACACCTGGGATGTACTGAAGGGGGACTGTAAGGGAGCTGACACTTGGTGGTGGGAGTGGTAGGTGGTTGGGTAATGGGGAGGAGGCTGGAAGGGAGCTGACATGCAAATGGCACTGGAAGGGGGATGGACAGAGGGTAGGGCAACTGGAAGGGAGCTGACTGGGGGGGTGGCACTGAGAGTGGAGCTGACTGGGGGGGTGGCACTGAGATTGGACGTGAGCTGATATCTGGGATGGTATTTGGACTAGAAGGGGCTGGACAATGGGGAAGGAGGATAACTGGAAGGGAATGGACACCAGTGGCAGTCATGGGAATGCAAGGCAGTTGACATTGGAAGGTACTGGGAGGGGAGGACTGGAAAGGGGACTGATACTGGGGAGGGTTACTGGAACTGGAAATGGGCTGATGGAAGGAAGTGAAGAAAACAAAAGAAAATAAAAGAAATGGCAGATGGACCATGGACCATGGACCATAGACCACAGAAAGAGAGCTAAGACAGGAAAGCAGAAGCCTCAGACCGGGACCAGCATGATCAGAGAATAAAATGGTCAGATAACAAAGGTAGAATAATTTTATTTAATTTTAGTGATTGGACTTTGTGCTATTTTTATATTTTATACAGTATTGGGGAACTGCATCTCTTATTTATCTGATGTTGCACTGCATGTGGACTCTGGCTTCTTGGGGTTTCAATTTAAAATTTGTCTACATATTTTTATTTTATTTTAGATTGTTGTTACTTATTCTGTATTTGGTGAGGGTGATGTTGTGAGTGTGTGACTGAGGTCAGGTGTTCTGTTAACATGGAGTTTGTACATAAAGATCTATACTGTACTGTAGTAATTTGACTTGTTCCGCTTTTCATATAGGTGTATGGATATTCCAGGGCCCACTGTAGTATTTACAGTGGCACTTTTTTTGGATGGGCTCCTTATGTGAGTTTTGGAAGTTTGTGCTGATATGGTATGGTATGGTATGGTATGGTAGGTTTGCTCTTTGTTGTAGGGTTTTGTATTAGTTCACAATATGCCTGTTACTGGAGAATAGTGGTTGTTATTGCTGTTAGTGAGATGATCAGAATCAGATTTTTTTTTTAATATTGAGTTCTGTGGGTGAATGTCCTGGTTCTGCTCTGCACCTACTGTGGATGCAAAATATATGTTGAAAAAGAAAAAGCAAGAACCATAACGCAGTTTATAACAACAAAATAAAAATGAGTTATAATTTAGTTTTATAAACTGTGCTGTTGGTTCTTGCTGTCTTTTAGTTCCTTGATGTGCAAACGGGAACGTGCAAGTGGTGCAGCCGCACAGGGCGGAAAGGCTTGGGGGGCACATTTCGGCTGTCTGCTGTTGCCCTGCTGCCACTGGCAGGACAATAGCAGGCAGCCAAAATGTGCCCCCCCCCCAAAGCCTTTTCGCAGCACTTTAAGCAGGTCTGGTCCCTCTCTCCTCTGAAGCAATGTCAGAATAGGGAGGGACAGATCTGCTTAAAGTGCCAGTGCCTTTCAGATTGGGAGCATGCCCCCCTCCTCCTCCCCAAACCTCCGTCCAGCGCTGCCTGCTCTTTCCCTGCTGCTGGCGCCACCATGAAAAAAACAGAGGGTAGCGGCGGAAGCAGGGAAAGAGCAGGCTGCGCTGGATGGAGGTATGGGGGAAGAGGGGGGCGTGTGCCTGAGTTGCAAGTTGCACAGGGTGCGATTGCAGCTTGATACGACCCTGTGTGCAAACATCTTGCATTTCTTCCATATAATCGAATCGGCTTTTTGGTTTGGTTTGGTTCAGTCTCTGATTGGATTTCTGAAAAAGCCCTGCCCCCTCTAAGGTGGGGGGGCACCATTTCATACTTCCCTCATGCAGCAGATTGCCTTGAGCCGCCCCTGCTCCTGAAGCATGACAGTGAGCAATTCAGGGCTTAGAAACACTGAGGTTCTGCCTTGTCATCATATGTGTAAGCAGCACACCACACTTCAGCAAAGAGATCAGGAAACAATACATGGTTCCCATCCACACCAACAAACCATAGTGCAAGTGGGCTATGGAGGCCTGAGGAAGCTGACTGAAGGAGATGTGCACCCTGGTGCACAGCTTAGATATATGGCTAAAATACAAGGGACCAGTGCATGTAAATCAGTGATGCACACACATGAATAGAATGTGTGCCACACTACTGTCTGTGGATGTAACAGCAATAAAGCAGCATCTACATGGACAAGGAGCCCCAGTCTGGTGATGGCAGTGTGTCAGCATTGCCCAAAATGTGGGTATTGGAGTATGAAACTCCGTCATTCTGAGTCACATAAATTACCTTACAACCTAAGGTGCAATAAACAGATGAACAGGTTCTGGGGGGGGGATAGGTACCTTCCCTGCCACCCTCCTTATCCACCTGGCACAGTGAGCAGCATGGACCCTCTTTATGTAGATGAAGCGTGGATGGGTCCAATGACCTACTAGGAAAATCTGCTGGCCCAGCACAGAGACCACACAGAAATGGGAGACATATGGCTGACAACCTCTGCCACCAATCCCTCCTGAAAATCCTGGGTCCAGGTTGTCCAGACACAGTCCTTTAGGTCAAGCATATTGGCACCAACACCAGATAGGGCAGGCAAATGGTGTTCCAGGACATGGACATCCATATCTGTGGCCAAAACGCTGCCTGGAGGAAGGGGTGCAAGCCACAGAAGCCACCCATGATCCTTACATGATAAAATCTCTGGGAGCATACCACAATACACCCTACACATCACCATGGAGAAGGGTAACCAAGTCAGTCTCCAGCTTGAGCTCATCAGTTTTCAAGAAACAGAGTTCCCAACCCCTAAGTAGCCAGCAAATGCTCCTCATGTGGGAAGAACATTTCATCCCCTAACAACATGCCAGGTGGCACTGACTAGGGAGTTAAAATAGAGCTAGCCCTCCTTCAGTGGTTTCAATATAAGCAGGTGATCTGAGCCATTGGGTCACAGACATGACTTCCTATGAACAGGGTAATGTGCCCTATTCTCCAAGAAACAAAGCCATGACAATGGCACAACCTATCTGTTGCACATATGTGCTAATATGTGGAATGCCATGAAGAGGTGGGGGTGGTCAGATGGCACAAATATGTGCCAGACCTACTATGACCAGAAGTTGCAACAGCTGATTTGCTTGCCCCACCCCCAACTGTTTTCAGCCTTATGCAACCCAGCCTATATGGCTCATCTAGGCTGTTTTTCTAAGAACAGATCCTGCCTACCCATTCCCCACCAGTCCTGGCTGCCCACCCGTGTGCATATTGCTATCCCCCAGCTATACAAATGCCCATGTGGAAGGAGTGCCACAGCAACCCACATGCATTTACCAGGGTTAGGAAGGAGTGAGGTGATGATGAGAGGTGACGGAACCTGAGCTACACTCATTAGAGCAGGGGGCTTCACTCAGAAATAGAGGAGGGGTGCCCTGAACTCTGACCATGTATATAGTCATGGCTTAATGGGAGACAGCCAACATGGCTTTAGACAAGTAAGATCTTATTTACTAATCTGTTATGTTTTTTTGAAAGTGTGAATAATCAGGTAGACAAAGGTGAGCCAGTTGATATAGTGTATCTGGACTTACAGAAAGCGTTTGACAAGGTCCCTTATCAGAGACTTTTGGCAAAACTAAAAAGTCATGGCATGGAGGCAGTATACTATTGTGGATCAGGAACTGGTTAAAAGATAGAAAGCAGAGGGTAGGGCTAAATGGCCAATTTTTCCCAGTGGAAAAAGGTGAATAGTGGAGTACCCCAGGGATCTGTGCTGGGTCCGCTGCTTTTTGACATATTCATAAATAACCTGGAAAAGGGAATAACAAGTGAGGTTATCCAATTTGCAGATGACATGAAGCTATTTAAAGTTGTTAAAATACATGAGGATTGTGAAAAATTACAAGAGGATCTTGAAAAATTGGAAGACTGGGTATCCAAATGGCAGATGAAATTTAGGAGCATGTTTACTAAACTGCGGTAATGTCATTCATGTTAGGTTCCACGGTAAACGTACAGATGCCCATATAAAGGCTTAGGCAGGGCATCATTATGGCAAGCCGTGTCAGGTAACGTGTGTTATAAGGCGAGTTATAAGGCACGTTATAAGGCACCTTACAAGGCACCTTATTAGGCACAGTACAAGGCACATGCCTTAACGTGCCTTGTACTGTGCCTAATAAGGTGCCTTGTAACGTGCCTTATACTGTGCCTAATAAGGTGCCCTGTAACGTGCCTTGTACTGTGCCTAATAAGGTGCCTTATAACGTGCCTTGTACTGTGCCTAATAAGGTGCCCTGTAACGTGCTTTGTATGGTGCCTAATAAGGTGCCTTATAATGTGCCTTGTACTGTGCCTAATAAGGTGCCCTGTAACGTACCATGTACTGTGCCTAATAAGGTACTTTCCCTCTCTTGGTGGTGTACAGCCTACATTGGTGGGGAAAGCCCCAGCATCTGAGAAAGGTCATGCCACTGGACGATCCCTAATGGCTTTTCCTGTCAACAGATGCCAACCTGTTTGGCTGGGGAGTCCACTCCAAAGGCCCAATGGCTCAGGGCTGTTGGACCAGCTTGGAGGCAGCATCGTCCAGTCTGAGGCAAAGCAGGTCCCCAGTCTGAGGCAAAGCAGTCCTGGTTTCTTGGACAATGCCACAGTGGAGGAGTGCCAGAATGGCATTAGAGATGGCTCTCTTGTTCACCTGGACAAAAAGAAACCTCCTAGCTCTCTCAGGGCAACACATTGTGGGCATCAACAATGTGAAGGTGCTTCCATCCTGGAGAGTAGGAGTTGAACTAATCTGTGTTTTGGCAGATTCTGGACCTCTGGAGTCAACCTGAGATGGATCTGATGGTGACCCAGTCCAAAACTAAAGTTGCGTAGGTTCTTTAGTTGCCTCTGAGGGCAGGCTTTGAGGGCATTGATACCCTAGTTCAGTCTTGGCCAAAGCAGTGCCTGCTGTATGTGTTCCCTCTATAACCACACGTGGGGCATGTGCTTCACTGCATAGAGTGCCATCTGGGCAGGGTTGTCTTGGTGGTGCTAGATTGGCAAAGAGGCTGTGGTTTGGGAATCTGATGCATCTCCTGTGGAAATCTCCTCTACAACTGCCTACAGCCCAGGGGCTGTTGCGGCAGTAGCTGGTCATTTTGGATGACCCAGCTTCCTTCTTGCTTATTGCTTGGCTCTTGAGAAGTGACACTTTGTGCATAAGGGCTATTCTCTTTCCATAGTTTCCATGCTTCTAAAAGCAAAGAAATATTCTATCAGCCTTGCCTTTGTGCACATCTGGTGCCTGTTTGATCATTGGTGCCAGAGCGTCAGGTTAGTCTTCATAAGGCAGACTTACCATCTTTGCTTGCCTTTCTTCAGGATAGCCTTGACAAGGGCCTCTCTGTTAGTTGCCTGACTGTTCAGATAGCTGCCTTGTCATGTCTCAGGGGGCCAGTAACAGGACATCCTATAGGCTTGTTCCCAGATGTGGTATGTTTCCTTCAGAAGGTACGACATTTGCATCCTCCCCTATGTTCAGTCATTTCCTCCTGGGATCTCTGCTTAGTTCTCCAAGCTTTGATGTCAGAGCCCTTTGAGTCCTGAGGTGGACCACACTTAAAGATTTGTCCCTTAAGACCATCTTCTTGGTCATGATCTGCTTGGCGAGACGTATCTTTGAGTTACAAGCATGGTCATTCAGGGATCCTTGCTTGTCTTTCTTGGAGGAGGCCATGTACATTCAACTCATTCCCTCCTTCTTGCCCAAGGTGGCATAATGTTTTCATGTTAATCAGGTAATCTGTCTGCTTATCTGGTATCCCAAGGTTACTAACTCCTTTCACAAGGCAAACCATTTGTGCTGTTCTCAGGCTCGTGTAAGGGTAATGTGGTCATCTAGTCTACCCTGGGGTGCTGGATCAAAAAGGCCATTGCCTCAGTGTAACAGTCAGTTCTGAAGGGTTTGGGTGCATATTCCACTTGGGCATAGGCATCCTCATGGGCAGAACACAGCTTGGTCACCCCCTCAAACATTTGTTAGGTAGCACCGTGGGCATCACTTTCCACTTTTGTCAAGCACTACCACTTGGATGTCCATGCTTGGGTGGACATGGCCTTTGGCTCAGAGGTCTTGAAAGCTACCATATCTTCTTCTCGTCCAGTAAAATCATAGCTTTGGTGCGTCCCACTTGTCTGAATTGGACTAACAGGACAATATGGAAGGTGACATTTTATTTACCAGATAATGTCCTTACTTTGAGTCCTGCTAGACCAGTCTAGGATCAACCTTGTAACCGGTTATGGTCTGCTGTGTTTCTCTGGACTTGGCTCTGTGGACCCATATCCTCTTGACAGGCCTTTTGTTTGATCCTGTACATAGTTATGGTTCTTTGCTCTGTTGAATCTTGATAGCCTCACTGAGGTTGTATGCGGTCAGGGATTCTTGACCATGTACTTGGGTACAATTATTGAGGTGTGCCTCTAGCTGCATTGACTGATATAGCAGATGAAGTTGTAAGAAACCTCTGGAATATTTCTGTCTCCACCTCTGCTGGACTCAAGGAAAGGATATTATCTGAAACGTAAAATGTCACCATGAAGTTTCTAAAATAACCCCTTTAGTGAAAGTATTTCCATGAATCTTAAATTTATAATAGAATAGTTAATATCAATCATCTCAGATGGAATTTTACAGTTTAACTATTCTATGACATTATTCTATGATAAATGTAAGAGCAAAGTATACCCTTTCATCGTCCTCTTCCAATTCCATGCTCTCCCCTGATTCTTTGGCCTCATTCTTTGTCAATAAAATCTTAACCTTGAGATCATCAGTACATTTATTTATTTATTTATTTAACAATCATTTATATCCCGCATCTTCCAGAGTTCAGATGCGGCTTACAATTGAAACAACAGTCAACAAAGCAAGGGCTTGTTTTACATGGAACAATTTTTGACAGTAAACAATGTAATAGTTAAATACATAACAGAACGGTGAATGGTTGAGAATTCCATTCCATTCACACCTCTGTGAACACTTCACCTTTTAGTAGACAGCCTGTTATTTCCATTCATACTTGGTCTACATTCAATCCAATTTCTATGTTTTCCCTGTCCAAGATCTTCAGCTCTATAAAGACATACTATACTGCTACATATTTCTTCCCCCCTAAACTAATGAAAGACCAAGATGCAAGGTCTCTTCCTCTACATCCTGAACATTACTAACATTAATCTTTCCTCAGGTGTTTCCCTTCTTCTTGTAAACATGCGCTAATCCATCCCCTCTTCAAGCAAGCCTTGCTTAATCCTTTTAAGATGAGAACTATTGCCCCATTTCTCATCTGCCCTTTCCTTCCAAAATTCTGGAAAAAGCAGTTCACATGCAACTCTCCTCTTTTTTTTTGAGAAAATCAACATACTACATGTATCAATCTGGTTTTTATCCTGGTCACTCCACTGAAACACTTCTCCTCCATTCACAAAAGGATTTAATATGCAGAACTGACCATCATCAAGTGACCATCGTCATCTCTTTAGACCTGAATGCAGCCTTTGATCTGGATGATTCATCCTATGCTTCTTCAGCAAATGGCAGATATAGGCCTCACGATACAGTCCTTTCCTGATTTACTTTCACTTTCACTTTCACTGCATTTTTGCAGACTCTAGCGCTACATTCTTTTCTATGACTCATTCATTTCCTTGTGAAGTACGTCAAGGTAACATACTTGCACCACCTTATTTAATCTTTTTCCAACTCCTCTTGCAAATATCATTCAAAATCTTATTTTACGCAGATACATCTTCACTGATGATATCCAAATAGTCAATTATTGTTTATCACAATTTTTTATATATTGCCCTTTGAGGGACATACAGAGCAATTTACATAGTTAAAATAAACTCACATACAGGATAAAAAGTAAGAAAAAGGAACTCCATTGTGAGATAGGAAAGTAGACATACACCAAGCAAACTGGAGGAGGACATACATACTAGAACAAAATCATACCAACATGTCTTAGATAAATTGCAGTGCGCCTAGACTGATTCTTCACCACCACCCTCCCTTCATTCAAAGCAGGACTTACTATTATTGCACAGAGGCTAGAAACCCATGGTATGAAATTAAATCCCTCTAAATAAAAAGCCATATGGATCTCAAGCCAGAAACCTTATCTTTCTCTCATTCCACTTATTAGAAACATAGAAACACGGCAGCAGATAAAGACCATATGGCCTATCAAATCTGCCCTTCCATACTACCTACTAAGCTTTATAGTCCTTTTTCTTTCTTTAGAAATCTATGTTTGTCCCATGCTTTCTTGAATTCGGATAGTCTTTGTCTCTACTACCTCCGCTGGGAGATTATTTCATGCATCTACCACTTTTTCCATAAAGAAATATTTCTGCAAATTACTCCTGAGTATCTCCTTTCACCTTCATCCCATACTCTCGTTGCATAGCTGTCTTTCAATTGGACAGAAGTACTTCACCCCCTATACTGTACCGCTCCCTTGGATTTTTGCAACCCAAATACATGACCCTGCATTTTTTAGCATTAAATCTCAGCTGCCAAATTCTCAACCATTCTTCAAGCTCTGCTAAATCCCTCCTCATGTTATCTACACCTTCCTGAGTATCTATTCTATTGCAGATTTTGGTATCATCTGCATAGAGGCAAACCTTACTCGATAGCCCTTTTGCAAAATCACTTATAAAAAAATGTTAAAAAGAACTAGACAAAGGACAGATCCCTGCAGCACATCACTGGTAACATCCTTCTCCTCAGAGTGAGCTCAGTTTACCTATACCCTTTTCGCCTCCCACTCAACCAATTTCTAACCCAGTTAGTCACTTTAGGGTCCATCCCTAGGGCTCTCAATTTATTGATAAGTTGCCTATGCAGAACAGTCCTTTTTCTGACTGTCTCTCCATTTTGTTTTGCAAAGTATATTCTTCCTTTTCCTTTAATATGCAGATTTCTGCCATTGTTAAATCTAGCTTCATTTTCCTTAGACAGATATGCTCTATCAAACTGTTCCTGGACCTGGCTCACTTTGAGACTACTACCTTTGTACTTATTCTAAATCAACAGACTACTGTAACTCCCTCTATCATGGCTTGACTCACTCTGCCTTACATTATTTTCAATAGATCCAACATTCTGCAGCTCATCTTATCTAAAAAATGCCAAGAAATTGGATCATATTACTCCTATAATTCAGTCTGTTCACTGGCTTCTAATCTCTTTCATGATTCAACTCAAAATCCTTGTCATTATTCACAAGATTTTATATACCAGCACCCCTCTCTATCTTTTTTATCTGTTGATCAGCTCGTATAAACTAATTAATACTGTCAAAAACCTACAATCTTTAGCTGGATACTATTACAGAAAAAGCCTTCTCCTATTTTGGCCCCCTTCTTCGGAACTCTTCCCCTTGAAGAACCACATAAGTAAGATCATTGTATCAAATAATAAACCAATGTTTCATCTTTAAATAAACACTGCAACTCATTGCACCATATTAACCAAAACTATACTTGTGAGTCAAAGAGCTTCATGTGGAAGAACCACTCAAAGAGAAATATAAGAATAAGAGTCACCTCCTATGAAATGGAGAAAATATGCAAACAAGTCTTAGCTGCAAACTGAGATTAAATGAATGCCTTATATCAGAGATATAACTAATTTAGTCACTATTCATGACAGTCTTTGTTTCTTGTCAGATGTCAATGATTGTAGGAACAAACTGTTTACAATACGCATTTATTAATAACTTTTCTGGCAGTTTAACAAGAACCTCTAAGCCTTCTGCCTTAATCATATGTCACCTCCAACACATACACTCATTTCCCCATACAGGCCTACTATTAGTCATCTTCTTCAGAGTTTTATTTTCACACACCACTGAGAAGCTAACAAACTTAACAAAGTATAAATATGCTGTGTACTATGTTCAACTTCACAAAAGTCTACTGAACAGGTCAAAGGATCTCACTGACGACTCTCCTATCGATTCTCATTCATCATCATATTACTCATCACGTCTGGTGAATCAGTATCACCAGTCAACAGAACTGATGCAAGCTGAAAACCAAAAATAAGCTCCTTTTCTTCAAAGGCCTCAATCTAACATTAATTTAAAACATCCATGAAAGAGAGCGCAATTGTGATAAATAGGGAAAAGTCCACATTCGTCAGGGCCTAACCTGGCATGAGTGTGGTAGAGAGAATCGACCCAGTGCATGCATGAAGGATGAACCAGGGCTGGAGCATAAAGCAGGCCAAACCAGAGATGAAGGAAAAAACAGCAGTCATGAGTGGTGATGGGTCATAATAGAAGCATATCAGGACCAACAAAAACTGTTGAAATATTTAAATTCTGACATCTGCGCAGGACTGGCTGCACCTGATGCAAGGCACTGAGTTCTTTTGCTCCCCCCCTCATGGGAAGGAGCTGTCTACATGCCCTCAGAGCATGATTAACGGAATGGAAATATCAACTGGAAGTCAAGTCTAATGCCCCTGGCTATGAAAATATAAAAATTAAAGAAAGACAAAGCATAATCAAAACTATAAGGAGGGGAGGGGATGGTCTCTGCTCCTCTGGCATACTATCTTCTACACTAGCAGGACTGTAATGGGAAAGGCCTGGGGGGGGGGGGGCACAGTAAAAGCAGTAGAAGGACAGGAAAGGGAAGGGAGCCATACCCTAGGCAAGGGGGGCTCAGAGGTTGCTCCCACTTGCCCAAGGTGTAACCCCAAGGCACATAGTCTAATGGGTAGGGATGCCTCACTGTCCTTGTGCAGACCTAGCTGCCTGCCCACTAACCAGAAACAAAACCCACTAAAACCATAGTAAAAAAAAGGAGGAAAAAAAGAAAAGGGTTAACAAAGGACACCTTGGGAAACTAAATAAGAACAGAATGAGGGAAGGAAAGAGGGGTGAGGAAAAAGAGCACCCCAGTGACAGCTCACTGACTGACAAATTGTTGCAATATGCCAGTGAACATTACATGGAAATAGTTCACTTTGGTCCTGGCCCACAGTACGGCGGGTCCCACCCAGCCAGTGTATTTCTTCTGGTATGCTAGAAAGCATCCTTAGCAGTGGCCAGGAGATAGCTGACCAGAAGGTCCCTTGTACATTTGGGGTCTCTGGACAGAGCGAACTTGTTGATAAACAAGCAAAGGGTAAAGTTCAGATAAAAATAAAGAATTAAACCAGAAAGAAAATCCAGAAATGAAACTAAATGGGGTCACCCTAAGACCATGTGGGTAAGATTTTCATCCTGCCCACAGAAAGGACAGAAAGGGGACAAGTTCCTGGTCCCCCTCTTTAAAAACCTTTGGGTGACCATCACTCTGTATACTAGCTTCCAATAAGGATCCCCACTAAATTTGGGAATTTATTTATTTATTTTTTTAGCTTTATCTTTATAATGCCTTTCTCTGGGTCAAGACGGTTTACATAGAACAATTGCTGATACATTGAACAGTGGTGTGAAACTATATACAGCATGCAGACAAGACCCCAGGGGATCTTAACTATCTACAGATTGTAGCATTGATATGAGTTATATACAGTAAGCAACCAAGTTCCCGGGGGGTGGGGGAATTTTAACTATCTATATTTCAGACTGAGTGCAGGTTAAATGCTATCTATTATGTTTGAATCTTGTGGGGGGAGGGGAGGGGTTATGCTGTTGTAATGAAATGTTCCATGAATAGATGCATCTTTAGGTGTTTTTGGAAAGTCTTGAGGTCGGCAACGAGTCTGAGATTGTCCAATAGTCTGTTCCATATGGATGGTGCATATAACTGGAATGCTCTTTTACAAGCTAGTCAGATTGATTTAGTCCTGTTGTGAGAGATGGTCAGGGCATTTATTGTGGATGTTTGTATGGTTCTTTCTGGTTGTGAGGGCTATAAAAAAGAGCTGAGGTGTAAGGGAAGGTCCGCGTGGATGGCTTTATGGGTTAACATTATTATTTTGTACTTTATGCAGCCCAGTAGAGGGAGCCAGTGTAACAGAGTCATATGGTCTTGTCTTCTTGCTTTTTGTAGGTTTTGCGCGACTGAGTGAAGGGCTGTTTGGAGCCTAGAAGTGTAGATTGTGGTAGTCCTTGGTAAATGGCATTGCGGTAGTCTAGGTGGGGTATTACTGTTGTTTGTAGTATCTCTGGAAGTCTTCTAGCTCGAGGAGTGGTCATAGTCATTGTAGAGTCTTTGTTTTGTGGTAGATTGTTTTGGTGGTTTTGTTTATATGGGTTTTGAATGTTAGATGTTGGTCTAGAGCAGGGGTGTCAAACTCAAATACACAGTGGGCCAAAATGTAAAACTTGAACAAAGTCGCGGGCCAGCATTGAACAAATGAACCTTTTAATATGGACCCAAACAAGATTTGCTTTAACATTAAATATGAAGCAACACTTATGACTATACAATTTATAACTTAATAGTTCAGATATGCAAAAACCAATTTCAAATAAAAAAAATCATCAATGACATTCATTTATTAAATAAGATTTAAATAATAATAAATAATTTTTAAAATAAAACAATAATAATAAAATTAATCAACCATTCAAGCCCATGTCTTGGAGTAGCAAGAAAAAGTGCATAAAGAAAACGTTAATTATTGCTCAGTTTGCTGCACACTGATCTAATCTGATGTGCCCAAGCCAGATACCTGGCATCTCTTCTTGGATGATAGTTCATCAATGTCTGGGCTCAGGCTTTGAGCTGAGGAAATCCTCAGTATCGAGCGAAGGTGTTCATCAGTCAGACGTCTCCTGTGAGATGTTTTGGTCATCTTCATCGAGGAGAAAAGTTGCTCACACAGATAAGTGCTGCCGAACATGGAGAGCATCTGAGCAGCTTGGGTGCGGAGCTGAGGCATTGTGTCAGGGATGAACTGTGGAAACTGGGCGGCGCCCACAGCATCATACTTTGACTTCAGCGTGTCATTATACTGGAGTTCAATTAGCTCCATTTGGAGGTTGGTTGGTGCGTTTTCCACATTAACTGCAAAGGGATTACTGAGCAGTTCAAACCTACATTTCTGGACATCAAAGTCGGCAAATCGCCGGCTAAACTCAGCGCCGAGTACACTGAGTTTTTCAGCAAACTGTGCGCATGGGAACAAGTTGGTAAAGAACTGCGTTTTCATGGTTTGGCAGCAGGGAAAATGGCCAAGGTTTCTTTGCAGCATCTGATTCTCCCACAGGTACAGTTTAGTTTTAAAAGCCCTCACTGCAGCGTACATGTCTGTGATGATGCGCCCCCGCCCCTGAAGCTGCAGGTTCAGCGCATCGAGATGGCTCGAGATGTCACACAGAAAGGCCAGCTCACACAAACTTTTTCTCCTGAAGCTCTGCTGTGTCCTTCCCTTTGCTTTCCAGAAACTGACATATTTCCTCATGCAGCTCAAAACATCTATTCAGTACTTTTCCTCGGCTTAACCATCTCACCTCTGTGTGATACGGCACGTCTGCGTATTCCGAACCACACTCCTCCAGAAAAGACTTAAACTGGCGGTGATTCAGACCTTTGGCTCTTATAAAGTTAACTACTTGTGTTACTGTGGTCATAACATGTTCCATCTTTAGGGCTTTGCCACACAATGATTCCTGATGTATGATGCAGTGATAAACAGTTAGTTCACCTGCACAGTTCTCTTCCTGCATCTTCTCCCGGACCCTGCCCACCAGTCCACTTGTTTTACCGCACATCGCTGGCGCACCATCTGTCGTTAATCCCACGAGTTTATCCCACGGCAGCTTTATTTCAGTTACGCATTTGGAAACCTCCTCAAAAATGTCCTTTCCTGTGGTTGTGCCATGCATTGATTTGAATCCCAATAGCTCCTCCGTAACACACATATTTGAGTCCACTCCACGGATGAAGACTGACAGCTGAGCAGTATCAGATGCGTCGCTGCTCTCATCCACAGCAAGGGAGAATGCAACGAAATCTTTTCCCTTTTCCAAAAGCTGGTCATACAGATTGGTGGCAAGATCACATGTGCGATCAGCTACTGTGTTTCTGCTCAGGCTCACGTTTGAAAAGGCTTGCTTTTTCTCTGGGCACACGATGTCACAAACTTTCAACATGCACTTTTTCACAAACTCTCCCTCATTAAAGGGCCGGGCTGATTTTGCGATCTCTGCTGCCACAATATAACTAGCCTTTACAGCAGCCTCACTTTGTGATGTGGCTTTTTTGAACATATTCTGTTGTGAAACCAAACTTCTTTTCATCTCCTCCACTTTCTGGCTCCTTTGAGTCATGTCCAGGTCCTTGTACTTGTCATGGTGTTTTGTTTCATAGTGTCGTCGAATGTTATACTCCTTAGTTATAGCCACGTTGACTCCACAAATCAGACAAACAGGTCTGTCTTTTACATATGTAAACAAATATTCTGTCTCCCACCTGTCCAGAAAGTTCCTGTTGTCTGCCTTTCTTTTTGCCATTTTTGGGAAGGGGTTCCACAGTGACAGTTGTAGCTTGAGATCGCTATGACTTCTGTCACACAGGAGAGGGCGTTTCTGGGACCTGTCCTGATTGACGCGCCAAAACAACAGCAAGGCATTATGGGATTTGTAGTATTAGCGATGAATGAATGTGCTGTACAATACCGGCGGGCTAGCTGTAGTAGTCATTTGGTATAGCCTCGCGGGCCAAATATAATTACACTACGGGCCAAATTTGGCCCGCGGGCCAGAGTTTGACACCTATGGTCTAGAGTGACTCTGAGGTATTTGACCTCAATCTTACCATGAATCGGGGTACAAATGGGGTGTCTCTCGTTATGTAGAGGGCTTCTGTCTTGCTGAAATTAATTTGCAGGTTGTTGTCTCATAGCCAGTCAGCAACTTCCATGAAACAGTCTTGGTAGGCAGAGGGGATGGGTTGGTTTGTGTTGATTTGTCCTTATATCATAATATCGTCCACGTAAAAGGTATATGTGCAGACTGTGTGATCTTATGACTGTGCAGATTGAAAGTAGGTAGAGGTTGAAGAGAATGGCAGGTAGGGTGGATCCTTGGGGGACTCCCTGCATTTGCTTGTATGGGATGGAGGTGTTGTTTTCTATCTTTATCTGTTGGCGCCTGTCTGTGAGGTATGATGTGAACCACTTGAGTATGGTGTCCTGAATTCCATCAGCGCAGAGACATTGTAGTAGGAGGTGGTGGTTTACAGATACAGAGACTTCCAGCGGGACCCCTCCTCACCCCCCCAGATGTTCCCTACAGATAATGTATTGGTGGAAGGCAAGGGCAAGGTAGTGCTATATGTGAACCAACAGCAACTAGCAATCATCCCATTGTATGGAAGGACCTCTGGGGAATCACCTGCAGCCTACTAAGGCTGCAAAGTTGGAGAAGCTGATCAAAGAGGGTTCTATAGGTGTCAACCTAGGCCCTGTAGACATGGCTGGAGGGGTGGGGGTTAAGGGCAGGGAGGAACTTTCAATCCTAAGAGGCCTCTCTACCAGGATGGCTTAACTTGGAGCTAAGCAACTCTTGACCCACTGAAGAAACCTGTTGGCAGCAGATGGGTTAACGCTACCCTCCCACTGGGCTATCTCTGAGAGTTCAGGCAACCACTGCTGATAACATTCCAGTAGGTCCTGACCTTGGTGACTCCAGCTGTCATAGGGTCACTCAACACCTTCACACTCAAACTGGGTTTATGGAAGAGGGGCTCCCCCATAAAGGTTTCCCTGCAACAGACCACTAGCTCTCTTGCCATGAACAGAAAGTTACAGGCCTTAAAAATCTCTCAGTAGAAGAACAGTTGCTGCTGCAGGTAATGAGCATATCCTGCCATATCAACAATGAAAAGCTTCCAATCGTACTGCAACTCAGATACCTGGCAGAGAAAAAACGCTGATACACAACATTGCCGTGCCGAGGACTTAATCAACTAAAGAAATCCTCAGCATACTATTAATTACTCACTACAATCAATTATTACATGACCTCCAGAAAACAACATAGACTAATTACTTCAAGAAGGAGAAAAGACCTTAGTAATGTAAACTGTTCCTTTATAGAGCAGTTATTCACCGCCTCAAGGGGAACTGCTGCCACTATCATCACAGGTATAAAAAAAATCCTCGCTTTTTAATTAAAGTAATACCTATTCAACCACACAACCTTCTTCCTATAGAAGTGTTAACCAAACCAGCAGCAGCTTTCTAATACTTTTCAATAATCACACAATCACATATATGCATAATTCCAATCATATAGGAACTGACTGCACCATATGTCAGTTTTGCTCCAAGCCAGTAATCTGTAAAGAGAGAGAAGATAAACTGAAAACAACTCTTTTATAAAGAACTAACTGCCAATCACAGCCACTTAACTTTAAGGCATCCTTTCTGGAGATCTTCCACCGAAAAAGCCATATGAAGTCTTTGTTTCGCAGACAATGCTTCATCAGGGGTTACTTCTTCTATCAATACTGATGATCATCCTGGCTCTAATTACCAAGCTATGCCAGGAGGTTTAAATTCTTATGAGAACCAATGAAAAGGGAGATGTGGTAGCAATCAGCTACATCATTAACACGTCATTTCTAGCTAAATAAAAATTTAGCCACTATAGAAACATACTCCATAGTGTTTAGCTCAAAAATTCTTCTCTGTTCACACTGAAATAAAATGCCATCCCAGTCTCCACCACAAATGTTATAAGGCAGGCATGTCCAACAGGTAGATCGCAATCTACCTGTAGATCGCGGAGTGGTCAGAGGTAGATCGCCAGCCCCACTTGGCTCCATCTCTCCAGCACCTCACCCCATCGCTAGGAGAGAGCTCGTGCCAGCAGGTCGTCTGCCGAGGGCTTGCTGCCGCTGCTGATCCTTTGCCTGTCTTTTTTCCCTGCCTGCGGAAATCTTGCCTGCGGGTGTATTGGGGGCGCTTGTTGTTTTTGTGCCAATAGTTTGTGGGTACCCCGGGGGGCTGCCGCCAGCATCCTGCAACGAGACTCCACAGGCCCGGCATCATACCTGGTCTCCTGCCTCTCAGAATCACCCATTCCTGCCCCCACCCCAACACCCCTTAGAAGTGTGTTATATACCGAGCGATATCCATTTGCCCGAGCTTTACCTGAATACACTTACTGTATTAATTGTGTCATGTGCTGGTCATTGGTCGCTTTATAGTTCGCTTTCATTAAACGTTTTCAGGCAGACACAACAAAGTGATTTGGTGATTTTGGTGGGCTTTTCCAATTTTGTTCTAACTTGCCTATGCCTTGCCTTTGAATTGGTTCAAACCACCGTGACTTTTGCTTGCCTCTGCAATTTTATTTTGCCTAGCCTTTGCGTTGATTCTATCCTGCAATGTTATTTTGCCTTGCCTTTGCGTTGATTCTACACTGTGTGCAGAATTTATTAAATCGCGTGTGGTGGTATTTGCACTTATTTGGCGGTATTTGATTTTATCTGGTTTGCTGGACAGGTGTTTGAGTTTTTTGATGATTGGTGGTATTTGATTATTGGTGCCAGTATGATGAATTCTTATTTTTACTTTTAGAACTGCATGTGTGGTTTTGGCATCTCCAGTCCTTGTATTGCACATCATCCAGAGGTCTTCAGTTCCTATTGATCTTTAATACTTTGGGACAGTGACAGTTTTGGACCAGATTCAGCCAGTGTTTATACTAACTTAGCAGATTTGGCCTTCTTACATGCAGCCACCCCAGTATAACGAAGATGAGTGTTCCAAAGAAGAGCAAAACCTACCACTTTCATGATGAATGGGAAATGGACTACTTCTTCATCATGGTGAAAGACAAGTGTTGTTGTCTAATTTGTAACGCCCCAGTATCCTTGCCCAAAAAGGATAATCTGGAATGTCACTATAAGGCTCTTCATAGCAATAAGTTTGATGCTGATTTTCCACCCAAAAGTGAAATTCGTAAACTGAAGCTCAAAGAACTTAAATTGAAATTGGCTACTCAGCAACAATTGATGGTGAAGTCAAGGTCACATTCGGTCAATGCAACCATAGCATCCTTCAAGGTCGGCAACCTGATCGCAAAGAAATGCAAACCTTTCACTGAAGGGGAATTTGTAAAAGATTGTTTTCTTGAAGCAGCTGACAATCTTTTTGAAGGATTTAAAAATAAGAAAGAGATCATAGCTGCTATTCAAGATGTACAATTGTCAAGAAACACCGTCGTGCAGCGAATAGAAAAGATGTGTGGAGACACAACTGAACAATTTTTTTGGAGGATGTTTCAAATTGTGTTGCTTTCTCACTCCAACTGGATGAATCTACAGACATAAGAGACATAGCCCAGTTACTAGTCTTTATCTGGATGGGTTTTGAAGACTTTAGTGTTAAAGAAGAACTACTTGGAATGATTTCTTTAAAAGGGAGAACTACCAGTCAGGAAATATTCAGTTCTTTCCATTCTTTTGTGATAACGTGTAGTCTTCCATTGCATAGACTTGTTTCCATCACTACTGATGGAGCAAGAGCAATGACAGGTGAGGTTACCAGTTTCATAGCCCTCTGTAGACAGCATGACGACTTCCCAGATTTCCTTTCTTACCACTGCATCATTCACCAGCAAGTTTTGGCAAGCAAGAGACTCAATACAAAGACTGTCATGGATATCACTTTCAAAATTGTAAATTCAGTTCGTGGAAGATCACTTCAAAGACGGCTTTTCAATCTTACTCTTGATGAAGGGGCAGTGGAAATCATTTTGCACACAGATGTAAGGTGGCTAAGTAGGCACAAATTTCTGCAAATATTTCATGATTTGCTGAATGAAATAAGAAGTTTTTGAAGAAGAGGGGTGATGACCAAGCATAGTTGGAAGATGAGGAGTTGTTATGTGATCTGGCATTTCTCGCTGACTTTACAGGCGAACTAAATGATATGAACCTTGAACTACAAGGTAAAAACAAATGCATTGGCGAGATGATGAGTACAGTTTCATCCTACAAGAGCATATTTGAACTAATGATGACTGACTTTGCAAACAACACTTTTGATAATTTTCCTAATACGCAGGACCATCTGGGACAATATCCAAATTTTGTTTTTCAGAACGAGAAGTATGTGACAGAAATCTGTTCTGTTATCCAGGAATTTGAAAATAGATTCTGTGACTTCCAAAAAATTGGAACAGTTGTGGAGTACTTGTCATACCCATTCAAAGTAGATGTGGACATTAAAGAAACTGTATAAAGTTAACCTCGATCTTGATCTCCGATCATGGTAGTCAAGTGCCACAGTTATACCTACTATTTGTATCATAGTTAATTGTTACTTGTTACCTAGTTATATTACTTATATTGTTTTCCTTGTTCCTTGTAAACAGTTGTAAGATACTGTATTTTAATGTTTCATGTAAACCGTCTTGACTTGTAGAAAGACGGTATATAAAAAACTGTTAAATAAATAAATAAATAAATAAACTGCAGCTGCTATCAGTAAAAAATGACTCATTGAACAAGCCATCTCTTGAAAACAAAATGTTAACCCTTAAAAATTACATTCTTCTCAATACCCATGCTGAGCAAGAATCGTTTTGGAAGCTAGTGCCTAGAGACAAATTTCCCAACTTGAGAAGATGCAGTGAAGTTGTACACTCTTGTTTCAGTTCAACTTATTTGTGTGAATCTATGTTTTTCCATCTGAAAATAACAAAGAATACACAACGTTCCAACATGACAGATGAACATCTCCAGGATTCCCTGAGACTGGCCCTCATGCAATATTCACCCAACTTCAAAAAGCTGGTGGATGAAATGCAGGCTCAGACGTCTCACTAATGAGCAAGAGCGAAATATTAAAGATTGTGCAAGATCAGCCTGGATCAATACTCGACCTAAATTTAACACAAATTACTCAATAAAAGTTAAAGAAAGTTATTAAGACAATTAAAGAAAGTTATTACTCAATAAAACTTTAAAAAAAAATGTACTTTCCATTTCCCCTTGCAGTTCTTACTGGATCTTCATCTCTCTGTTCTATTTTTGCTTAATTTGCTTAACAGCTGATCACATCCAAGTAAATGACAGAAGGTTCATTAAAAATGGGGGGAATCCTCCAACTTTATTGGGTTAAAATTTAATTTGAAACTAATTTGAAACTTAATTTTCATGGTGGTAGATCACCGGCACTTTTGGCTGGAAAAAGTAGATCACGACCTGTTTGAAGTTGGACATGCCTGTTATAAGGTATATGATCTAATACCATGCATATCAAGTCCAAAAAATCATGCTTGTATTCTTGGCAATGGCTCACCATTGGTGCATCTAACTTTCCCTTTAACAAACAGTACTTATGTTCTGTAAGGTGAGTCTTTAACTTACGCGTTGTCTTGCCTATATATACCTTATATTGATATCTAAGGTTGCGCTCAAAAATAACAAATTAATGCTTAAATATGTATCTCAGCTACTTAAGGGTTTACTTATCATATCTTCAGATTTCCAAAGGTCTCAGTTTCTAGCCAGCCGGGCTAATAGATTATACTCTCCACAGCTGTAGCGGCGCTTTTCTAACAGCTGGTCAAACAAGAAAAGAGACAGAACATAGGAAGACACGAAAGGTCGGCAGCATCGTTTTGTACATGAACTTAAGGCAATGAGGTTCTCCTGATGAAACCACAGGCTGTGAAACGCCGCAGTGGGACCCCTATGAGAGCGTTGGGAACTCAGTGGAACTCAGTGGAATTAGCATACAGACTCCAATCTATGCAATATTTCTGAGAGCTTGGATTACAACAGCTAAGTGCCAGCTAAGTGCTATTTTTTTGGAATATATGAGTGATTCTGATATACACGTTCTATGATACCAAGCCTTAAAGACTGATATTATTATTTTTAGTAGTGCGGGGGCTGTTCTAACAAATTGATTTCCATAAAAAAGGTCATTGATGTGACTATCAGCTACAGCTGTGGAGAGTATAATCTATTAGCCCGGCTGGCTAGAAACTGAGACCTTTGGAAATCTGAAGATATGATAAGTAAACCCTTAAGTAGCTGAGATACATATTTAAGCATTAATTTGTTATTTTTGAGCGCAACCTTAGATATCAATACTAGCTCGCTCAGTTAGAGACCTTGGATTTTTATATATACCTTATGACATGGGCACCTCAGGGCATACGAGGTGTTTGACAAAAAAGAAACAAGACTGTCCCATAAATGTTTTATTACAAACTCTACAGAGAAATTATGCATTGTCCCCTTCAAAGTAATCCCTCCCAGAGGTAATGCACCTCTGCATTTGCTTCTGCCACGTACGGAAGCACTCGGTAAAGTCCTCCTCCTTGAGGTCCTTCAGCTCCCTCATCACAGTGGCCTTGATCTCTTCTACAGAAGCAAAATGAGTTCCTTTGAGCACAATCTTCAGCCTGGGGAAGAGCCAGAAGTTACACAGTGCGAGATCTGGGGAATAAGTAGGGTGGTTGAGAGCTGTGATCTGTTTGTTGGTCAAGAACTGCCTCACACTGAGCATGGTGTATGCAGGCGCGTTGTCATGGTGGAGCAGCCATGACTTGTCTCTCCACAGAGCCCATCTTCTGCGCCAAACCTAGTCATGGAGGCAATTGAGGACCTGCTGGTAGAAGTGCTGGTTGACTGTCTGACCCTCAGGCACAAATTCATGATGGACCACTCCCTTCTGGTTGAAGAATGCGATCAGCATCCTTGATTTGGACATGCACGCCTTCTTGGGTCTGGGTGACAGTCGAGTATTCCACTTCAGGCTCTGTCTCTTGCTTTCAGGGTCGTACTGGAAGACCCAAGTCTCGTTTCCTGTGATGACTTGGCCAACAAACTCTGGATCTTCTCCAATCTTCTCTAGCAAGTCTCGACAAACATTGACCCGGTGCTCCTTCTGGTCGTCCGATAAAAGCTTGGGCACCATCTTGGTGCACACCTTCTGCATCCCCAGATCCTGCATCAAGATGGTCCACACTGACTCCCTGTTCAGGCTGAGCTCCTCAGCTATCATCCGCACTGTCAATCTGCGATCATTCCACACCAGCTGGTTCACTCTGTCAATGTTCTTAGCCGTCTTTGTTGTGGAAGGCCATCCTGACTTTGGGTCATCCTCCACCTCCTCGCAGCCAGTCTTGAAGCATTTGTGCCACTCGAAGACTCGTGGCCTTGATATTGCATCTTCTCCATAAGCCTTTTGGAGAAGTTGGAGACACTCAGCTGGGCCCTTCTCCAACTTAACCAGAAATTTCAAGTTAATTCTTTGCTCCATATTTCTGCCACCACCAAAGCGATGGAGCAGTGTGCTACCAAAAAACATGAAAAAGAAGAACAGAGTGAGAGAGATAAAAAATATTATAGCAGAATAGTGGCAAGATGTTGCACAACACAGTGACATAAGCAGTTAACCAACTGGCATTGAGTCAGGGGCGTGGCTGCCACAGTCTTGTTTCTTTTTTTATCACACCTCGTAGACAATGTGATCTGAGGTACATGAAGTAGCAAACTTTGAATGGATCACAGTAGAACCTATTGTTACCCTTGTTCTTTCCTCCATTAGTGGGCAACACTGATAATGACCACAGTGAACGTGTCTGATATCTTTGCATATTTCTGTCCATTGAACTGCTGGACACAAGTAATCCCTCAAGTTGCATCCATGACGGTATACTATCCATACTCTACACTCAGCAAAGCAGGGGTGAGCATGGAGAATAGACCATCTGCTCTTTACAGCTGCTGCTATCTTAGAGGAATAAAATGAATAGGCTAAAATGCAGTTAATACACTCTTCTTGAACTGACAGCATATCATTTCCTCTAGAATCTAAAAGTCATTCACGATGGTTATATGTTGCTAATTTACAAGCCATCTGTATCACTTTTTCAGAACATCCCCTAGTCTTAAACTTCTCCTTGAGTACCTGTGCCTGAGAATGATAGTCCCCCAGCAAGGAACAAATACGTCAATATCGCAGGAACTGAGAGTATGGCAAACTATTCCTCAGCGGTGCTGGATGAAAACTCCTGTAGTTCAATAATGTATTTAGATGAGCTGGTTTTGAATATACTATAGTTACAACTCCCCCCATGGTCTTTTTTATTTTCACATCTAAGAATTCAATGGGGCCGCGGCTCCGATATCACTACCACTGCTTAGTAAACAAGCCCCTAGTAGTTTCCTCTGAGACTGGACAAGGAACTTCGAGGAGGGACTCGGGGTAGTCAATTGGCTCCAGAGAATACTTGCCTCTAGCTGAGTCACCATCAGGATCCTGCCTTGGAAAGACACCAGTTGAAGCAGGCCTTGACCATAACCTCAGGCAGACTTCCACCTTCTTCACTAGCTCACACCAGTTGAAGGAGGCTATGGTTTCTGTGACTGAAAGGTGGGCCCATAAGTACTTTAGGGTCTCCATGCCCCAAGAAAAGTTAGTAAACTGGCAAGGAAGCACTTCCACCAGCTGTGGTCCTACCAAAAGGTTCAAGCATTTCACCCAGTTTATCTTGACAGAGGATACAGCTGAATAGATCCACTGGTTGACCTCTATTCTCTCTAGATCTTTTGGGTCTTAAACCACAAGGAGCAGTCATCAGCATAGACTGAATGGGTGATTCACATGTGAGGTTTCTGCAGCACCAGTCCAGTGAGCCACCTGTATAGGATGAACAGGATTGGCTTAATGGTCAGGGCATATAGTTGCCTGCACAAATGGGCACCCCTGATGCAATCCCCTCTTGAATGATAGTGGCACCATCAAGGATCAATTCACTTTGACAAGGCACTCTGTGCTCAAGTAGAGGAGCCAGAGAAGACTAACAAAATGAATGCTGAACCCAAACACTCACAAGGTACCCATAAGGTAATGGTGATTGAACTTATTGAAGGCCTTCTTCTGATACAGCAACAAAAGGTCACCAGCTAGTACTACAAATATAGTGATTTAAACCCTGGACCAAAAAGATATTGTCAAAAATGGTCCGGTCTGGGACTAGTTAGTGCTGGTCAGAGTGAATCATTACTACCATTACAGTGGCTAACCACTGTAACAGTGCTTTGACTAGGATCTTATAATTTGTACAAAGAGCAAGACAGGATGCCAGTTGCTTATGTAAGAAGCCCCCCTTAGGCAAGAGGGTCAACATTGTGAGAAGGCAGGAATCCAGCAGCCTTTCCATCTACTACTACTACTCAACATTTATATAGCGCTATCAGTACGCAGCACTGTACATTACAGACATGTAGGAGACAGTCCCTGCTCATCAGAGCTTACAATCTAATCAAGACAAAACACACAAACACAGAGGGTGTAGGCAGGGGTGGAACAAGGGAAGGAAAAGGAGATCAGGTGAGTCAAGGACAGGAGAGTCAAGATCTAGAAGCGACAGCAAAGAGTTGAACTTTTAACCTGGACTTGAAGAGGGTTAGAGAAGGTGCCTGGCATACAGATACAGGTAGTTTGTTCCAGGCGTAAGGTGCAGCAAGGTAAAAGGAGCAAAGTCTGGAGTTAGCAGTAGGAGTGCGAGGAATAGATAGAAGCAGTTTGTTAGAAGAAAGGAGTTCCCGAAGGGGGTTAAAAGGGGAAATAAGAGATGAAAGGTACTGAGGAGCCGCAAATTGAATGCATTTATAAGTCGGCAGGAGAAGTTTGAATTGGATGTTGAAGCAGATAGGGAGCCAATGAAGTGACCTGAGAAGAGATGTAATATGGGCATGACGAGGCTGGCGGAAGATTAGTCGCGCAGCGGAGTGTTGAACAGATAGAAGGGGAGAGAGATGACTCAGAGGGAGACCAGCAAGGAGCAGGTTACAATAGTTGAGATGGGAGGTGATTAAGGAGTGGATTAGGGTTTTAGTAGTGTGTTCTGAGAGGAAGGGGTGGATTTTGCTAATGTTGTAAAGAAAGAAGCGGCAGGTCTTGGCTACGAGCTGGATGTGTGTGGAAAAGGAGAGAGAGGAGTCGAAAACTACCCCCAGATTGCGGGCCAAGCAAACAGGAAGGATTACAGAGTTATACACAGAGATTGAGAAGGGGGGAAGAGGAGGGGAGGTTGTAGGGGGAAAGATGAGAAGTTCAGTCTTGGCCATGTTCGGCATTAAGCGGCGGTGAGACATCCAAGCAGAGACATCAGAAAGGCAGGCTGAGATCTGGGTCTGGATTGCAGGAGAGATTTCAGGCATGGAGAGGTAGATCTTGGAGTCATTGGCATAGAGATGGTACCTAAAGCCATGGGAAGAGATAAGCGTACCATCTCCAGGGCTTCATTTAGGACCTGCAGGAGATTAGGCCCTAGCAAGTCAAAAAAGCAACTGAAAAATTCCATTGTCAGTCTGTTGATGCCTGGGGACTTCCCAAGTGACATCCAGCTGAGAGCTCATCTAGCCTCTGCTTGTCACCCATAAGAACATAAGATATGCCATACTGGGTCAGACCAGGGTCCATCAAGTCCAGTATTTTGTTTCCAACAGTGGCCAATCTAGGTCATATGTACCTAGCAGTATCCCCAAGAGACACAAGTTCCACAATGCTTGTACTGGGTCAAGCATTGATATCTTCGGTCACTTCTTAATAATGGTTTATGGACCTTTCCTCCAGGAACTTGTCCAAACCTTTTTTAAACCCAGCTACACTAACAGCCTTTACTACATCCTCCGGTAACAAATTCCAGAGTTTGATTACACGTTGAGTGAAAAAATATTTTCTTTTATTAGTCTTAAATAGTTTACCCTGTAGCTTCATTGCATGTCCCCTAGTCTTTCTATATTCTGATAAGGTAAACAATTGATCTACGTTTACCCGTTCCACTCCGTTCATTAATTTATAGACTTCTATCATATCTCCCCTCAGCCGTCTCTTTTCCAGGTTAAAGAGCCCTCACCTTTTTAGCCTTTCTTCATAGAGTATCCTTCCATCCCCTTTACCATTTTGGTGGCTCTTCTCTGAACCTTTTCTAAAATCGCTATATCCTTTTTAAGATACGGCGACCAGAATTGCACACAATTTTCAAGGTGCGGTCTCACCATGGAACGATATAGAGGCATTATAATATCTTTTGTTTTATTTTCCATTCCTTTCCTTATCATACCTAGCATTCTATTTGCTCTCTTGGCCGCCGCTGCACACTGGGCCGAGGGTTTTAACATGGTATCCACAATGACGCCTAAATCTTTTTCCTGGGTGGTGGTTCCTAATATGGAACCTTGCATCGTGTAACCATAGTTTGGGTTGTTCTTCCCTAGGTGCATAACCTTGCACTTGTCCACATTAAATTTAATCTGCCATTTTGATGCCCAGTCTTCCAATCTATCAAGATCCTCTTGCAATTTTTCACAATCCTCTTGGGTTTTAACAAATTTAAATAGTTTTGTGTCATCTGCAAATTTGATAACCTCACTCGTTATCCCACTTTCCAGGTCATTTATGAATATGTCAAAAAGCAGCGGACCCAGCACAGATCCCTGGGGTACACCACTATTCACCTTTCTCCATTGGGAAAATTGGCCATTTAGCCCTACTCTCTGCTTTCTATCTTTTAACCAGTTCCTGATCCACAATAGTACACTGCCTCCTATCCCATGACTCTTTAGTTTTGCCAAAAGTCTCTGATGAGGGACCTTATCAAAGGCTTTCTGAAAGTTCAGATACACAATATCAACCGTCTCACCTTTGTCCACCTGTTTATTCACTCCTTCAAAAGCCCTTGCCACAGGATCATGCTTTCCATCCTTATCTGACATATTTATATGAGGGGAGGGTCCCCCTCAACATCTGGAGTTGTTCTTAGAGTTCTCTCGACAATTGGGAGTGTCAAGCCTCCTGGGGGAGCTCTGGTTCCCTCCCTGAAGCTACCCCTACAGTATAGGCAGTGACTCATTCCCCATGCTACTACTCCCTGCTTCCTCAGAGCTGACTCCTGCATTCTGGGAAACAGCCAGTGGCCTTACCACAGCAGAGACTCCGCGAGTTGAAAGTCGGGACACGGCAGTGGCAGTAGTCACTAGCAGAGCGGGTATGGCAGGGGCAGAGGTAGCCTCAGGGTCAGGCAAGGCCATGGGGACTGGAGATGGCAGCATTCCTTGGTGTTTCAACTGGGGCAATGAAGACCACTGATTTTGCTGGTTTATTTTTATTTTTGCTTGCCATTTTCAGGCAATGACATTAAAGAGGAAAAGAATAAAGGGGGCTGGAGGAGGGAAGAAACAAACCAAAAAACTCCTGTCAAAATGCAGTGGGGAGAAGAAACAGAGGGGAGAAATCATGCTTCTTCTGGCACTAAAAGACTGCCTTCTGGTGGCAGTTAAAGGAGAAAACGAGTCTCAGGGGCTGCCTGAAGATCCAACCAAATTAAAAATTCTCCTCCTGCAGGAAACCTTCCTGCAGAAAGGAGGGAGGAACTAAATTAAAAGCAATGGGCCAAATTATCCTTCACTGGCCCAGGCAAAGGAAGTATGGCACAAGGCAAATAAGAAGTGGGGAAGAAATAAAAAATCCAGGAAACACAAAATGAAGGGGGATAGGAAAAAAAAAGAGAACTAGGTTTGATGAAAAACTTCATGAAAGCCATGGACCGCACTTCGCCAGCTTTCCGATACCTGCATGAAAAATTCCCTCGACTCAGTGAAGCAAAGATTAAAGAGGGAGTTTTTGTGGGTCCTCAGATTCGAGAGCTCTTCAAAGATGACCGGTTCAACAACTTGGTGCAGGGTGATGCGAAACAAGCATGGAATGCTTTTCGCCTAGTGTCAACAAACTTTCTCGGGAATGTTAGGGCAGAAAACTACAAGGAAATTGTAGAAGACATGCTGATGCACTATCAGAAACTTGGCTGCAATATGTCTCTAAAGATCCATTTCCTTGATTCCCATCTCGATTTCTTTCCTGACAACTGTGGTATGGTTAGTGATGAACAGGGCGAACGTTTTTACCAGGATATCGCAACGATGGAGCAAAGATACCAGGGAAAATGGTCCACTACAATGCTGGCTGACTACTGCTGGACACTCCCCAAAGAAGCTCCTGGACAGCTGTACAAGTGTTGTTGTTAAGTGCCTTCGAGTCAGAGTCGACTCATGGCGACCCTCTGGGTAGCTATCCTAAATTGTGTTCGGTCTTCAGTCAGGCGGCTCATTGTTGACTGACTGGTACCCGTAGCTGTTGTTATTGTATCGATCCATCTCATTGCTGGCCTTCCTCTTTTGCGTTGACCTTCTATTTTGCCATGCATGATGTCTTTCTCTAATGATCTCTCTCTTCGCATGATGTGTCCAAAGTATGAAAGGTGAAGTCTTGTCATCTGAGCTTCTAAAGAAAACTTAGGTTTGATCTCCTCTAGTACAGACTGGTTTGTTCTTCGGGAAGTCCATGGTATACACAGTATTCACCGCCAGCACCATAATTCAAAGGCATCAATTTTCTTCCTGTCTATCTTTTTCACTGTCCAGCTTTCAAATCCATATAATGTTATTGAAAATACCATGGCTTGAACAAGTCAAATTGTTGTATGGAGAGAGACATCTCTGCTCTTGAGAATCTTATCTAGGTCTTTCATAGCCATTCTGCCAAGAGCAATGCGTTGTCTGATTTCTTGACTGCTTGTTGCTTCTTTATTGATAGTTGATCCAAGTAGGTTAAAGCTGTTCACGATTTCAATTTCTTCTCCTTCAATGATGAACCTATTGATTATGCCAGTTGTCATCATCTTTGTCTTCTTTACATTAAGGTGCAGACCCATTTTGAGACTATGTTCTTTGATTGTGAGAAGCAAATGTTTCAGATCATCTTCACTTTCAGACAGTAATGTGTTATCATCAGCATAGCGAAGGTTGTTGATGAGTCGTCCACCAATCTTCACACCTCTGTTGTCTTCATACAATCCTGCTTCTCTGATGATTTTTTCTCTATATAAATTAAACAGGTAGGGGGGAAGTATGCAGCTTTGTCTTACACCTTTGCTTATTTTAAACCATTCTGTTTCTCCTTGTTCCATTCGAACTGTTGCTTCTTGATCAATGTAGAGATTGTGCAAGAGTACAATCAGGTATACCCATGCTTCTTAACGTGTCCCAGAGTTTCTCATGGTTTACATAGTCAAAAGCCTTGCTATAGTCGATAAAGCACAAATAGATATCCTTTTGGTATTCTTTAGTCTTTTCAAGGATCCTTCTCACATCCGCAATGATGTCTCTCGTTCCTCGCCCTTTCCTCAACCCTGCTTGCACTTCAGGTAGTTCTTGTTCCAGGTATGGTTGTAGTCTCTTTTGAATAATCTTCAGTAGAATCTTGCTGGCATGTGGGATCAGAGCGATTGTGCGATAATTCCCACAGTCAGTTGGATCACCTTTCTTTAGTATTGGTATAAACACAGATCTTTTCCAGTCAGTTGGCCATGATGTTGTCTTCCATATTTCTTGGCAGAGCCTTGTAAGTACGGTAACAGCTGCATCAGATTACTGTAATACTTCTATGGGAATGCTATCAATGCCTGGTGCTTTGTTCTTTGATATGGCTTTCAATGCTGCTTCAACTTCTTCTTTCATCACCAATGGTTCCCGATCATAAGGTACAGGTTGAAACGGCTGTTGGTCCACTTGATCTTTATCACATAAAAACTCTGTATATTCCTTCCACCTTTTCTTCGCAGCATCATTCAACATAGAACCTTGAGCATCTTGTAACATTCCAATTCGAGGCTGGAACTTTTTCTTTAACTCTCGTAGCTTTAGGAAAGCCGATCTTGTTCTTCCTCTAATAGTTTCTACTTCTATTTTCTTGCATGCGTCGTTGTAGTATTTTTCCTTGTCCTATCTTGCTGCACTTTGGAAATCTCTGTTGAGTTCTGTGATTGTCTTTCTTTCTCCTCTGGCAATTTTCAGAGTTTCTTCCATCATCCATTCTGTCCGTTTTTTCTTTTTCACTTTTTGTAGAGACTTCTTGCTTTCTTCCAACACAACCTTCTTGATGTCATTCCATAACTCTTCTGGAGCTCTGTCATTTATATCTAAAGCAGCAAATCGATTTTGCAGGCAGTCTTTAAATTCCAGTGGTATATTCTCAAGGTCATATTTTGCTGCAATCATGAGTGGTTTGCTCTTTTTCAACTTTAGCTTGAGTTTGCATACTAGTAGTTGATGATCTGTACCACAGTCGGCTCCAGGTTTTGTCTTTGTTGATGTTATAGAGCTTTTCCATCGTTGATTTCCACAGACGTAGTCAATTTGATTTTTATACAATCCATTGGGTGAAGTCCATGTGTACAGTCGCCGCTTGTGTTGCTGGAAGAAGGTGTTTGAGATGAATAGATCGTTGGTCTTGCAGAATTCTATCAATCTTTCTCCAGCTTCATTTCTGTTGCCAAGTCCATATTTTCCAACTACTTTGCCTTCTTCTTTGCTGCCAACATTTGCGTTCCAGTCACCCATGACTATCAGGATATCCTGTTTGCATGTTCTGTCAATTTCAGCTTGTACTTGTTCATAGAACTCTTCAATTTCATTCTCCTCTGCAGCTGTTGTTGGAGCATATACTTGAATTATAGCTGTACAAGAGACAAGTGAAAAAATCTAAGAAATAGTCTATGACTTGGATTTTTTACAGATATTAACCGAAGGCCTATTATATTTACTATTGACATGCATTTTGTGATGTAAACATTAATTCTTGTAGATTACAAAAAAACTAGAGCCAACTTTGCAATTTCACTGTCATATTCGTGTTCAGCATATAAAAATTGATAAGAAATGACTATTTTTATTTCAGTAACATGACTTTTGTAAAAATTTGCTGACCAGTGAAATCAGAGTAGGTTATGTGCATACCTGCTGCACGAGTTAGGTAATCTGTTATAAAATGATCCTCTATGAGGGAAATTTCCAAAGACATTTCAGCAGGTAAGAAAATGCTTTACCCATGAAAATGGGATTTTATAAAATTGACTAAGTATAGGTAAAAGTATGCATGTAATATCATTGAGCATGTCCTTTTACCTGCAGTGGGGTGAGATGTTCCTGGCAGCAACATTTGCAATTACACACACAATTTTTTGTACTTTACTCTTTTAACAAACCACACCCTATGCAATATTGAATCTTCACAAGCATACTCATGCATTTGGAGTGAAAGAGTAGCCTAAGGGTTACACCAATGGCTTGGTATCCAAGTGACCAGCGTTTGATTCCCACTAGTACTTCTTGAGGCCTTGGGACTTAACTCTCCATTACCTTGGAAGAAAGGCCTGCCAATCTCTGCTGGTCACACTGCCAAGAAAACCCAGGAGTTAGCACCAACTCAAAGGCAGGCATTGCATTGCTCATGCTTTCACTCAGAAAAATCATCCATAGAAATTGGCAGGTATGTGTGGGTGCTTTTCTTACACGCACGATTTGATTTAGAAAATCCCACAAGTTGAGAAGTATGTGGGTATTTTAAACCCTTGTGAGTAGTTATAAAATTCCACAACTTAATTCTGAACACCGGGGCTAGCTTTTTTGCTAATCATTTTAAATCTTCTCCAGGGCTTGCCGAACAGTGAGTTTTTTTAGAGTGCAAAACTGGTATTCCTTTTCTCGCCACTAATGGTGTGACCTTGAGCAAGTCACTTATTAATCGCCAAGTGCTCAAATGTAAATTCTTTTTGAAAAAAAAAACCTGTATAGCTGGGTACATTGACAGCACTTTATAAATAGTACTTTTGGCTTCCAGACATATGAAGCAGTAATATATGGCTTGGCTAACCAATGTCCCAGGTGCAGTTGATTATTTTTCCTCTTTATTCAACATATTCATTTTTTATTTCCTCCCAGGTGGCTAGATAACTGTTTCTATTTTTTCTTTTCCCTCCTCTTTCATATTGCATCTCAGGCTCTGAAACGTGACAGCAGTGTCTTGTTTTACTTTAACTATTGCTTTGTTGGATTCCTCAAGGAAAAATTAAACTGAAACCAAAAACAGGACACAAAAAGGAATTTCACAGGAAGAAAATGCCAAATCCTATCGTATTTCTTCACGGTGATAAAGAGAAACACCAGTGAAAGAGCACTGATCTCTTCCCCTATTACTGCCCTGTCTCTTAAGGAAAATTACTGATGTAATTAATGGTGGTAATGCACATTATAATTTATAGTAATGTAATTTGACATCTGTGGCCTACTTTTCCAGTGCGGGGATAATCAAGGCAGAGAGTGAAAATTGTTTTTACCCCTGTACATTCAAATGAAATAACCCCCACACAATCTCAAAATAAATTCCACAATACAGTTCATGGAAATGGCTGTGCATATCTATCCACTGCCAATGAAATTTCCAAACTCTCTTCCAACATATCTCCTGGCTAAATGGATCTCAATTCCGTGACCTTGCACCATGGGACCCTGTTTATTTATTAGTATGTAGCTCACACCTTTTCAGTAGTAGTTTAAGGTGAGGTATATTCGGCTTCTATTGGTATTTCCATGTCCCATAGGGCTTAAAATCTAACTTTGCACCTGAGGGTTAAGCGACTTGCCCAAGGCCACAAGGGGTACTAGTAGAATTTAAACCCTGTGCTTTCTGGTACTAGGCTGTTGCAAAAACTGCTAGGCTATTCTTCCACACAGGTAATACTTAAATTGTATGATGTCAAACCATATGTCTCTATTGCACTGTCCACAGACTGACAGGCAGACCAAAACAATTAACCAAATATTTGAGTAATATCATAGATGTATCTTTAAGTTTCATCAATAGAACTGGATTACATTTTGACCATTTACCAAGTTTACCTACACCAATACCGAGCACACTTTCCACTGCCAGAAGTCTTTGCAAAGTATGGGCATCCACTCATCCATCCACCTTCTTTACCAAGCAGGCCAGGCCTATCAACAATGCTTTATTTAAACATCTTTCACAAGTCAGGAATGGCCAGTAAAAGGCAAAGCCATCAACGACATCATCCCAATCTCATAACATCCCCTCAGTCCTCTTAGTAAAACCTTCTTGTAGTTTCTTTTCACAACAGAATTCCATTGGAAACCATAAGAAGTAGTACCTTCAGCATGGCTCCTCCATTCTTATGGAGAGAACTACCCTTAAATCTAGGACTGGAAACTTCCTTGAAAACTCACTACTTCAGGTTGGCATTTTTGAATTAAATTTGTTTTCCTGTCCTGCTAGTTAGTGAGCTGGCACATTAGGGGTTACAATGAATTGAGATCAAGATGAGCCTTGGGGAGCAACAATGACACAACAGCTCACAAAAAGTCATCAGTTTTGCTTCTATGCTTATTCCATGTGATTCCATTCCCCTGCAATTAGCCTGGGCACAGGACATTGCACTATGGAAACTGAAATATAGGTGGCATTAAATGTACTTGAACTTCTGGTATCTAGCATCATTAGCGTAGGCCACAAATACCCATGTCAACTGTGATGCGCCAGCACAGCCTACGATCCACCCTGTCCGCTCCCCAATATGTGCTACCAGAGTAGCATGGGAGTTTTAACTCTTGGGCCCACGCGACAGCGTGATTTTGTAGATATGATCCGGCATGAATAGCTGATCACTTTCAGAGGCAGCTCTATCATTTTTGAGAGTAAAGTGGCTACCTCAGATGGCACATTTTTGGGAGCAGTAAAAAAATACCCCCAAAGCACTCCAGAGGTGGCCATCTCACTCTGCCTCTTCTTAAAAAAACAAAAAGTCAATGGAGATGATCAACTCCAAAATGTTTGTAGAGCCTCAGTAAATTAAAAATGACAAAAATCTATTGTATAAAAATACACAAATGACAAAATCTATGATATAAAAATACATAAAAAGAAAATGCTCTCAAACATATTGTCTCATTTTTGTCTATGAATCAATGCTGTCAATTATAGTTGATTTTTAAACTGTCTTTTTGTATGTCCCATTCTCCATTTTAAGTACTTAACTTAAATGTGAATATACATGTGCTCATTATTTGCCCTTTGCAGGTAAATTCTAAAAGGACTAGGATTCAAATTAATTGGTGAGTTGCCACCCCAAGAAATATCCCACAGGATATAAAGTGATTGTAATTTTAAGAGACAGTGTGAAGTGCAGTGCGTGCTATGAGTGATCCAAGCAGCCATAAGAACATAAGATATGCCATACTGGGTCAGACCACGGTCCATCAAGCCCAGTATCCTGTTTCCAACAGTGGCCAATCTAGGTCATATGTACCTAGCAATTTCCCCAAAAGACACAGGTTCCGCAATGCTTGTACTGGGTCAAGCATTGATATCCTGGGTCCCTTCTTAATAATGGTTTATGGACCTTTCCTCCAGGAACTTGTCCAAACCTTTTCTAAACCCAGCTACACTAACAGCCTTTACTACATCCTCCGGTAACAAATTCCAGAGTTTGATTACACGTTGAGTGAAAAAATATTTTCTTTTATTAGTCTTAAATAGTTTACCCTGTAGCTTCATTGCATGTCCCCAAGTCTTTCTATATTCTGATAACGTAAACAATCGATCTATGTTTACCCGTTCCACTCCGTTCATTAATTTATAGACTTCTATCATATCTCCCCTCAGCCGTCTCTTTTCCAGGTTAAAGAGCCCTAACCTTTTTAGCTTTTTTTCATAGGAGTATCCTTCCATCCCCTTTACCATTTTGGTGGCTCTTCTCTGAACCTTTTCTAATAATGCTATATCGTTTTTAAGATACGGCGACAAGAATTGCACACAATATTCAAGGTGCGGTCTCACCATGGAACGATATAGAGGCATTATAATATCTTTTGTTTTATTTTCCATTCCTTTCCTTATGATACCTAGCATTCTATTTGCTCTCTTGGCCGCCGCTGCACACTGGGATAAAGGTTTTAGCATGTTATCCACAATGACGTCTAAATCTTTCTCCTGGGTGGTGGTTCCTAATGTGGAACCTTGCATTGTGTAACCATAGTTTGGGTTATTCTTCCCTAGGTGCATAACTTTGCACTTGTCCACATTAAATTTCATCTGCCATTTTGATGCCCAGTCTTCCAATTTATCAAAATCCTCTTGCAATTTTTCACAATCCTCTTGGGTTTTAACAACTTTAAATAGTTTTGTGTCATCTGCAAATTTGATAACCTCACTCGTTATTCCCTTTTCCACGTCATTTATGAATATGTCAAAAAGCAGCGGACCCAGCACAGATCCCTGGGGTACACCACTATTCACCTTTCTCCATTGAGAAAATTGGCCATTTAGCCCAATCCTCTGCTTTCTATCTTTTAACCAGTTCCTGATCCACAGTAGTACACTGCCTCTTATCCCATGACTCTAGTTTTGCCAAAAGTCTCTGATGAGGAGCCTTGGCAAAATCCAGATACACTATATCAACTGACTCACCTTTGTCCACCTGTTTATTCACACTTTCAAAAAAACATAACAGATTAGTAAGACAAGATCTTCCTTGTCTAAAGCCATGTTGGCTGTCTCTCATTCGGCCATGACTATCTACATGCTGAGTAATTTTATTCTTTATGATGGTTTCTACCATTTTTCCCGGTACTGACGTCAGGCTCACCGGTCTGTAGTTTCTCAGATCACCCCTCGAACCCTTTATAAAAATTGGTGTTACATTGGCGAGCCTCCAATCTTCAGGTATTAGAGATGATTTTAATGATAGTTCACAGATTACTAATAGCAGGTCTACAATCTCATATTTCAGTTCTTTCAACACCCTTGGATGTATACCATCTGGCCCAGGTGATTTGCTACTCTTCAGTTTATCTAATAGTTGCAATACATCTTCCTAATGTATCAATATTTCCTTCAATTCTTCCACACCTTTAAATACCACTTCAGTCATGGGTAACATCCCTACATCTTCCTCAGTAGAGACCGAAGCAAAGAATTCATTCAGTCTCTCCACTATTGCCTTGTTGCCTCTTAGTGCCCCTTTAACTCCTCTATCATCTAATGGACCAACTGACTCTCACAGGATTTTTGCTACGAATGTACTTGAAAAAATCTTTATTTCATGTTTTTGCTTCCGCAGCAAGCTTCTTCTCAAATTCTCCCTTTGCCTGCTTTATCAATGCCTTGCATTTGACTTGCCAGTGCTTGTGCTGTTTCCAGGTTTCGTCGTTTGGCTCTTTTTTCCATTTCCTGAAAGATGCTTTTTTGGCAACAGCAGCCTCTCTGACCTCACCTTTAAACCATGCTGGCAGTTTTTTGGACTTCCTTCCACTTTTCTTAAAGCGTGGAATACAGCTGTTCTGGGCTTCCAAGATAGTATTTTTCAACAACACCCAAGCTTGATGTAAGTCTTTAACCTTTGCAACTGCTCCTTTTAGTTTTTTCTTAACTATTTTCCTCATTTTATCATAGTCTCCCTTTCGAAAGTTCCTCCTAGCTAAGCTGGTCCCAATCTAAAACCCTGAATCCCAGAGAAATAAACCCACAGAAACCCAGTGTTATCTTCCTGACTTCTGGCCATCCCCAGAAGCCTATTAGTAAAGACCCTCAGACCGGTAAGGGCTACATTATGAAGCTATATATGAATAATTTCTAATTGATATATTTATACACTTCTAGCTTTGTCTTCTAGTATATTTTCTTTGTCATAATTTGGTTTCTGGTTGCAGACTTTTGCAAAGTGATTCTTTTTCTTCTATTTCCGTATATCTTCCCAAATGCTAAGAATTGGCCTCTACTCTTGGACAGATGGCAGACTGACATGGTCTAATGTATGCTGTGTCCTCTTCAGTTTGGAAGTCACTAGTTCTACTTCTCTTTTCAGAGTGCAGAACTATTTTCAATGACTGTTTCCTATAAAATGCAGCTAGTATATAACATTTCCATGGAAACAGAGCAATTGGAAAACACACTGGAAATGTGCTCTAAAATAATTCCCTAGTTTGACTCAGTAGTTGTTGGCTGCTACAGAGAGGATTGGCTATCCTTCAACGTTAGCGGTGACCACACAATAACCAACTGAAAAACACTAGGCAGATATTCAAAGTCTGTATCCAAAGAGCTGATGGGTGACTATCCAGATAAGGGCAGGGACAGAGATATCCAACACCACTAGTCTGACTGTGCTGCTGAGTACCTCCCCAAATCACCCTGGCCACTATCTGGTAAGTACGGAACTTGGACAGTATGGTCCCTAGCCAGAGAAGTGTGGATTTTATCCTGAAAGTAGCATTTTTCAGTTGGCACTTCTCCAAATAGCTTGGGCCGCTTGAAAATAAGTCTAAATTGCTTTCTGGTTAAGTGCCAGCTGAAAATTGCTGCTATCCGGATAAGGACGGGACTTATTTGTATAGTGGCCAAACATGCTGGATATTCAGTGGGATTTAAATATCAGCATGCAGACTGTGATTAGCACTCCGTTAGAATTGTGGAGAATGAAAAAGTTGTGATTATCTGGGATATTTCTATTCCCACTGATAAAGCTCTAAATGAAAACTGTGTTATCAATACAAGTGCCAGTGCCAATTGACTATTCTATACAATATATAGAGAAAAAAGATCCTCGAGTGCCAATACATTCAATCAGAGACCAATGAAATGTGGCAGAAAGATAAAGAAATTAGCTGTCGCTGGCCTAATTAAGAATTCCCAAAGGCATTTTGATATGTTGCCTGGGTTTTGGGAATTTAATGTGGTAACATAGTGTAGGCTTTTTGTGGTTAGTGGGTTTAGGTATAGGCAAAGTCTAGAGTGCCACATTTTGAAGGCATAACATCCATTCTAAATAGGAGCATGTTCCCTCTTACTTTAAAGCCTCTTCGCGCTGCTCTCCCAGGAGGGAGAAGAGCTCCTCAGCACAGCCCGCCGCAACATCGACCCAGCCTCATGCTGCCCAATCGGGGCAGCCCACCGCTGATTTAAAAGGAGCGCCACAGGTGCACCCATGCCTGGCGGGCCCGCGCCTGAGGGCCCTTTGGCACGGCCCTTAGGCAGCGGCCCCACATCAAGACGACAGAACAACCTCCAGTAGACCTGTCCACACTCTACAAATCTCCCTGCAGCTTGAGTTCTCCCCTGGGTCGAGCTCACTCTCACCGTCAACGTATCCAGCTTTTTAACCAAAGCAAGTAAAAACCGCCAAACAGACTGAACATAATACCACTACGCTGTCGCTGCCATTACCAGTAGCACGCTGTAACTGATCCTACGTTTACCACATCTACTGTTGTCAGTAACCTAACTACTGCTTCTCTGACCACTCTCTAATGTTGCCAGTAGCCGATATATCTGTGCCTTCTTTACTGTTGCCAATAGCATGCTTTAACTGTGCCTTTTCATTGTTGCCAATAGCCTACCATATCTGTGCCATTTTTACTGTTGCCAGTAGCCTGCCGTATCTGTGCTATTCCTACCGTTGCCAATAGCCTTCCATAGCTGTGCTATTCTTACCATTGCCAACAGCCTTCCATAGCTGTGCTATTTTACTGTTGCCAGTAGCCTGCCATATCTGTGCCTTTTACTGTTGCCAGTAACCTGCCATATCTGTGCCTTTTTACTGTTGCCAATAGCCTGCCATATCTGTGCTATTTTACTGTTGCCAGTAGCCTGCCATATCTGTGCCTTTTTACTGTTGCCAATAGCCTGCCATATCGGTGCCATTTTTACTGTTGCTGTAGCCTGCTACAACTGTGTTATTTTACCACTCTCACTGTTACCAGTAGCCCATCCCAATATCCCCCTGCACACACGTCCCTATAAACGTAAGTTAGATCAAACACAGAATGGCTCACACCACAGCAACAATAATTTGTAGCTACCTTCTCCTGGAGCTGATCAGTAGCTCCTTATCCCTAACTAATACCCACAAACACATATCTATCCTGCATGGCTCCGGGAGGAGATGGTCAAAAGACCCCACCCACAAGCCAGTAGAGGACTCGCAACCAACCTATCATCACCTACTACACATTGCAATCCAACACACCACAAGGGTAAAAAAGGATAGACTACCTCCCCAAGACTTAAAAGCCGCCCTCATAAACGTGCGCTCAGCCTGCAATAAATGGCCCATCATCACTGACCTACTAACCCTCCACAATCTAGACATACTTCTCCTCACAGAGACATGGCTATCGAACGATGACATAGTCCTCATCAACCACCTTCTACCCCCAACTTTACAATACACAGCTGCCATAGAACTAACAAAAGGGGTGGTGGAGTTCTCATACTCACAAAAACTGACCTCAAGTTCCACCTCTCTAACAGCACCAACACAACCAACCTCGACATAGTAGTCATAGCGAACGACCAATGTTCCATTAACCTAGTATACAGAGCCCCGTCATCATCCCCTGATGACCTAGCTGTGATAATTGAGCTGGCCTGTAACCCCCCAAACCTGCGCACCCCAAACTGGATACTAGGAGACTTCAATCTACCAACCCTACGTGACTCCCAAACATCAGCACTCCATGATGCACTCAAGGATCTGGGCTATTTGCAACTAATCAATGAACCAACTCACACAAAGGGAAACATGCTGGACTTGATCTTCGCCCCTCCCACTGCCAACAACACCACCCACCCTACCCCACCTACCTACACTGCAGTACCGTGGTCCGATCATAAACTAATCATATTCCAAATTTCCTTTGATACTCGGCACAGGAAGCCCCCCGGAAGCATGTCAAACCCCACGAGTCTACCCCCACGAAGGTTCCATCCTTTCAACAAGGAATCCATCTTACACAACACACAATCCCTCTTTCGCATAACGGCACCTAGCCCTGATACGCTAGTCTCCAGTTGGAATGACAGCCTGAGTTCCATTGCCCTACGCACAGCCCACAAGAAAACCCCTAAGAAAAAAGCTCTTGCCCCTTGGTACTCCAAAGAACTACGGACCTCTCTCCTCAAACTTAGAAAACTCGAAAGGCGATGGAGGCGCTCACGATCCACAGAAAACCAGGCAGCCTATGACCTCCAGCTGTCAATACACTGAAATGCGATAACTGAGAAAATGAGACAAACACACTGACACCCTAATGTGTTCACTACGAAAACCACATTTATTTTATTTATTTATTTATTTAACTGTATTTCTATACCGCCTTATCATACAATCAAAACCACATGACCTATTTAACCTCGTCAAGAACCTAACAAAAGAACCAGGTCCTGAGCAAACACCTGAGATTCACGCCCAAGACTACGCTGACTTCCTTCAGTCAAAATTATGCCAGACAGACAAGACTGACCTGCCCTCTTGCACCGTGGAACCATCAAAATCAACAACATTAGCAATGTTCACCACCCAATCCAATGAGCAAATCATCGACACCATCTCTGCAATCAACACCACTACCGCTCAGACCGACCCCTGTCCCGCCTTCTGGATAAAGGAACTACGGACAGAATTTAGTCCTTTCATAGCTAGACTCTTTGACACATCCTTCACGTCAGGCTACTTCCCCCTGAATCTCAAGCACACATCCATCAGACCCCTGCTAAAGAACAGCAAATTGGACCCCAAGAAAGTAGAATCATATAGACCAATTGCCAGCATTCCACTGCTAGCAAAGATAATCGAAAAAGAAGTCCTATACCAGATTCAACAACACATCAACAATACCTCACCGTTAGACCACTGTCAACATGGATTCAGAGAATCCCATGGTGTCGAGACGCTACTTACCACCCTCTTCAACAATATACTCCACGCGATAGATAACATCCATCATGGAGTTGCCCTCATATTTCTGGACATAGCTGCAGCGTTCGACTCAGTATGCCACGAAACCCTCCTGAGCCGGCTCAAAGAGAAGGGCATCTGTGACCTAGCACTAACCTGGTGTAAGTCATACTTATCCGATAGATGGCAGCATGTGCAGACGAAGTCCTCCACCTCCAAACCATTCCACCAGAAACAGGGTGTTCCGCAAGGATCCTCCCTCTCAGCCTTAATGTTCAACATCTATATGCAGCCAATCTGTGACCTCATACAATCATTCAACGTCGAATGCATGATTTATGCCGACGACGTCCTCATGTACATGCCATTCCAGATTGACCAGACTGACCTCACACCACTAACTAACTGTTTTAGTGCAGTAGAAAAATGGCTTCTGAACCAGAATCTTCAAATACAACACAAAAAGACTGAGGTGCTGTTCATCTCCAGAAACTCCGACTTTTCCCCTCCAGCCTGCCTAAAAATCAGAGAAATAGAACTGCAAACTAAACCCTCAATCCGCTATCTGGGTGTCACATTGGATCAAAGACTGGATATGAAGACACACATTGGCAACATGGTAAAATCAATATACCATAAGATCAGGACTCTCAAACATCTACGCCCCCTCCTGCAACCGGACGATTTCAGAACAATCTTTCAGGCACTAACCATCCCGCATCTCGACTATGCCAACGCAATCCTTTAAGGACTCCCACAATCCACTCTGAGCCCGCTCCAACTTGCCATGAACGCTGCAGCCAGAGTCCTACGTAGTGCCTCGAGGAGGGACCATATAACACCCATCATCAAAAGTCTCCACTGGCTCCCAATCCACAGTAGAATCTCCTTCAAGACCATACTACTAACATTCAAGACCATCGATGGACTCGCCCCCTCCTCTCTCGCGGACCTCACGCACATTACTCCCCCAAATAGAGCCAGACAATTTACTGCAATAAACACTTTAATAATCCCCAAAGCAATGACCCATTGTACTCAGACAACCATAAACAGGGCTTTCAGTCTCTGTGCACCCAGATGCTGGAACGCTCTTCCACCCAACATACGAGCAATCCCGGAACTAACTAAATTCAGGAGAGCATTGAAACACTATCTCTTCCTCAAATGCTACCCGGAGGAAGATACACCAACTCCCCTGCTCACAACATAACCACACGACCACATGTAACCACCCTCCATGTATTGTATATATGTGTAAATATCATTCTGTTATCCTTACAAATGTAAATAGTTAATACTGTTATCCAAGTTGAGCTACCTGTTATATGTAATTACGGTGTTAACCCCCACCGTAAAATACCCCATGCTCCATGTAAACCGCACTGATGCTGAAGAGCGTGGTATATAAGCGAATTAAATAAATATAATAAATAAAATAAAAATAAAGCCATGTGCATGTGCTACTATAAAGGCACTATCACCTTCCTCTGCTGCTCTTCCAGTTCTCCGGTCTTTGAAATCTCTAACACCCCCTTCCCACAAGTTCCTGTCTCTGGAATTTGATGTCTGGTCCTGTCTATGGGTAGCAAAAACCTACATCTAGCCCTGCATATATTACACCTGATGAAATCCACAAAGAGGATCTCTTCAGCACAGTGCAAGCGTTGAGACATGGGTTAGCAGTGAATCTAAAAGGCTGAGAGCATCTCCAACATATTCTGGCGTACTCCTACAACCAGCCTCCCTTTCACACATAGCCATATCCTAATAAAATACATACACCTTCAAACACACAACCATACTCCACATTACCCAGCCACAGAACCTCCACCCACACAAACCATCCAAACACACACACACACATCCACATCACACATGTACACACACATACACCCATACCTTCAGCCAACCATCTATCCAAGATATTTATTTATTTAGACAGATTTGTATGCCACCTTATCCTTCAATCAAGGTGGTCACGTCACATCACAATTGGAGGGTTACATTTAACATTAGGGTACTGTGGTGGCGAAGCCATGGGAGAGCAGAGGCAAAGGGGGAGATAGCAGGTATTTTCCTCTGAAAAAGGAATTGGCTCCAGGAGTTTAGGGGTTAAAACTCCTGCTTCAGAAAAAAACTCCCTGCAGAAAGTTTGTGATAGAGAGCCACACCCTAGCTCCATGGTAACCAGTCCTGCTCACGAGGAACAGCTGGGGGTGGAGCTGGGAAACGGAAGGGAAAATCACAGATATAAGTTTGAGGAAGCAAGGGGAGAGGGGAGAGCAGAACCGGTATAGGAACGAGAAGGAGAACAAGGACAGGAGGAACCCGAGGAGAGTGTTCAGAGGGAACACGGAGAACCAAGGGAACTCCAGCAGAGATGTCTGCAGAGACTTCTTGGAGAAAGGCAGAGTTTGCCAGAGAAACAGAGGCTGCCAGGAAAGCAGGAACTGTGAGAGGCAGTGCCTTCCAGAGGTATACAAGTCACCCTTGAGACCTGTAAGAGATACAGGAGAAATCCGTTGAGAGGGAGAGCTTACCAGGGGGAGAAGCCAAGCTATGAAAATGGCAGAGAGCTTTCTCCAGGAGAGCAGATGGAAACAGAGCCTTCGGCAGTAAAGTCTGAGGAGAGCTTAATTCCACAGAGTAAGGTGAGCACCTTGAAATCCTCTCAGAGCGTTCTGAGAAATAAGAAACTCCCTAATTCCTCTAGTAGCCCTCAGCAGAGAGAGGAATCTGTATTAAAGAAAGTGTTAAAAGTTTTAGAGAAACTAAAGCCTGCCATTTCTGAGACAGAGTTAAATCATTTACAAACAGACTCTGAGGAAGAAAGCATGGACCTGGAAGAATCTGTGCTAGAGGAATTGCCCTCAGATAATGAAATGGATTGCTCTCTAGTTTGTGCTCAAAACTGAAAAGCTATAAGGTTTTTAGAAGATAGGAAACCTGGAAGCTTAGTCATCAGTGGGGCAGTGCTGAGAAAAATATGCAAATGAGTTGCTGATCTCCGAGGCATGGCCTGGAATTGAAAAAGGACTGTTTGAAAGTGAAGCCAGAGTCTGTAATACAGCCATTAAGAAAAAGCAGTCTGTGTGAGAGAAAAATAGTTTGCAGTAAAGATGCCAATGTTATGCATAGCTTGAAGAATGTAAAGCTTTTGTTTTAAACCAAGCTGAAAGCTGTTGTTTGGCACAGGAAGATTACTGGCTGTTTTCACATAGAGAAATACTGTTGTTTGGCACTGTAACAAGCTGACCTCAGAAGCATTTTATTCTTTTGGTTTTGTTTCACCGGAGAAAATATCCACCGTTATGTTTTGATATTTTTGAACTGCCAGAAAGAAAGTTCATTTGGCTGAAGAATAAATAAATAATCCTGTGTGCCTATGAAAATCCTCTCAGCTGAATTTATTTCAACCTCACAACTACACGACTACATTTCCCAGCAGGCATCCTGTTGGGAACATAGGTAGCAACAAGGGAAATTTAAAGAAGTTCCGTCCCCCGCTCCTAGGCTACCACTTGGCCAGTAGGGGGCGCAACAGTATGTGTAAACATTTAGACAGTACAGTTACTTATCAGCATTTAGACAGTACAATTGAAGGTAACATTTAATATGAGGGTATTTAATAACGCGGTATGATAAACCTGTGTGTGTGGATAGGATGGGTGCGTGCTTAGTTGGCGGCGGAAGTAGTATTTTAGTATGGGTATGGGATGTTGCCTGGATGCTCATATGTTTCTATAAATAAAAATGTTTTGAGGTCGGGGAGAGATCTGCTTGTTGTGGGAGTTGCCACGGTTTTACCTTGTACCGCGGAGCAAGTGGTTGTTTGGAGTCCGGTGCCTGCTGTATCCATCGCAGGCAGAGAGTGGCCGCCCTCGGGAGTGGAGGACCCCCCACAAGCCCTACAAAGCCCAGCTGAGGTGAGACCTGCTTGGGAGAGATCTGCTTGTTGTGGGAGTTGCCGCGGTTTTACCTTGTGCCACGGAGCAAGTGGTTGTTTGGAGTCCGGTGCCTGCTGTATCCATCGCAGGCAGAGAGTGGCCGCCCTCGGGAGTGGAGGACCCCCCACGAGCCCTACAAAGCCCAGCTGAGGTGAGACCTGCTTGGGAGAGATCTGCTTGTTGTGGGATTTGCCGCGGTTTTACCTTGTACCGCGGAGCAAGTGGTTGTTTGGAGTCCGGTGCCTGCTGTATCCATCGCAGGCAGAGAGTGGCTGCCCTCGGAAGTGGAGGACCCCCCACGAGCCCTACAAAGCCAAGCTGAGGTGAGACCTGCTTGGGAGAGATCTGCTTGTTGTGGGAGTTGCCGCGGTTTTACCTTGTACCGCGGAGCAAGTGGTTGTTTGGAGTCCGGTGCCTGCTGTATCCATCGCAGGCAGAGAGTGGCCGCCCTCGGGAGTGGAGGACCCCCCACGAGCTCTACAAAGCCCAGCTGAGGTGAGACCTGCTTGGGAGAGATCTGCTTGTTGTGGGAGTTGCCGCGGTTTTACCTTGTACCGCGGAGCAAGTGGTTGTTTGGAGTCCGGTGCCTGCTGTATCCATCGCAGGCAGAGAGTGGCCGCCCTCGGGAGTGGAGGACCCCCCACGAGCCCTACAAAGCCCAGCTGCTCCTCATGTGGCTGCGTGAACGCGGCCTGCGGGATCGCGTTCTAAGGGGCGCGTTACAAGGGGAATCTTCTGCTCCTTATGTGCTCCTTGGGTGCTTCTTGGAAGTCCAGAAGCACTGGCAGTTCGGCCTGCCTATGGGGAAACGTAAGGCTAAAACATCAGCCAAGACATCGCCAGGAGAAAGAGGTAAGGTGTCTGGCCCCATGGACAGGCATGTAACTGCACTTCCGCTTGCTAGCCAGTCTCCGGACGGGGCATCTTTGAGCCCTGATGTCCGGACACCACCTCCTTTCCCTCTGCCTACCTCTTCGTCTACTCCTTTGAAGATACTTTCATTGGTTACACTTCCGGTGTTGGTTCCAGTTAGCCCTGCTGCATCAACTATTGATTCCTTACCATCTAAAAGTGAGGTGACACTTTCTGATATTTGGTCAATACTTTTGAATATAGAGACACGTCTTTCTTCTACTGTTACCTCCTTATGCAAGTTTTCACATGATGTTGTTAAAAAAGTTAACGTAATTGATGATCAAATGACCAATGTTGTAAGTTCCTTAACGCTGGTTGATTCCCAACTCCAGTCATATAAAGATTGCCATTTAGGCTACTTGAAAGATATTTCGTCAATTTCCTATCGATTGGAATGTTTGGAAAATCACCAGCGTGTTAGGAACCTTCGTTTCTTAAATTTTCCATCCACCCACTTGCTTTCACCTGAGATTCTACTAAGGAAATATTTGTCTGAAATTTTGCATTTAGATGACTCTGTAGATGTGGTACAAATGTATTCCTTTTTTCCTAAGGCAGGGGCTTCAGATCAAGCCAAGGAGGTTTCTCCTTTGGTTGATTCAGTAGGCCCTAACCTTACAGAGTTTTTGCAAGATTCACTTGATATCATCCCAAAGAGGTGTACTTTGGTGGTGACTTTTGAGTCAGAATCACTTAAATTGAGAATTATACGTGCTTATTTTAAGTGCAAAGATATGTTATTTTGTGGTTACAAACTTCAGGTTTTTCCTGATGTGGGCAAGGTTACTCAGGCCCGCCGGAAACAGTTTCTTGAGCTTAGAGCTCGAGTGATTGCATTGGGGGCTTCTTTTTTCTTGAAGTTCCCTTGCCATTGCTTGGTAACCTATGAAGGTCATGATTATGTTTATGTAGATGTGGCTTCGCTTAATCAGTTTCTTGTTGATAAGGAGGGCGTTGGTAGACAGGAGGATATTTAGGTGGGATGGCTTGTATATTCGGCTCCCTGATTTGGAGTTTAAGAAATTAACTCTTATTTTCTTCTGTTGTATTCTTTGTCCCCTTGTGGGATTGTATGCAGTTTTCTCTCCTTGATGTGTATTGCATGGATATGGTATTTGTTCTTGAGTGTATTATTTATTGTGTGGAAAATACTTTTTGTATATTTTCTTGCATTCGAGAAAAATTTAAATAAACAATTAAAAAAAAATGTTTTGAGGTCTTTGCGGAAGTCTGTGAGGTCATCTAATGCCCTCAGGCTCATTGGGAGGGAGTTCCATAGTGTGGATGCCAGTGGTGATGATGCTCTTTTTGAAGTTGTTTGTTTGGTTTTGTGATAGCCTGCAGGTGTGCCGATCATGTTGTCATTATTGGTTCTTCTTGGTCTGTTGCTGATATCCCTTGTTATAACGTTTTGGAGTACGTCTGCTGAGAGATGGTGAATGACTTTGAAGATGATCATGATTGTTTTGTATTTAGCTCTTGCCACCATTGGGAGCCCATGCAGTTGTTGTAGGACGGGAGTGATGTGCTCGGTCCTTGGTGTGTCTGTAATGATGCGTGCTGTGGTGTTTTGTACCATCTGTAGTGGGTGGAGTGTCTGCTGAGGAAGGCCTTGATATAGTGAGTTTCCATAATCAAGCAGTGGTGTAATGAGTGTTTGGCACACTGTGCAGAAGTGGTCATGACGGGGCATTGGTTTGATTTGTCTGATTGTTTTCAATCGTTGATAGGCCTTGTTTGCGGTTTTGGTGATGTGGGATTTCAGGTTCAGAGCTCTGTCTAGTATGATGCCCAGATACTTAACTTCTTCTTTGACTACTATGTGTTTGTCTAGGATGCTGATAGTTTGTGGAGGTATGAAGGTGGGGTTCCTGGTGACGAACATTGCTTCAGTTTTATCGTAGTTGACCGTTAAGTTGTTGGCTATGAGCCAGTCATTCATGTCTTTGAGGCATTTGGTTATTGTTGTGGTGTTTAGTGCTAGTAGGTTGATTGGAGCGTACACCATGATGTTGTCAGCATAAATGTGATAGTGAAGTTTGTGGTGCTTGATGATGTTGCATAAGGGCTGTATGTAGATGTTAAAGAGCATTGATGATAGAGCTGAGCCCTGAGGTATTCCCTGCATGATGGGGAATTGTACTGATTTCTTTTGGTCACCTTTGACTTGTTGCATTCGCCCTTCCAAGTATGATGTAAACCACTTCAGGATGTTCTTACATAGTCCTATCTGTTGTAAGCATTGCAATAGCTTGGTGTGGGACACTATGTCGAAGGCCGCCGAGATGTCCATGAACACTAGCAGGAAGCCATTTTTTATGTTGTCTATGCCTCTTAGGAGATTGTCAAAGAGGGAGGTTAGTAGTGTTTCCACGCCGTGTTGGGGCTTAAATCCATGCTGATGTATGTCCAGTGGGGCATTTATATCAATATGATCCTGAAGTTGCCTTTGCACTGCCTTTTTCATGATTTTAGCAAGGAATGGCAGACTGGAGATGGGACGGTATGATTTTGTTTCGGAGGGGCTCAGATTGCTAATTTTAAGTATTGATCGTATCATTGCATGCTTTAGGGGTTGCGGCATGTATCCTTGTTGGAGAGAATCTTTGATGATTTTTTTGAATGTGATGAGAGAGTTGGCTTTTTGTAGCTTTGAGCCATGTCACTGGGCATGGGTCTGATGGTGAATTTGTTGTGTTTAGTCCAGATATAATGTCTACTACTTGCTGCTTTGTTGATATGTTGAAGCTCTCCCATGTTTGATGAGAGATGAAAGTTACTGGGGGGCAGAAGAGTGAATACATTTATAGGTCAGGAGGAGAAGTTTAAATTGGATACGGAGATGGATGGGAAGCCAATGAAGCAACATGAGGAGAGGAGTGATATGGGAAAACTTGTCAGAAAATGAGTCGAGCAGCGGAGTTTTGAATTGACTTAAGAGGAAAGAGGTGACTTGCAGGGAGGCCGGCAAGGAGAATGTTACAATAATCAAGATGGGAGGTGATTAAGGAGTGGACAATCAATTTATTGGTGTAAACAGAGAGGAAGGGGCAAATTTTGGAAATATTGTATAGAAAGAAATGACAAGTTTTAGCAATGAGCTGGATATGTGAAGAGAAAGAGAGAGAGGAATCAAAGATAACACCAAGGTTACGTGCTGAAGAAACAGGGAGGAATACAGAGTTATCAACAGAGCGAGAGAAAGGGGAAAGAGGAGGGGAAGCATTCGGGGGAAAGATAAGACGCTTAGGGGCATGTTTACTAAAATCCGCAAAATAGCGCGCCGCAAAATAGCGCACGGCAACGCGGCACTGAAACGCGCAGAAACGCGTTTAAACGCCCCGCACACGTGCGTGTCACCCCCGCACAGGTACGCGGCTCACTAACGGGCCCCGTACAAGTGCGGGCCCGCAAATGTCCGATAGAGGCGTGGAACGGCGAAAGGAGGGCGGAGGAAGGCTCCGGAGGGGCGGAGGGACGGGGTCAATGGGTGGAGAGTGGGAGGGGAGAGGCTCCCCGCACAGTATCGGGCCCGAATATGCATGTAAAAACTACCGCGAGTGAAACACTCGCGGTAGAAAGCATTTAAAGGGAAGAGAAACCATTTACGTCAGCAATGTACAGGAAAACCGGGGAAACCAGCAAAACGTGAGCAGTGTGATACATGTGCACAGCACAAAAGTGAAAATAAAAATAGAAAATGACCACAACAGAACTATTAAAAATAGTAATTCAGCTGGGTAACAGTTATAGTGATGGGCAAATACAGAAATCACACCCAGCAAAGCTCCAGAAAAAAGAAATGAATCTTGGAAGGGTCTACTGAGAGGAGACTCTTCCAAAAAACATTTCCACGTTTTGGAGCTTTCCTGGGAGTGTTTGCTATGGTTGCCCATTAATATCACTGTTGCCCAGCGTGGTGATATTTTGTCCCACATTTCCCGTGGTCATTTCCGGGGTTTATGTGCACATTTGTCACCAGACAGGGTGCATATGCCCACAGTAGAATTGCGTAGAGCAGGGTTTGTGACTCCATCCTGCCAGGCTTACTGCCTCCAGGGGCTGCACTGTCTCTGTGGCCAAAGTGTGGTACAGCGGACAGAGTCATTACCTCTAGGACCAGAGGGCAGAGGTTCAAAACCCAGCTGGGGCACCTGCCAGCCCAGTCCCTATATTTTACCCACCACTAAATAAAGATAGCGCAGACACCCCTGTATGCATGGGGAAAACACCCATATTTTACCCAACACCGCACACACACCACAACAATGGGCATTACCTACAGCCAAGTCCCCCAAATGCAGTCCCATACTGCCACATTGCAATCAGGTCAACTGCTTTTTCTGAGAGAAGTTCATGCCAGCATGTTGGCGGACAAGTACATGTGGTGCAGGGGGCAGTGGCTGCTAACCACAGAAGACAGAGGCCTAGCCATGTGCAGGCTGGCACAGTCCACTGCAACAGACAGGTCCTGCCGGATCCACAGTCATGGACAGTCCAGGGAATCCAACCAATCTGTGGCTACACAGTGGTGCAGTGCACACAGACAGTGCATACAAGAACAGAAGGTCACAGGTTCAAAGCCCAGCTGGGGCTACTGCCAATCCTGCCCACATATTTTTCCCACAACTAAACAGTGATAGTAAGGACACACCTTTCATGGCGGGGACATATGCAATGGTAAGACATCTATCTTTTACCCCACTGAGCACAGACACCATGAACAGGGGCAGTACCTAGAGCAGAATCACCCAAATGCAGTCCTGGTGGGCCACACACCAGTCAAGTTCCATGCTGACACTCATACAAATGCCTGTGCTGTATATCTATGCACCACCCCCATGGCATGTAGATGTAGCCCATGCATATTCATGAGGGATAGCAGGAAAACCCGAACAGTGTGATGCAAACCTGGACTGGAGTTGGGAATCTGTGCCGTAAAGCAGCAGCCATCAAGGGCAGACACACCCACACCCACAGGCCCCATTGGCCAATGTCTCCTGGAAAGGCAGAACATTGGACCGTGCATGCAGCACCCAAAACGAGCACTTGCATAACTTACCAATGTCACCCTACACCTGAGGTATACGGTACACAGCTCGGAGACGTTTGCTAGGAGCACAGGCAGGCAGTTATCCATACGTTACGTACATACTGCTAGTTGACCCCATCCAAACAATCTGTTAGGTGTTTGCGGGGCATGCTCCAGGCCTGGCCTCTGACGGTGCTTACCACCCTGGGGAGTGACCACCAGCTGTAATGCGTACCATATCCATGCCTTGCCGTGCTCAGGACCGGTTTGGTGGGCAAGGCTACTTACCCCCTCAATCGTAGCACCATGATGGCAGAGGTGTGGAAGTGTGTGTCTGTCTATACAGTGGGTGTTGGCTGCAAGCCCCTTCAACAGCCCGCACTGCCAGCACTGTTGCCAGTATTGGCCAGTCAATGTGCATAATGAGGTGCAAGGTACCATGGGTATAGCCAGGGCAGGGTGGCGTGGCCAGGATGCATCTGCACTGGGCATAGGGCCCTGGCAGGGACATTGGCTGGGATATTGTAGTGTCCGGCCACCACCTACACAGACAGGGTGGCCAAAGCATGTCCTTCTGGGGGATCACGCTCACCCTGACTGTGCAGTGACCACAGCATGGCTAGGCCCCCCCATAGTGCTGTATAGTAGTTCTCTCATGTGATAGATATGGGTTTCTCTTTGGGGCCCAGTCACTGATCTATCTGCTTGCTGTGTATGCATCTCCATTGGGAACATGCACTATGGACTAACCAGCAGACTGTTTGTAGCTGGTAAATGTCTTGCTATAATGGTTTGCAGGGTGCAGTGGCTGTTGGCTTGCTGCAGGGGAATATCTGGTGGTGGAGTGCAGCTTACCATACCCTGGGCTTATGTCTGTCTGCTATTGTGTTATGGCTGTGTATGGAGCTGCCTGCCTGGGGGGTGGTGGTGTTCCTCAGCAGGACTGGGGTTGATGTTGCCCTCTACTGCCACCTTTGCAGGGAGGTAGAGTGTGGATCCCTTGATGGGGACCATGTTTGCCACTGGGGGGGGGGGGTGCCTGATGGCGGCAGACAGGGATATCCATGGTGTTTGTGCAGAAACTAGCTATCTTACACATTAACACTGCTTTGGAACGCCCGCTTGGCCTCCAGCAGCCATGGCAGGTGTTGTTGACCTGGTCCTGGCCACCTCATTGCACACTCAGGGTGAGCACAGTACCCGCACGATGTAACGGTGTGTGGCTACTCTGTGCCAGTAAAACACCCGGTCAGTGCCCCCTACTAGGCCAAGGTGCTGTGTGGGTGCACCCGGTCACTTCCCCCAACAGGGCCGAGGTGCTGTGGGGGTGCATTCCCCATCTTGTGTCCATCTGCGGACAGCTAATTTGCATGTGCAGTTCATCATGGGTACGGGTGGCCTAACCCTATCCTGTTGACACCAGCAGACTGTCTGTGAGGTGACGTGTAGGCTATCTGCAGCCAGCCAGGGGCCTGCTTACAGCTATGGAGCTGTAGCGCAATGGTTACATCACTGCCTGTGCAGCCAGAGGTCATGGGTTCAAACCCACAGTGGGTCCCTTTGGTAGGGCTGTCCACAGCTTTATTTTTATTTACTGTACATATGTCTATGCCGGCAAGACCACCCTCAGCTTACTATACCCATTAGGTGCCTCTGAGGGTGCTTCATAGGGCGCCCTGTAGGCCACCTTATGGTTGCCATCCCTATAGGGTGCACTATACATTATCCTGTGTCGCAACATACATGCTGCCCTATAGGGGTCATTCAAGGGTGCCTTGGCGAACAGTGCACTGTAACATGTGCCTTATGGGCCGCCGTATGTTAACATGCTGGGAGAGTGCGTTTGCTAGTAGTGATAACAAAATAAAATTATACAGCCTCCTACAGCACTCCACAACATAATACATACTGCCTCAGCAGGCATTTTTCACTGGGCATTGTGAGGTGTTGAACCCCTGATCCCTGCACCATTGGTCAGTGTTTTAACCATTGTGCTGTGGCTCTGTTCCTGTGCTTGTGCATCAGCGCGCCGCCTTGTGCCTATCAGCGCGCCGCCTTCTGCCGCCCAAGGGGACCAGTGCGCCGCCTTCTGCTGCCCAAAAATAACTGTGCGCCGCCTTATGCCGCCCAAAAAGCACTGTGCGCCGCCTTCTGCCGCCCAAAAATAACTGTGCGCCGCCTTATGCCGTTCCAAATTAATTTGCCTCCTAAAACAATGTTGTTCATTACAATTACTGCCTCAGCTGAACTTTGTCGTTGCACACACTGGGGGATTGAACCCATGGCCCCTGCACCATTGGTCAGTGTCTTCACCGTTGTACCACGGCTCTGTTGTTTTGTATACTCAGCAGCGTGCCACTTTGCCTTTCCACGCGCTAATGTCGACCCCCGCACATTAGCGCGACGCACACACGTCTGGTTGCTTACTACCGTTTTTTTTCTATTTTCTGCCTGAACCGCCCACTCCTTATATGGCACAGGCACACTAGCACGGCCCCGCACGTTAGGAATGTTTAGTAAACATGCCCCTTAGTTTTGGCCATGTTCAGTTTTAAGTGGCGGTGGGACATCCAGGCAGCAATGTCAGAGAGGCAGAGTGAGATCTTAGACTGGATATCAGGAGAGATAACAGGTGCAGAAAGATAGATTTGAGAGTCGTCGGCATAGAGATGGTAGTGAAAGCCATGGGAAGAGATAATGGTGCCAAGGAATTGGGTATAGAGAGAGAAGAGGAGTGGACCTAAGACGGAAACCTGAGGAACTCCTACAGGTAGTGGGGTTGAAGAGGAGGAGGAACCATTGAAGCACACACTGAAAGAGCGATGGGATAGATAGGAAGAGAACCAAGATAGTACAGAGTCTTTGAATCCAAGTGAGGATAGGGTGATAAGAAGAAGGTTATGGTCAACAGCGTCAAAGGCAGCAGAGAGATCAAGAAGAATGAGGACAGAGTAAAAGTCTTTGGACTTTGCCAAAAACAAATCATTTGAGACCTTAGTAAGAGCAGTTTCAGTGGAGTGTAGGGGATGGAAGTCAGATTGTAAAGGATCCAAGAGGGTATGAGAGGAGAGGAAATCAAGACAACGGTGATAGACTGCACGCTTAAGTAGTTTAGAGATGAAAGGAAGGAGAGAGATGGGACTATAGTTAGAAGGACAAGTGGGATCAAGTGAAGGTTTTTTGAGGAGGGGTGTAACCACAGCATGCTTGAAAACAGAAGGGAAGGTTGCAGTGGAGAGAGAGAGGTTAATAATATGAGAAATAGAAGGGACAAGAGATGAAAAGATGGAGCTAAGAAGGTGGGTGGGGAAGGGGTCAGAAGAGCAGGTAGTAGGTTTGGAGGAAGAGAGAAGGGGCAACATTTCCTCATCAGAGACTATAGGGAAGGAAGAAAGGGTGGCAGAAGTTTGGGGAGGGGAGAAATGGGAAATAGGAGAGGAAGAGGGGGATGAGGGGAACTGGAGGGTGATTGTGTGGATTTTGTCATGGAAGTAGTTAGCTATTTTAACAGACTTGACAATTTCCATTTCAATTTGTTCTGTCTCCATTTTCTTTCCAGTCTTCTGAGTGTGTGTTTTGCAACTCTGATTTCATATGAGTACCATGGGGCGTTGGATCTCTTGTGTGTTTGTGGTTCTTGATGGCTGGGGTAGATGCTGCATTGGATATTATTGTGTTCCATTCTTCTATGTTACAGGGTGTCGTGTTCCTGTTGAAGTTGAGGAGTGATTTCATGCTATATATATATATATTGTGGTGAGGAGCCAGGAAACAGACCCTAAGAAGCCGAGTCTGCTAGTTCTACCTTAATGACAGAGAGACTACAGGTGGTGGTTTTAGTCCAAAATGGTCACCAGGAGAGACTACATCTCCCACAAGTCCATCGGGTGAAGCTAGTGAGAGGAAGGTGGTGTGTTGAGACAGAAGAGACCCATGAGAGCTCATTAGAGTAATGGTGCCAAAATAAAAAGGCCTCTACCCTGGTCTCCATGCTTTAAAATAGACCCAGTTTAAAAGTAGGTTTTTCCTTGGTAGAACACAGGCCTGTTGCTGCAGCCAAATGTGATATTTCCCAGCTCAATAAGGAAAACCTTTGCACACAACTATATATTTTGGAAGTGGAAAATATGGAGACTGAGAAGTTAGAGAAACCCAATGATATGAAAAGGAAATAGTGGAGTTCACTGAGGACTAATGCACATATTTATGAGATTTATTTTGTTGATACCTTTCTTTTGTCCATTTTGTGACCAAGAAAATAGGAAAACTGTGGAAGATTGGTTGCATTTCTTTTCAGTCTGTTGAACTACTGTGGGTAGAGGCAAAACAAGATTTTCACCCTGTAGTCTAAAAGGGAAAAGGCTTTAGCAGCAAGAGAGATACTGTCCTGAGAGGTTTTTGGTTTTTTTTCCAGAGACCCTGGGCTGGATTTTTTGTGCTAAAAATATTTGAACCACAGGAACAAGTTGTTTTAGAATTGAGGACATAGGCTGCTCCCTGTCTAGGACTGAGAGTGGTGACTGTGCTTCTGCAGATTGGGCAGTAAGAGAAATGCAAAGAAAATAACTCTGTATCGAGTTTTGCATTACTATTGCTACTGTAAGTACCGGAAAGCTCTGTCTCTACTAAATTAGTGTGATCAGGAAGACTACTGAAAGAATAACTCAGATCCGGAGGAGACCTCCAAATGAAAGGTGCAGGACCAAAATTCCCCACGAAGAGATGCTTCACAACAAAATACAACCACCTATACCAGCACGTACTGTCTCACAACCCACATGCAGCCAGACCTCAAAAAGCACTCATCCTATATCTACCATACACTTATATCCTTTGCATAACATCCCCCAAATTATTCTAAAATACCCCCACAGATCTACTATAAATATACAGTATGCCCTCATCCCCCATCGCAACCCTTCCACACCTGACTATAAATTTAATTTAGAAAGTATTCCAGAAGTCATGCTTCTGCATGCGTTCCCTACTTATTTATGCTTCCCCATATATTCAGTGTTGGAAAGAATTATATAGAAGGGATATCCGTTGACGCAATAGCTCTCCATAAAGGACAAGTACTCGTATTCACCAAAGTTAGCAGACAGAACATTTGAATATTTTAGATAAGTTTGAAAGCCATAATTATAGGATCAGAGAACAAGATTATCAAAAACATCCACATTGCTTTCTATGGGAAACTTGGAAATTGTCAAATCTGTTAAAATGTTCAAAACCACTTCACTCCAAAAGCACCCGCATTCACTATTCCAGCATTTTGGCACAGAGCAACACGGGCATACAGACAGGGAATATAATTGTAACAGCTGGAGAAGATGGCACCAAAATGTACTTTCAAAACTATCTCCTCCATTTTTCAAAGTACATACACATAGACACCCCCATGTATCTACCCCCAGAAACACCCCACACCCTTTGGGAACTTCAGAAGCAACTGGTATACTGGGTGTTCAGGGTGAGTTTGAGGGTATTGTGCTATTTTACATGCATTTTGCATATGTGATAGTGCCTGTTGTTGAGGGTCCATCCATCTGTTTATGTGTTAATTTGTCTGGCCATACACATGGAACCATGTTTACTAAGCTGGGCTAACAGCATGCGGCACTTGTAACTAAGTCCCATTAAATGGCAGGATCTAGTTACAAACAGCGCACACTAACCATTAGCTCAGCTTAGTAAACATGTCCCATAGAGTTCTTTGCGCTTGCAAAGAGTGAAGAGGTCATGGTCGCGTTGAAGATGGCTGCTGTCTGCCATCATGGATCTCATCTTCTGCCGGCAGAGAAAGAAGGAATGCCGCACAGTGACGGTCCTACCTGCAGGCCAGGAAAAAGGTTAGACACAGGAGGAAGAGACGTGAAGAGAAGGCAGGGGACATTCAAAGGGGCAATGGGCTTGGGAAAGGAAGAATGGGGAATGGAGGGCAGGGGATGAGAGTACAAGGAGGGAAAGAGTCTGGAAAGAAGAACAGAGAGTAGGGGGCAGAAGAAGGGCTGGAGTGGTAAGGGAAAAGTGCAAGGGGTTGGAGGATGAAGAGATGAGTTCATGGGGACAAAAGGCTACAATGTGTATATGCCAAAAAGCACAAGCTCCCTCTGCAGAACACACCACAGACACCCCACCTTTGCACCCTCCCCCCCCCCCCAACGCAGGCAACACACATGCACGCACACACACACACACACACAAGCACCCCGGGTCTGTACCTCATGCCCATACCACACACGCATGTACCGCAGCCTTGCACCCCTCTCCCTCACCACACACATTCACACACAGAGACATCCCCAGAGTTGTCAAGTCACCCAATTCCAGGAGTGAGATCTTTGGCCGCTACTAGTATGGTATTTGTAGTTTCTGATTTTACCTATTGGAATCAGTGTTGCATTTCCCATAATGTATCCATAATGTTGCATTCCCATTTATGTACCGCTTTGACCCGGTGAAAAGCGGTATATAAATACAGCTGAATAAATAAATAAATAAATAAATAAGTATCAGAATGAGTGTCAGAAATCCAGGACTGGCTTAAAATCTCACCTCTGGAACTGAATATCTTGGCAACTGTGCAGCCCACTGCTGCACCACACACAAACACACCAGACACTCACAAATACATAGATAACCTCTTTATAACTGGTTATAAAGCTTATATAGTCTCCGCTACTGCAATGAGACACAATTTATCAGCTCTCTTTGAACTCTTCAAATCCCCCTCTCCCATGGACATTATAACGTTGGAGAATGGGAAAACACGCTATTTTTTTCTCTTCTTTTATTGGTGTTTAGCTGGGGTAGTAGATCTCTTCTGCTTCAGTGGGAGTGGGGTAGCACGGATCTACTCTCTCTGTTATTAATATTGTATGCACATGTCTTCATATTTTTTGTGCATTATTTTTCTATTGCATGATGTATTTTTATTAATCATATTGCTATTTATTGTGTTTGAAAACAACTTTGGTTTGGACTGTGTCTAAGGAAGACGGCACAGAAACATAACATGACATAATATAATCCAGTTATAATTGTAAGGCACAGTAGCATAATACTGCCCTTTAAAGATACACGTTGGTTGCCTACAAAAATAAAAGAAACATTTTAACTTGAATCCATTGTATAGCAATGCATGGTTGAGTCTTACTGAGTAGCTATTTTTTCAGCAGTGGCTGCTGCTATCTCAGTTCACCATTTGAATCAAATATGTATTTAATATGCTCTATCATATAAATCTTTCTGCGGTCATACTGTATACTCCCTCATGCCACCACTGGTAGTACAGTGGCAAGAGGTTTAATCCATGGACTCCATTTACAAAGGGCTTATGTAGAGACAAGAAAAAGCAATGGATAAACTTGCACAGTAGAGTTTTCGAGTGCAAGTCAAAGAAAAATGTTAGATAAATGCCCTACCTCTTTAGCCTGCTCCAAAAGCACTTGAAATCCACTGTGCTCTTGGGAGATATAGGTGAACTGTGCCAATGTGGTTTGCATGCAAGTGATTAACAAGGATAATTATCACTTCATTAACATGCAATGAAATGCTAATTTCCACTTTGCTCAAATCCAACAATAAATTCAGAGCTGTTCATTTGTATAAATGTAGTGCAGGCAAACAGGGAAGATAAATAAGACAACTGAACAAGACAGAGTGAACAGGAAGCAGCGCATACTCGGCTTACCTCCGGAACAATATAGCCTCATCTATCATATATCTTACCGCACATTGCTTATCGCCTATAGTGATAGTGTCACTATAGAGTTCCAGTGTCACAAATTACATCAGGCTAATTAGAACCACCAGTGCCACGATCTCGCTGATTAGGCTGCTACACAAATTGGTAAGCCACTTTCAATTATTTGTCAGAATCCTGCCACTAGCACCTCTGTGGGTAGTTACAAATGCAGGCAGTGCAGATTATTAGCTGCGGGCACATTGGGAAATGCCATGCAATTGCAATGCACCAAGTGCCATAAAAAGACTGTTACTGATAATACATTTTGCAACCTTTGTTTGGCATTTCTTGAAGAAAGATTTAAGGTGCACAGTGCAGTGGCTCATGCCCAGAACTGTGTTACACCACCCTGTGTCCTTAAGGAGTATCTGGAACATTTTGGGGCATATTTACTAAAGAGCATGTTGGTAGCGCACAACTGGCTATGTAACCGCACCAAGTTCAGCAGGCGTGTGAGTTCATCCCATGCCATTTGCATGTTCTTAAGACATGGCATTGCACAATCATGCTGGCAGGTACACTTAATGACACCCATTGAAGTGGCATTAAGTGTACCCATGCCAATGGCAACATTTGCGGTTAGCACATGCCCATAATGGTCACGCTACTATGATGCGCTGTTACCACCAACATTCTGCCCCAACCCACACAGTCCCCTCCCAATTATACATTAACCACTTAGTGCAGGATTTTTACCATAGTGCCCCATGCTTTTTGCATGGCACACAGTTGGGAAACATGTCCCTTTATGAGGTGGAGGGAAACTTTATACAGTATTGCCTAGTTAATGCACATTTTTTTCTGTGCCTATTTCAAGCCTATTTCATAAACTCAAGTGCACACATACTTGAGATTATAAAATACTAGTGTAAGTGGCATATTGAGCAGCTGCATTGCAGGGATGGACTTTTACATCACCCACAGAGTTAGTGTAAATACATACACATATTTTGCAATGCAACACATAAATTATCGTATTCCATAATCTATATGCATACCTGCTCTTACCACCTACGCTCCACCCAACTCTATTCTGTGGATGCCTACAGTGAAAGCACACACCGTGCACTTACACATGGCAAAAATGAAGTTGTGTGTTTGATGAGTTATTGGGCTGTGGTGAATGAGAATAAGCAATTAGTGGAGTTATTGCTGCTAGCTGCAAGACTGATGATAGCTTGCTGTAGGAAGAAAGAGATGGGCCTGAGTGTGCTGGAAGGGTATATGAAAGTGGTGAGTCTGTTTGTTTTGAGAAACTTTCAAGTCTATTAAGGGGGAGGAGGGAAGGGTTTCAAGTTGCCTGGGCTCCCTTTAGTCATCATGTATTATGCGGTGCTAGGAGAGAAACTATAGGGTCTCAGGAGTTAAACTGTGCATACACCCTTACAAATGTGAACGTTAAGGTTACATAAGAACATAAGAACATAAGATATGCCATACTGGGTCAGACCAAGGTCCATCAAGCCCAGTATCCTGTTTCCAACAGTGGCCAATCTAGGTCATACGTACCTAGCAGTTTCCCCAAGGGACACAGGTTCCACAATACTTGTATTGGTTCAAGCATTGATATCCTGGGTCCCTTCTTAATAATGGTTTATGGACCTTTCCTCCAGGAACTTGTCCAAACCTTTTTTAAACCCAGCCACACTAACAGCCTTTACTACATCCTCCGGTAACAAATTCCAGAGTTTGATTACACATTGAGTGAAAAAATATTTTCTTTTATTAGTCTTAAATAGTTTACCCTGTAGCTTCATTGCATGTCCCCTAGTCTTTCTATATTCTCATAACGTAAACAATCGATCTATGTTTACCCGTTCCACTCCGTTCATTAATTTATAGACTTCTATCATATCTCCCCTCAGCCGTCTCTTTTCCAGGTTAAAGAGCCCCAACCTTTTTAGCCTTTCTTCATAGGAGTATCCTTCCATCCCTTTTACCATTTTGGTGGCTCTTCTCTGAACCTTTTCTAAAATCGCTATATCCTTTTTAAGATACGGCGACCAGAATTGCACACAATATTCAAGGTGCGGTCTCACCATGGAACGATATAGAGGCATTATAATATCTTTTGTTTTATTTTCCATTCCTTTCCTTATCATACCTAGCATTCTATTTGCTCTCTTGGCCGCCGCTGCACACTGGGCCGAGGGTTTTAACACGTTATCCACAATGACGCCTAAATCTTTTTCCAAGGTGGTGGTTCCTAATGTGGAACCTTGCATCGTGTAACCATAGTTTGGGTTGTTCTTCCCTAGGTGCATAACCTTGCACCTCTCCACATTAAATTTCATCTGCCATTTTGATGCCCAGTCTTCCAATTTATCAAGATCCTCTTGCAATTTTCCACAATCCTCCTGGGTTTTAACAACTTTAAATAGTTTTGTGTCATCTGCAAATTTGATAACCTCACTCGTTATTCCACTTTCCAGGTCATTTATGAATATGTCAAAAAGCAGCGGACCCAGCACAGATCCCTGGGGTACACCACTATTCACCTTTCTCCATTGGGAAAATTGGCCATTTAGCCCTACCCTCTGCTTTCTATCTTTTAACCAGTTCCTGATCCACAATAGTACACTGCCTCCTATCCCATGACTCTTTAGTTTTGCCAAAAGTCTCTCATGAGGGACCTTGTCAAAGGCTTTCTGAAAGTCCAGATACACAATATCAACCGACTCACCTTTGTCCACCTGTTTATTCACTCCTTCAAAAAAACATAACAGATTAGTAAGACAAGATCTTCCTTGTCTAAAGCCATGTTGGCTGTCTCCCATTAGGTCGTGACTATCTACATGCTGAGTAATTTTATTCTTTATGATGGTTTCTACCATTTTTCCCGGTACTGATGTCAGGCTCACCGGTCTGTAGTTTCCCGAATCACCCCTCGAACCCTTTTTAAAAATTGGTGTTACATTGGCGATCCTCCAATCCTCAGGTATTAGAGATGATTTTAATGATAGTTCACAGATTACTGATAGCAGGTCTGCAATCTCAAATTTCAGTTCTTTCAACACCCTTGGATGTATACCATCCAGCCCAGGTGATTTGCTACTCTTCAGTTTATCTAATAGTTGTAAGACATCTTCCCGATGTATCGATATTTCCTTCAATTCTTCCAAACCTTTAAATACCACTTCAGTCATGGGTAACATCCCTACATCTTCCTCAGTAAAGACCGAAGCAAAGAATTCATTCAGTCTCTCTGCTATCGCCTTGTCGCCTCTTAGTGCTCCTTTAACCCCTTTATCATCTAATGGACCAACTGACTCTCTCACAGGTTTTTTGCTACGAATGTACTTGAAAAGGTCTTTATTTCGCGTTTTTGCTTCCGCAGCAAGCTTCTTCTCAAATTCTCTCTTTGCCTGCCTTATCAGTGCCTTGCATTTGACTTGCCAGTGCTTGTGCTGTTTCCAGGTTTCATCGTTTGGCTCTTTTTTCCATTTCCTGAAAGATGCTTTTTTGGCAACAACAGCCTCTCTGACCTCACCTTTAAACCATGCTGGCAGTTTTTTGGACTTCCTTCCACTTTTCTTAAAGCGTGGAATACAGCTGGTCTGGGCTTCCAAGATGGTATTTTTCAACAACACCCAAGCTTGATGTACGTCTTCAACCTTTGCAACTGCTCCTTTTAGTTTTTTCTTAACTGTTTTCCTCATTTTATCATAGTCTCCCTTTCGAAAGTTAAAGGGTAGTACTGTGGATTTCCTTACTATCCCTCCTCCACTAATTAAATCAAAGGTGATCATGCTATGATCACTATTGCCAAGTGGCCCCAACACCCTTAACTCTTGCACTACATCTGGTGTTCCACTAAGGACTAGGTCTAATATTGCTTCCCCTCTGGTCGGTTCATGAACCAGCTGCTCCAAGAAGCAGTCATTTATTTCATCTAGGAACTTTATCTCCCTAGCATGTCCTGTTGTGACACTGACCCAGTCGATGCCGGGGTAATTGAAATCACCCATTATTATTACTGCACTGTAACTTTTGCTAGCTTCCTTGATTTCTTTGAGCATTTCATCATCCATTTGTTCATTCTGGCCAGGCGGACGATAGTACACCCCCACTGCCATCGCCTTCCCCTTTTTACATGGAATTTCAATCCATAGAGATTCTACAGTAAATTTTGTTTCTTGCAAAACTTTAATCCTTTCTGACTCAATGCCCTCTCTAACATAGAGCACAACCCCTCCACCAATTTGATCAGCACTATCATTACGATATAGTTTGTACCCAGGTATCACAGTGTCCCACTGGTTGTCCTCCTTCCACCATGTCTCTGATATTCCAATCATATCTAACCTCTCGTTTAGTGCTATATATTCTAACTCTCCCATCTTGTTTTGTAGACTTCTATCATTTGCATACAAGCATTTTAGAGACTGTATTTTATTCATATTAATTTGGCTATTGGTAGACATGGGTAATTTGGGATCTTTAAGCTCTGTCTGCTCCATACTCGAGGGCATTTGGGCTACTTTACTCTTTTTTGGAACCTCTCTGCTTTTTGTAGTATCCTTCAAGGATACATTCTTCCGAACCATGCGCTCTTGGGCGACTGTCGGCTTTCCCCTATTATCTAGTTTAAAAGCTGCTCTATCTCCTTTTTAAAGGTTAATGCCAGCAGCCTGGTTCCATCCCGGTTAAGGTGAAGCCCATCCCTTCGGAAGAGCCCCTCCTTTCCCCAGAATGTTCCCCAGTTCCTAACAAATCCAAACCCCTCATCTCTGCACCATTGTCTCATCCACGCATTGAGACTCCGGAGCTCTGCCTGCCTTTTGGGTCCTGCGCGTGGAACGGGAAGCATTTCGGAGAACGCTACCCTGGAAGTTCTGGATTTCAACTTCCTACCTAAAAGCCTAAATTTAGCTTCCAGAACCTCCCTACCACATTTTCCTATGTCATTGGTACCGACATGTACCAAGACAGCAGACTCCTCCCCAGCACTATCTAAGACCTTATCTAGGTGGCGCGTGAGGTCCGCTACCTTCGCAACAGGCAGGCATGTTACCAGGCGATCCTCACGTCCACCAGCCACCCAGCTATCTGCATGCCTAATGATGGAATAACCAACTATAACTGCTGTCCTAACCCTTCCCTCATGGGCACTTGGCCCTGGAGAAACCTCATCGGTGCGAGAGGGTTTACATCACCTGGAGGATAGGTCCTAGTTACAGGATCACTTCCTGCCACACCAGGGTGATGCTCTCCTGTCACGTGACCTCTCTCCTCCATGGCAACAGGGATGCTGCCAGACTGGAGGTGGGACTTCAGGACTATATCCCTGTAGGTCTCGTCTATGTGCCTCTCTGTCTGTCTTATGTTTTCCAAGTCTGCTCCTCTAGCCTCTAGAGAACGGACTCGTTCCCTGAGAGCAAAGAGCTCCTTGCACCTAGTGCACACGTAAGACCTCTCACCAGCTGGGAGAAAATCATACATGTGACACTCAATGCAAGGTTATTATTGTATAGTCTGCAAATGCTATCTGGTAATATGCTCAGTCCTTTATATGATCTCTTTTTCAGAGCTATAGTTTGTTAAGGGAGATGTGATATGTTGAGGTCGATGTATTACTTGCTTTTCCATGTACAAAATAAAGTTGTTAAAAAAAATTGGTAAAGGAGATATTAACTAAATAGAAATAAGAAAATTTATTCTATCACTGCAAGTAGATTGCAGGGCTATGTATGAAAAAGGACGTGTGACCTCAGCAGAAATCTTCTAGGACATTGAGTAGGGATAGGGTTGCCAACTGGCCAGTTTTCAGCCGGCCTGGCCGGTTTTTCCATGGCCAGGCCGGCTGCCGGCGCAGATGTTAAACCGGCCCTTGAAAAGCCATTTTATTGCTCTGGCCGCAAGATCGGGAGTGGCCAGAGCAAAAGACCGGCTTTTCTTCCGACCCGCAGTTAAAAAAAAAAACCACCCAGGGCCGGCCCACACACCGGAGGGCTTCAGAGGGAGCCGGGGAAGCCCGCGCGAGGCCCCGGCTCCCTCTGTACAGCCGCCAGTGTAAAGATCCTTTTCCTTCACGCTGGCGGCTGTTTCTGTGAAGCCGCGATTGATGGGAAAGGTTAAGGGCAATGCCCTTTAACCTTTCCCAGCATTCGCGGCTTCACAGAAACAACCGCCAGCGTGAAGGAAAAGGCTCTTCACGCTGGCGGTTGTACAGAGGGAGCCGGGGCCTCGCATGGGCTTCCCTGGCTCCCTCTAAAGTCCCTCAGACAGCTGCGGTGCTGGTCGGGGGGGGGGGAGGCCAAGGACTGCATGGGCTGTGATAGGGGGGTCTAGGACTACAAATGGGCTGTGATGGGGGGGACCTGGACTGGAAAAGGGCTATGGGGGGGGGACTTGGACTGGAAATAAGTTGTGATTGGGGGGAACTGGACTGGAAAAGGGCTGTGGGGGGGACTTGGACTGGAAATGGGTTGTGATGGGGGGGGGGGACCTGGACTGTAAACGGGTTATGGGGGGGGACTTGGACTGGAAATAGGCTGTGATGGGGGGGGGACCTGGACTGTAAAAGGGCTATGGGGGGGGGGACTTGGACTGGAAATGGGTTGTAATGGTGGGGACCTGGACCAGAAAAGGGCTAGGGGGGGACTTGGACTGGTAATAGGCTGTGATTAGGGGGGCTAGGACTGCAAATGGGCTGTGATGGTGGGGGGGGGAACTCAGACTGCAAATGGGCTGTGATGGTGGGGGGGGGCCTAGGACTGGAAATAGGTTGTGATGGGGGACTTGGACTGGAAAAGGGCTATGGGGGGGGGAGACTTGGACTGGAAAAGGGTTGTGATGGGGGGGGGGCCTGGACCGGAAAAGTGCTGGGGGGGGAATTCGAATAGAAAAGTGCATTGATGGGGGGGGACCCGGACTGTAAAAGGGCTATGGGGGGGACCTGGACTGTAAAAGAGTTATAGGGGGGCACATGGACTGGAAATGGGTTGTGATGGGGGTGGAGGGGACCTGGACTGGAAAAGGGCTATGGGGGGGGGGGGGGACTTGGACTGGAAATGGGCTATGGTGGAGGGAGGGGGAACTTGGACTGGAAATAGACTGTGATTAGGGGGGCTAGGACTGCAAATGGGCTGTGATGGTGGGGGGGGGGGGGCTAGGACTGCAAATGGGATGTGATGGTGGGGGGGCCTAGGACTGGAAATAGGCTGTGATGGGGGACTTGGACTGGAAATGGGCTGTGATTGGGGGGGGGGGGCTAGGACTGGAAATGGTCTGTGATGTGAGGGCTAGCACTGGAAATGGGCTGATGAAGAGCTGGAATAGGACCGGAAATGGGCTGATGTGGGTCATGGGAGAATGGGACTAGAAGGGAGTGGATGCTGGGTGGGTCTAGAACTATAAGGGAACTGATTTTGGGGGAGGACTAGAATGGATGGGGAATGAGAATAGAGAGGGGAAAAATATTTTGTGTGGAAGAAAAGTCTATGATGGGCCGGGTATTAGGAGAGTAAGAGGGGCTTGAGAATGGAAGGGTGAAATTTAAACGGATGATAAAGGAATAAGGAAAGAATTGGGGGAAAGAGCAAAAGGGAAACAATCAGTATGTTAAAGCAGAAATAGAGAGAGAATGGAAAACATCTAAAAGAAAAGAAAGGACAAATGGATAGCTCGCAGAAGACACGAAGAAACCAGAAGAAAGTGACTGGAGCAATTGCAACTGAAAAATAAAACGCCCAAACAGAAGGTAGAAAATACTTTTTATTTTGAATTTATTAACTGGAATATGTCTGGTCTGGGAAGTGTGTATTGCTAACATCTTTGCGTTTTTGTTTAGTGCAAGAGGAAATTACTTTATAGTTTTATTTCTCCAGTGTTGTACATTTCATGTTTGGATTTTGGGGTTCCTAGTTTAATTATTATCTGACCAAGGAAGTTAGCCTACATGTATCCTTGGTAATTTTTGTGGGTGGGGCTGGGGGCGGGGCAGGGGTGGGACTAGGGGCGGAGAATGGGTGGAGCATGGCGAGCCACAGGTGTCGGGTGTTTCTCAGTGAAAAAGTTGGCAACCCTAAGTAGGGAGGATGAAAAAAGGAAGCAGGCTTGGATTTAGGCATAGGCAACTGCCTCTAGAAGGTGTTAGAGCATTGCTTCTATGCCTCCATTTGGATCTGCCCTTTCTCTTCTTGTACCAGCTGTAACAGTAGTGATATTCTTGGACTGAACGCAGGACCTATCCATCTTTGCTCTCTGACAGGCTCTGTGGTGCCCTGCCTTTCACATGGGTTTCCATAGCAATGGAAAACCTGTGAAGGGGGAGGTAGGCCACAGGACCACAGGGCCTTTCAGAGCATGAAGGCAGGCAGGCCCTGAGTTTGTTTAAGTCTAAGGATGTCAGTAGTGCTGTGGATGGGATAAGAAAAGTCAAGATGGCAGAAAGGTGAGGGGGGATATTGATGGAAGAATCCAGGCAGCAGAGATGGGGGGAGGACGCATGATGGGTCAGAGATCTGACATAGAGAAGTTCCCTTGTGATGTTTCCTGAGGTTGAAAGGGAAACTAGGAAGATTTGTCTTGTAAGAGGCCCTGTTGAATGCATTTCAGCATATATTCCATACCCACTGGAGAGGATGAGGAGAGAGGAGAACAGCTTTTGAGGTTGGGAGAAGCAGCTGTCATCATATGGGCCTTCAGAGGATGTAGGAACTAATAATACCCTGGAGACAGCATTAGAGCAGGAGGTACCATTGGGGTTAATAACACTCTTCCAACATTCAGTAGGATCCTTAGCCTCCCACTGAGCTCGATAAATCATTTTGCTGTCCAGAGGAGTGTGCCTTCTATAGACTTTTGAAGTTATGAGAAGAAGAAAGCATGCAATCTGCCTGCTGATTTTTGTACATAGTTTATGGTTGCCAATGTTAGCATAAGAAAAAGAATCTGGAAATGGAACCACAGCTACCATTTCCTGAGAGTTATTAGAGTGAATCATAGTGCTTCAGTTGTATATGTTATAATCTTAGTAAAATAATTTTGTAACAAAAATAAATGCTAAATATTTTATAACAAATTGACATCTTTATCTGTAAAATGCTGCCATGCCATTGTAATCACATGCCTTCAGATTTACTCATCTGCTAGGTAAAAAAAAATCAATTAAATTAAATGAGGATATTTTGTCAAAATAATTCAAGATACATTGGGGTCTTTTACTAAAGGGTGCTAGTTGGTAGCATGAGTCTGGCCACACTAAGGGGTATGTTTACAAAGCAGCAGTAGTGGCCTCCGTGTGGGGCCACGGCTCCAATATCGCACGGAGGCCGCTATTGCGGCATTGTAAACATACCCCTAAAAGTGTGCCTTGGACATGCACTGACAGCTAGCATGGACTCATGACAGCATGGGCTGATTCCTCCACACCAATTTGGTGCATGTTAGTGGTCTGGCTCCACCTTAACTGCCGGGAAAATGCTGTCCACACCCCTAACAGTTAACTTGATGGTGTTGCAACTAATATGCCATGGTTTTGATACTATTGGTACTTTGGGTGCAACACCTTAGTGCCCTTCAGTAAAAGATCCCCAATGTGTTATTAAAATCATTTTCAAAAGGTACAGAGATGAGCCACCAAAATGGTAAAGGGGATGGAAGAATACCCCTATGAAGAGAGGCTAAAAAGGTTAGGGCTCTTCAACCTGGAAAAGAGACTGCTGAGGGGAGATATGATAGAGGTCTATAAATTAATGAATGGAGTGGAACGGGTAAACGTAGATCGATTGTTTACGTCATTAGAATATAGAAAGACTAGGGGACATGCAATGAAGCTACAGGGTAAACTATTTAAGACTAATAATAATAGAAGGTGTGATCTATTCCAAGATGGTGGCTGTTGTTTGAGCTGTGGAACATCGATGCCGAAGCGTAAGGGCAAGACGAGGCTCTTCCTGTCCGAACCTCCAATTGGCCCCATGGATCAGTTTGTTCAGCTCTCGGAGGAGATGGTGCGGGAGATTCAAGCAGGTGCTGGAGAACGGGAAGAGTACGCTGTTTCTCCATCGGGCCTGGATTCCACTCTCTCTCCCAATGCGATATTTCCACCGCTGCCCCCGACATGCTCTACACCTCCTTTGGTGGCAGTTCCTGTGTGTTCGTCAGAAGGCGGCGAGCTAGCAGGTATGCAGCAGGAAGCCACTGTAATGGAAGGTGGGGGCTTTAAAATCGCCGTCGGTAAAGAGTGTACGGTGGATCGATCTTCTCAATTTGGGCAGCAAACTCTGGGTGAGGATAATCTCAGTGTCTCTTTACCTGCATCGGATGTTTCTTTAGCTGCTTTAAGGCTGCCTCACCCCAAGACCATTACCCTGGATTGTATATGGGACGCTATTACTCGACTATCTGAAGTAGTAATCTCTCAAACTACTGGGACTTTGGCAAGGGTGACCCAAGTTGAAGAACATTTGCCGATGTGTAATATTGTAGTGGATCAACTTAAGAGCCAAGTTGGAGACTTTCATCAAAAATTGAACTCTGTTTCTGATTCTAATGTTGCTCTTATGAAGGACAATATTATGTTGAGTGCCAAATTGGAAGGTTTAGAAAATTCTGCTCGAGCTTCAAATTTAAGAGTATTAAACTTTCCTATGATTTTGGGTACTGCACCACTTGATTTGTTCAAGAAGCATTTGGTGGACATTTTGCTGGTGCCTCAAGATTTGATACCACTGATCTCGAAGGCTTTCTACTTACCTTTGGCGAAAAGAGAGCATGGGTCTACCAGTGAGGACATTGTTACAGATGTTTTGAATGTTTCTGACTTATTTTTTTCTCCATCTTCAGGTTCTGTTAAAGTATCAACTTTGATAGTCTTTCTTGCTTTGGTCTCAGAGAGTGGTTGCTTAAACTATTCTATAAAAAACGTCTCTCTTTGTTCTATGGGGTTAAGATATCCATGTTTCCTGATATTTCTAGAGATACTCAAAAAACACGTAGGCAATTTCTTTTACTAAAAACCGGTGTTTTGAAGATTGGGGGCACCTATTATTTGCGTTTTCCTTGTAAGTGTGTGGTAGTGTTTAATTCACAAAGATTTATTTTTTAATCAGCCAGATGCCTTATCTGCATTCATTAGTGCTAGGTTGCCCCTTGTTACATCCCCTACTGAGGTTTGAGATCTTGCTGTAAAGTTTTATCTACTTCATAACTTCACTGTCATCTATTTTCTATTGTTATTTCTGTAGTTTATTCAGTTGGTTTCCTCTGCCACTGTGACTTTTCCTTACCACTCCCCCCAACATGTGGACTATAGATAATTAGGTGTTATAATTATTTTTTGGTTTCTTTTCTTGGTGGATTTATTTCTGGATGAGCTATCTTTTCTGTACAAGCTGTTTTTGCTTGATTGTATTTGTAAAACGTATAAATAATAATAAAAAAAGACTAATAATAGAAAATATTTTTTCACTCAATGTGTAATCAAACTCTGGAATTTGTTACCGGAGGATATATTAAAAGCTGTTAGTGTAGGGGGGGGGCGGAGCCTGATGTCCAGCGGGTTAGACGCTTCGCGCTGAAGCTCCCGAGGGGCCTACTTAGAATCCTGACTTAACATCTGCATAAACTTAATATTTTATACCGAACTTGCCGGGGTGCCTTGGGGGGAATGGCGACCCACAAACCAGTGCGCTTGGACTTCGGGTCTCCCTCTTCTTCACATGGAAAACGCTCCAAAACAGAGTTGTCTTCCCCACCTAAGATGGTTCCACCTCGGGTAAGCCCTGAACTGCAACAGGAGATCTTGGAGGAAATACGTGGTGTGAAGGAACTGGTACAGTCCAACGGAGAGGCGCTCCGAGCCATGCGAGAAGATTTCGGTATGCTTCAGGACCGGCTTGAAGGTCTTTCACTACGGCTGGACAACATGGCGGGGGTCCTCGATTCGCACGCGGTGCGTTTGGTGAACCTGGACAAGGCTGAGCGTCACATACAGAATCTTCAAAAAGAGTTAGAGGATTGCAATAATCGTGCTCGTCGCAACAATGTCAGGCTCATAGGAGTTCCAGAAGGGGCGGAAGCAGGAGATATCAGAGAATTTCTGGTCAAAACTCTCCCTTCCTTGCTGAAGATTACCTTTTGCAGAGATCTGGAAATTGACCGAGCATATCGTGCTCCTACCAACATCGCACTCAATCGGACGACCCCCCGGCCCATTATCTTCCGTTTACTGAGGTATCAGCAAGTTGAGCAAATTCTCAAAGCCGCCCGGGTGATGCCACATCTGCAGTTTGACGATCATAAAGTCTCTTTCTTCCCCGACTTGGCAAAGCCCACAGCTGACCGGCGGAAGGGACTCCTTGCTTTTCGTCCTAGACTTCAACAGTTACAGGCTCGCTTTGGCCTCTTATATCCAGCGAAGCTCAGAGTGACTCTCCATAACCAAACTAGAACCTTCGAAGATCCTGCTCTGCTAGCAACATTTTTAGATTCCAAAGAGGCAGACCAGATGCGCTAAGTCGACAATTCGGATGGACTCCGCTGGAACTGCCCGCCATTTTGAATGGCCCGGCACGGTGATTATTGCCTGGAATGGAGACTGCCTGGACCTTCCTTTCTTTTATATCTACCTCTCTTGGTCTCCTTTTCCTCCATGATGTGCACCTCGGTTGGATTCGGAGCACGCACAGCTATACCGGTTATATGTTTCAATTTAGGCCTTCTCTGGGGTTTCACCCCGCAGACATCAGGTCGCCTGTAATTTCTGGGGTTTTGCTTCTTCTCTAAGGCACTTCGGTGCTTCTACTGTTATATAGGGCGCTTCATGATTTTTCATTGGCTTATTTTCTATCATATCGTGTGTACAGTCATTTATAGTTGATATGAGGGACATTGCGCAACTCGGTGCGCCATTATGTTCCTTTCTCAGAATGTTTGACTTTGTTGTATGGCCTTATGTATGCTCTTAGTATTGAACGTAAGAGGCATCAATAGTCCAATCAATAGAATGACCATCCTTAGTTATTTTAATCATGATCATACTGATTTAGTGTTTCTTCAGGAAATCCATTTCACTTCTGTCGAACCACTGAAACTTGCTGCCAAACCTTATATGGTGGCTGCCTATTCTCCCGCCGTTTCTGAGCGGGGCGAGGTAGCCATCTTAGTTGAGAAATTTTGCCAACCACTGTAATGGATACTAGCTCTGATGGGGAGGGTAGCTGGGCCTGTGTATATTTTAAGGTTAGAGATAGTGCATTTGCGTGTATTGGTATTTATGCTCCGAATGTGGATGACCCTGTTATTGTTACTCGGCGGTGACTTCTACCAAGTATTTGTTCCTTTGATAGATAGACTGCCGCCTAGAACGAGTGGTCCGTCCAAGAGTCTCCACACCCTGCCAGCCCTGATGAAAGATTTTGCGTGAATTGATATATGGAAGTTGCTTCACCCCTCAGACTTAGAGCTCACCTTTTCTCAGCCCCCCCCATCACTCACAATCTAGATCAGATTTTTCCTATCTCCTCAGTACTGCTATCTCATGTAGACAAATACTCCTGATAGGTTAGCCAATTGGAATGCCATCCAGTGCGCTTGATGCGGGACATGCTATGTGGCCTTTGGTCTACTACACTCCTGTTAAGTATGATTGTCCCGCATTACAGTATTACTGGAGCCGGGTCTGAGGTCGTCTTCATTCTATTTTATATATTTCGGATCCCCTCTTTAGGAAGTTTGTGGGGCTCCGCTTAGCTGCGGGGATCCCCTCTCTTCCTAACTTGGCTTACTTCTTTTAGCCTTTATGCTGGGTATTGCTATCTCCTATTTCCTTAATCACGAAATATTGGGAAACATATCTGTCTTTATTGTAAATATGCGCAAATACCTAGTATGTCTGCCTCTTCCGGTCAAACTATTCACTATTGGTCTAGCTAGAAGACGCTCAACGATTATGTTCAAAATTTCGATGCTCTCAGTTGACTGTTTGATTCTGTATTAATCTTTGTCACATGCTCATCCGATATCATAGATTCTCCTTCTGTTTGTTTGATGTACAATAATTGTTGTATGTAAGCGCTCATATGATGATTCTAATCAGCTTAGAGAAGAAGCATTGGGGTGGGGGGTAATTGGGGTTGCTTTCTTTATTGTATGTGTGTATTTGTTTCTTTTGATGTGTTGTTACTTTGTTTGTTGTAAAATGAAAATAAACGTTTAAAAAAAAAAAAAAAAAAAAAGCTGTTAGTGTAGATGGGTTTAAAAAAGGTTTGGACAACTTCCTGGAGGAAAGGTCCATAAACCAAGGGACCCGGGAAATCACTGCTTGACCCAATACAAACATTGTGGAACCTGTGTCGTTTGGGGAAAGTGCTAGGTACTGATGACCTAGATTGGCCACTGTTGGAAACAGGATACTGGGCTTGATGGACCTTGGTCTGAGCCAGTATGGCATATCTTATGTTCTTATGTTCATGTTATGAATGTACCATACATTAGATCTTATATAGTATTATGTTATTTTGGTCATAATTGGGGATATTTGCTCCCAAATTTTAGGGCTTAAAATGATATATTTTTTCAGTGGAATTAATATGTTGTCAATAAAAAGTGAAAGAAATATTCATGTCCCTAAAAAGTTAATTTATTGCTGAAAATCAAATTTTAAAACTGAACTGGCACAAGCAAGTTTTAAAAAAATATTTCAGCTAAGAAATGGCAGTTCTGGTGAATTACCTCAGAAATGAATACTGTGGGCAATTTTCCTCCAGCAAATCATAATTTCCTTCTACATTCTCTAAATAGCCCTAAATTCTGCAGCAACCTGCAAGAATCCTGAGCTTTGTAAATGTTTCACAATGTTGAAAAATTTAATCATGGTATCTTTTCCTCATGCTGCAAAAATTTGATTTTACTTGGTCTGGGTACTGTTCGGCTCTGTTTCACAGAGCTTAATCTCTCTGCATGATTTTTACACACCTCTCAATCTCACACACACTAGAAACCTCCGAGACATCCTCTGCTACCACTTGTCAGGTGTCAGCCAGCAAGCAATAATCTCCCCTCCCCCCACAGGAAAATACAGCTAATAACCAATTTTATTACTGCTTTTTCTTTATAGTCTCTCAGGAATGTAAAGAGGCACAATAGCTCAGAGAGCTAACTTTTCTTTGTCCATGTTGAAATATTTCTTTTAGATAAAGGAGCCTTCATGCAGGAACGACGAAGAGCATATTATCTATATTGCCTTTACATTCATCGCAAGAGCTTCATCCATGGCTAAAGGAAATAGCACTATAGCTGAAAATTTTCCTTGTATTTCAGAGCCCATTGCCCTTGATGTATCCCTGTTATATGAAACTGACCTTTTTTTCACCTTCACCTGCTGAAAGGGAGCACAATGAGGTATGATATGGAAGCATTAAGAGTTCCACAATCTTGAGAACATCCCATTCTGATCTCACAACAAGTTGCTTTTCACTGGCCGCACAGAGCAGCAAATGTAGTTGGAAGAGTCTATTAACTGAAAAATGTATGGGATTTCCATTATATTGCTTTGCTTAAGATTTTTACTGAAGTGTTTCACTCCAGTGATACATAGATGGCAAGATAAAGGTGCAGCTTGAGTGCCATGCATTTTATCATCCCCAGGCACGTTCAGGAAGCAATTCATCCCCACAGCCTGATGCGATTTAGGATTGTTTCAGAATACTGTAAAAGTGGCAGGAGCCAAAAGCAGAAACTAAGCAAACAAGCTACAAAAGGAGAATTACAAATTGATTTTTATTCATGAGGAATTTGTTGGTGATTAATATTGCGTGACCTGGTTTAAACGGAAGGTCCCTTTCAATATAACTAGAATAAGAGCTGTCTCTGCAAGCCGTGCAACTGCTTTGCCGTGGCTTGCAAGTGGACTGCACATTTAACCGCACTGCCAAAAATATGTGACAGCCAAAGATGTGTAACAATACAGTGCCTGCGCCAGGATATTAACAAAACACAACACCTGCACAAACTAACATGGCAACTCTATTCTTAGCTTATCCCTTTTCACTCTCTGGGATTACCTTGTTTCAACAGATTTGCAAACAGCCAAAGAAAAAGAAGCCTGCACAAGCATTATTTCGGAGGTGGGAACTTTGTGACACTTTTGTGAACTGGTTTGCTGTCAGCACAAACTAAAGTGAGAGGAAAAATACCTCAAAAGTCAAGCTGCAAAGTGAGGTTAGCATTGCATTTTGGGTAGCACTGTTTGTCCCAATACAAGCATTGTGGAACCTGTGTCTTCTGGGGAAACTGCCAGGTACTTGTGACCTAGATTGGCCATGTTGGAAACAGGATACTTCGTCTGACCCAGTATGGCATATTTTACGTTCATACTGTATATTCTTATTTCAGGATACCATATAAAGTGACATTCAAATATTTAAACTTTATAAATAAGAAGCAAACTTTTTTTCCCAGAGAAAAAAAGGGGGTCTTTTACTAAAGGGCAGTAAGGCGTTGCACCTATTGCACCAATAGCTCCAAAACCATGGCACGTTGGGTGCAATACCACTGCCTTAACTGTTGAGGGTGTGGACAGCATATTCCTGGTAGTTATCACAGAGCTGTGTCCCCTAACACATGTCATATTAGCACGAGTGCACTTAACTCCATCTATTGAGGTGGCGTTAGATGAACCTATGCTAATCATATGGGATGTATTTAGCACATAGTGTGTGTACCCCTTGCTAACTGTGCAGAGCTCACCACGCCCACTCTGCATCCCTAAGCTACCACTCTCGTACCTAAAGTGGGATGCAATGTTGACATGGGAATCGGCCCTTGCTAACTCTCATGGCCCCATGCTAGCTGGCAGTGCATGTCCAAGGTGTTCTTTTAGTGCATGCCAGCCAGTACCCTTTTGTAAAAGACCCCCAAAGCTTTAGAACAAGACAACATGATGCGAAAGGGGTAGAATCAGGAGTTTCTTTCTACAAGGTAGCGCAACGTGCCAGTCATTCATCTACCAAGTTAGCACGAGACAGTGATTTTCTATATAAAGAGGTGCATGGCGTTGCTTCAGAAAATGTGCTCCCTGTAACATGTAGCCAATAAGTTTAATTTATTTCTGAATACACATAATCCCCATTGGGAACCTTCCAAAATGATTTATCTCTGTAGAAGGACACACAGGGCAGGGATGTACATTCATTTGAAATGACATGGGAAATGTCCTATGTTACAGTATGTGGATAGCAGCACTATCATCACCATTTGGATAATGTTGCTGGTTGCCGCACTATTCGGATATTCAGCACTGACCATTGTCCAGGTACTGGTGCTGAATATCTGGATTTCTGTTAACTACTGCAGCTGACACTTTAAAAAAGCACTGACTACAACAGCTGAATATCAGCCCACTATATTCTAGGAGTGGGAAATGCAACACCAATAGTGGCTAGAATACCGCAAGGTACTCTGAAAGCAGCAGGGCTGGGCCATCCATTGGGCAAGCTAGGCGGCCACCTAGGGCAGTAGACCTCTGTGGTCAGCAAAGGCATGTGGTAGGCCATGTGCTTTTGCACACATGGCCTGCTGTGGGTCGCTGCCTTGCCAAGCTGAGACATCCCCCTGACCCTGCCAATGGAAGTAGCAGTATGGGAGGCCACATGGCTCGAAACAGTGGGGTGACATGGCTGGAGCATCTGCCTGGGGCTGCAGAAACCCTTTTGGCTGGCCCTGGAAAGCAGTAAAGCAAAATCAACAGTGGAGTAAGAAGTACCAACAAGATTAGGTTAGGGTCAAAGTTTTGTGAAAAATGAACTCATTTGAGAGGGTGCATGAAAGAATTTCTAAGAGTTTCCATAGATAAATTTGTTTGGGGAAACTGGATAGCATGAGCTTACTTTTTGATGCACTGCCAGAAAGATCACATGAAAGTACTTAGGGCCCCTACATTGAAGCAAAGATCAAAATATAACCTAAGGGCGTTATTTCGCAAGAGCTGGACGTGGTTTGGATGTCCAAAAAGAGCACGTAGATGTGTTTCTATTTCAGAAGCAGGCAAATCCAGACATCCCCATGGCCGGCATATACAAATGCCAGCACTCCAAAATGGGTGTGTCTGAGGGAGTTCTGGGGCCTGGCCAAGGTGGAACGAGAACACAGACACCCAAAGCATATTTTGCATTGTGTCCCAGACATGCCATGTGTGGCAACCAGATGTCCCAGCGTACACATGCTAGAAGGCATGAACAGGTAAGGGACTTTGCTGTCCATGGTGACTGCAGATGAGAGTGTGCTAGGAGGAGAGTGAAGGAGAGAGAGAGAGAGAGAGAGAGAGAAGCTTGCCTGGTGGAGCCTTCTGCTGTTTGCCATGCCCAGTGAACCCCTGTGTCACAAACCTGCATCCTTTATGCTCCCCCTTGTTTACACAGCCTCAATAAGCACCCCTTGGCACCTCACCCCCTATCCCAGCTACAGGCACCCATCCCCCTCCCATCCTCCCACTACCAAACCAGGATCCCTTGACCTCAGTGTCTCCACAATGTAAAGCTGTCAGTGCAAGTGCATGCAGAATGTAGTGGGTGTTGGTCTGTGTGTGCAGGAGTGGAGGAGCAGAGGAGGGTGTGTGAGTGTTCATTTGCCATGCATCCATGTGCATGTGTCCATATCCCACTGCGTCTTCATCAAACGCAACACACAGCACTGTGTGTTGGTGGAGGTAGAACGGTGAGAGGGGAAGGCAGTGGGGGGTCCCCATGGGTGTAGGTGGAGGAAGCAGACATACAGCATGTGAACTGATGGTTTGCAGAAGCCATTGATGAGGAGCTGCAGAGGTGAGAAGGAGGGCACACACAGAGCACCCATACTAGAGAATATATAAGCCGAGAGGCCCGTTCATGGGGTTGACAGATGAACAGTGCTTGATGCAGTTCCATTTTCATAAAGCCACCATACAACCGTTGTGCCTGGAGTTAGAGCAGGACCTTAGTGCCAGCATGCAGCAAGGCCATCCCATACCTGTGGCTGTCAAGGTCACCATAGCCCTCACATTTCTAGCAACTGGAAGCTTCCAGTCTGTGCAGGCAACCACAGCAGGGAATCTGTCAGTCAGCCATGTTGGTGTTTCTCATGCAGTTCCTTGCAGCATTACTCCAAGGATGGCATACTACATATGCTTTCCCAGCACTTGTGGAGGAGTGGCCTAGTGGTTGGGGCAAGGTACTAGAGGACAGCAACCTTGGGCTGGAAGGACTGGGGTTTCTAGTCCCACAGGTGCTCCTTGTGGTCTTGGGCAAGCCACTTAACCCTCCATAGCCCATGTTCCCTGTAAAATAGTTATCTCCAAGTTATAATGCCCTGTTCAATGTAATTTCAGCTTGTTCAATGTAAACCGCACTGATGCAGAATAGTGCGGTATATAAGAGAATGCAAATAAATAAATAAATAACTGTCTAGCAGTGCATACAAACCATAATGGACTTTATTGGATTGCAGGCAGTGTCATAGACTGCATGCATATGGCCCTGCAAGGGAAGCAACCTACCAGAATCACAAATCATATCATTCCATGAACATGCAAGTAGTGTACAATGGTGGCAGTGAAATAATTGATGTCTTACCCATTTTCCAGAGTCATACCACGAGCACTTCAGCAGTGGGGAGATCACAGGCGGCTGGCTCCTTGCTAAGTTACAGCCTCCCAGCTGAGGCATAGTGCCATGGCTACAGCTAGTGCTCTGAAGTAAGAGGAGGAATCATGCATGTGAGAATTGAAAACCTGGCTTGGACACCGGGTGTAGCATCAAATTTTTACAAAACCTTATGTAATGCTATAACTAGGGATACCCCTATAGCGCAGAAAGCATGGGAGAGAGAATTGCATGTGACTTTGACCCCGGAGCAATGGAGCCTTGTCTGGAGTAGAGTGACACGGGTCTCCCGATCCGCCTCACTCACTCAGACACTCTTCTTTCTAGCCCACCGGTGTTTTTACACTCCTGACAGATTAGCCAAATGGAACACTACTCAGGGCAATAATTGTTGGACATGTCATGCGGCCATTGGTTCACTACCTCATGTTATGTCTGAATGTCCCGCACTACAGTATTACTGGAGTCGGGTCTGGGGTCGTATCCAGTCTATTTTGCACTTTCAAGAGCCCCTTTCTTGGAGGATAGTGGGACTTCGCTCAGCTGCGGGGATCCCCTCTCTTCCAAAAACGGCTTACTTCCTTTTGGACTTTATGCTAGGCATTGCTATTTCCCTAATTACGAAATACTGGAAAAATAGCTCCCAACTGAGCCCCAATGAATGGTGGAATCATGTCTGTCTCTACAGTAAATATGAACAAATACCTCGTATGTTTGCTTCCCCCATTCAGACTCCTCATCATCGGTCTAAATGGAAGATGCTCAATGACTATGTACATTCTGCTCAATGCTCTCATCTGACTGTCTAAATTTGTATATATCTTTGTCCCATGATTATTCTGTATCGCAGATACTCTTTTGATTGTTTTGATGTACAATCACTGTTGTTTGGAAGCGCTCACATGCTGACATAATCAGCTAGAGAAGAAGCGTGGGGGTGGGGGGTAATTGGGTTTACTTTTCTTTATTGTATAATTGTTTTGTCTCCTTTGGTGTGTTGTTTCTTTTGTTTGTTGCAAAATGAAAATAAAAGTTTCAAAAAAAAGAAAACCTGGCTTGGAGTGAGCAGAAGGCAAATGAATGGTAGTGGTGGAGAACACTGCGATGTGTGGCCACCAACAACCTCTGACTGTCCGCTCCCTTCATATTCCTTGATACAGGTGATCATGGCTACCCAATGAGAAGCTGCTGATGATCCCTATTGTGTCCCCACACAGTGAGACAGAAGAGTGCTATAACCAGACACATAGGGAAACCCCTTCCATCATCGCATGCACATTTGGCCAGCTGAAAACACACTTTTGTTGCCTGGCCAGGTCAGGGCACAAGCTACTATACATCCCACAAAAGGTCTGCCAGATCTTCATGACCTGTTGCATGCTAGACAACCTGGCCAAGAGGAGGCAGCAGCCCCTGCCTCCAGAAAATGCATCTGAGAAGGATGATAATGAAAAGGGTTCAAACAGTGGTGCAGGTGTCACAGGCCAGTCATACAGACAAAGGGAATGAGCAAGAAACAGGCTGATACAGAACCATTTCTCCTAAGGTACGTGTTTTATTCTGGAGCATTAAAGTAAGCTTAGAGAAGGAGCCCTTTGCCCATTTCCCTTTGCCCAGCCCCTCTTGCCCCACTGCCAAACCCCAGCAGAGGACAATACAGCCCAACACCTGACACGTGTGAACTACTTTAATGTTGTCCTCTCCACCAAGCAGCCTCCCACACAGCCCCATAGCACCCCTGACCCAGCATCTGGCTGACCACTCATCCCTTACATGCCCCCTGCCCCTGAACCCCTCCCAGCATGCCCTGAGACACCCCCCTGTACCACTGCTGCATAGCCACACATATAGAGCATATACATGTCACTGTCTAGGTGGTACACATCAACCTGCTCTTGCAGTGACCTTGTGACCTGCACCCCCTCCCTCCTGCCCTGACCCTCTGTGAATGGCAATGCCTGTGTGTGAATGCATGAGGTATCCTGGATGCTTTTTATGGACTCTGAGGAGCTAGTACCCTCCTTGCCTGACCCTTCAGCACCCTGTGGTAAATCAGAGTGGAATTCTGGAAACCTTTGGGGTGTCAGTGCCTAAGGGGGATGCTCTGAAGATGTTGTTCATGGATGCCCCATATTGTCTGTGGGTCCGTGGACTCATTACCATGCTGTCTATGGTGGTTTCTCTCATCAACACAAGTAATGATGGAGGCCCATTGCCAGGGGCCAGCACCATTTGGGTAATTTGGGAAGCTAGAATGCCCACATGTGCCACCAGAGCATTTAGAGACTGGCTGATGTGTTCCAACCTGTGCTGCGTGCACTCATCATGCTCAGTAGTTGTTTCTCTCTTGTAGTACGCTAAGAATGCCCAGAAGGATGCTGGTGCATGCCCACTCCAGCTCAAGAAACTCTTCATTCTGCCATAATAATCACTTCCCACAGAGGATGCGCTACTGTCTGCAACAGCTATCTAGTGGGCCCTTCTCTGCTAACCCAGCCACTACCTCATCACGAGATGGGCCTACTGTGAAACTGTGACCCTGAGCCACTTCCATCTGCATAGTCTTCTCCATGCACTCATCCTCTGCTTCATCCTACAGGATTGGCTGCTGTGGCTCACCCTACACCTTGCCCATGATGGTGTTTGTCTCCATCTGCCTCCGAAAGTGCTGAGCAACCATGTCTGATGTGCCTGGACTGGACTCCTGACTGATCTTCTCTGGACCACCCTCGCCTTCGCTCACGGACTGCTACACCACTTCACCAACAGCACCTGTATCTGCAAGTGAGTGGGAAACATCAAGCTTCCTGTTCTGGAATCCCTGCCCAGCTGTGAGGCAACTGACCATCCACCTTATATTATAGGAGAGTACTACTCACCTGTTTACTGTGAGGACTGCAAGGTATCCAGATCACCAACACCACTCAGTGACTCCTCATCCATTGTTCTCAGTACCCATTCATATAGCTTGATCAGTGCCAGGACACGACCATCAGGACCTCACCTAGCTGCCTTCACCTTTGCTTTGTATTTAATCGCCCTCCATTTCTTCTTGCAGTCCTCAATGTCATGGTTGCAGTGATACATCACATTAAGCATTATACTCATGCCACACCACAGATATGCCTTCTTGTGGGTGCTATAGTTGGCATTGTCATGACCAAACAGGATGTGATGTTTTTCAAGGCCCTGGCATACCAGCAGTTCCACCTCAGCTGGACAGAAGTTCTCCTTTCTACTGGATACCTTTGACTTTGGAGTCATACATCCAACCCTCTGGCATGAGCTATACTCTCACAATGCAAAATCCACCATATGCACGTACATCAGCGTTATTTAAACATCGTGATGACTTGCATCTGCACGTATCTGAGTTGGACATCTCAACGCTCAAAATGGACCATTTGCATGGCCATCTTCACAAACTGGATGTCTTGCTGATGTTTATAATCGACTGCATGGACATCTCCAATGCTAGCTCAGTGTTGATGGTCTCCAGGTGGCCATGGGGGTGTTAGATGGGCAGCCAGTGTACAGTGTCATGGAGAGCAGAAAGGGGTGGGGGCCATCCATATGCTTTACATGCCTTCAGCCATTGTCTAGATGGGTGGCTGAAGTCTGTATGATGGTGGAGGCAGGTATGTCCTAGATGCTCATATGAAGGACATGTCTGCTTCCACCTAGAGCTGAAAGACTGTGCAGGGTGAGGGCCCGCTGTACGGAACCACATAGCTATGATGCACCAAAACAACAGTGGGGTATATGTATGGGTGTTGTACCCCAGTGCCAGGAGGGACAATTAGAGGCACAAGTGTCTTTCCCGTAGAGTGCCTTGGGTATATGTGATGGGGACAATGGTGCTGTTGTGATGCCAAGAGCAAAGGGATCATGTTAGGATGGCGGCCTGTGTAAGTAAGACTGGGTGGCATCTGCGGGCCCTACATGTTTTTCCATCGCCATGGCCCTGCATCCATGGTGTTTTATTTCATTTAATTTATCTAAGGTTTGATATACTGCTTAATGTGGGTACAGCAAAGCAGTTTACAATAGAATACAATAAAAACTGAAGCAGAAAATGAAAATAACTCCAATATGTATAGGACAGTTGTGACAAGGCAGGGCTGGAGGAGGGTGGTGAGAGAGGAGGAGGGGGGCAGGTAGGAAACATAAATAAGTCAACTGAGGGAGTCCAGTGGGAGGTCAAAAACTGTGCAGAAAAGATGGGTTTTAAGTTTGGCTTTGTACTTTGTAAAAGAAAACTCTAACTGGAGATGTGGAAGAAGATTATTCCAAAGGGAGAGTCTGAGGAAATAAAATGCAGAATGCCAAGTAGATTGAAGATGGGCCAGAGAGGGAGAGGGTAGGAGAAAATGGTTCATATGAATTGCATGGAGAAAGCATTGTGGGGCAAGCAGAATAAGGGAAGATGCTAAGTAATCCGGGGAACCAATGTGAAGTGTTTTATGGACCTTGATAAGAATCTTGTAATGAATACGGGATAGTACAGGAAGCCAGTGTAAACAGATGAGGAGGGGGTGATGTGATCAAATCTGGATGTGTGAAAAATTAATCTGGCTGCAGTGTGCTGAATAAGTTGAAGGCACTTTAAAGAGTATTGAGGGAGTCCGGCAAGTGCTACATTAGTCAAGTCTAGAAAGAGTGGAGTGGAGGAGTGGCCTAGTGGTTGGGGCAAGGTACTTCAGGCCGGAAGGTCGGGGGTTCAAATCCCACTACAGGACAGCAACCTTGGGTCGGAAGGACTGGGGTTTCTAGTCCCACAGGTGCTCCTTGTGGTTTTGGGCAAGCCACTTAACCCTCCATAGCTCATGTTCCCTGTAAAATAGTTATCTCCAAGTTATAATGCCCTGTTCAATGTAATTTCAGTTTGTTCAATGTAAACTGCACTGATGCAGAATAGTGCAGTATATAAGAGAATTAAATAAATAAAGAATGAGAGAGACATAGTAAATGACAGCAGATAAAGACCAGTATGGTCCATCTATCTCTGCCCAGTAAAATGGCAAGAGTAGGTGCACCTGCCACTCTGTGCAGGACACCCCTCCCCTTGTCTTTGTTTAGGGGTGAACCTGCCGCTCCGTGTAGGAAACCCATGTTTGTTGAGAAATTAGATAGTTAAGTTTATTTTGATTTTATCCTTTTGCTCTAAAGGGATCCACTGTGTCTGTCCCATGAAACTTTGAATTCTTTCACTGTATTTGCCCCCACCACTTCCATCGGGAGGGCATTCCAAGCATCCACCATCCTTTCAGTGAAAAATTATTTCCTGACATTGCCTTTCAATTTACCCCCTTGCAGCTTCATGTTATGCCCTGTAGTTTTGCAGCTTCACCATCTTTGGAAGAGGTTTGTTTGTTCATTATTTCTCTTTAAGTATTTAAAGATCTGAATCATATCTCCCCTATCCCTCCTCTCCTCCAAAGTGTACATATTTAGGTCTTCAAGTCTCTTCTCATAAGGCTTCTGACACAGGCTCCAAATCATTTTGGTCACCTTCCTCTAAACAGTTTCCAGTCTTTTTACATCCTTTGCAAGATATGGTCTCCAAAACTGAACATAGTATTCCAAGTGAGGCCTCACCAATGACTTATACAGTGGCATTAGTACCTCTTCCTTTCTGCTGGTAATTCCTCTTTCTATGCAACCCTACATCCTCCTGGCTTTTGCCATTGCCTTGTTGCACTATTTTGCCACCTTGAGATCCTCAGAAATTATCACACCAAGGTCCTTCTCCTGGTCCATGCACACCAACCTCTCGCCCCCTTTCACGTACTTTTCCCTTGGATTTCTGCTTCCCAAGTGCATGACACTGCATTTCTTCGCATTAAATCTTAGCTGCCAAGCATTAGACCATTCTTCCAGCTTTTGTAGATCTTTCCTCATGTTATGCATTCCCTCAAGAGAGTCCACTCTGTTGCAAATTTTCATGTCATCTGCAAAAAGACAGACTTTTCCATTCAGTCCTTCAGCAATATTACTCACAAATACATTGAACAGTGCCGGGCCCAGGACCGGACCCTGGGGCACCCCGCTAATCACCCTCCTTTCATCCAAGTGAGCTTCATTTACTATCACCTTCTGTCGTCTGCTCTGATATGACGAAGAAAGAAAAATGAGCATTGGATAATTTGGGTAATGTGATCATGGAAAGAAGTGAAGAATCCAACATGACCCCAAGGTAGTGAAAAGAAGACGTGAGATGAATAGGTGACCCATCGAGAATAGGGGAAGCAGGAGGGGTAATAGGACCAGTGAGCCAGGTTGCGGTAGTTTTTGAAGAGTTAAGTAGATGATTGGTAGACAACCAGGCCGCAACATGAGTGAGGCATGTATTCAAGGGGGAGAGATGAGTCCATGTGAAATAGAAGAAGAATGTCGTCTGCATAAATGTATGTTGAAATGCCAAGCTGTTGTGTCATAAGAGCTAGGGGCGAGAGAAAAATATTGAAAAGAACAGGTGCTAGTACAGAGCCCTGAGGAACAACATATGAAAGAGGGTGAGAGAAGGAAACAGATGTGCCCTTGATGACGTGAAAGGAATGCTGTGATAGAAAAGAAGTGAACCATTGAAGAACTATGCCACGAGACCCAAGGTTGTACAACTGAGAGAGGAGAAGATTGAGATTGATGAGGTTGAATGCTAAAAATAGATCAAGTGAAACAGCGATTGTGATATCCCCACAGTCCAATGAATGGTGAACTTCACTGAGAGAGAAGAATACTATCAGTGGAATGACCAGTATGAAATATAGACTGATGGGGATACAAAGCATTGGAGAGTTAAAGTTGGGTGGCTAGTTGTTGATAGACGAGATTCTCGAGTAGTTTATTTATTTATTTATTTAACAAGGTTTCATATACCACCTCTTCCCATGATCAGAGGTGGTTTACATCGAATGTAAATACAACTTTTACAAGAAACATTAGAACTATGTACAGTTAACATATAATATGGTCGAACTATATACAGAGAACTATGTGCAATATCATTGATAAGGCAGACTTAAGTGAAATAGCATGTTTCATCTGTTGGAGTCCCTGATGGGCTTCTGTGGACTCGCTAGGTTTCTTGGGAGTTTGAGGGGTTCCCTGAATGACCAAAATGATCTATAAACAGGTAAGTCTTTAGGTCCTTATGGAATTGCATTAGGTCTTTTGTGGCTATTAGCTGGTCGGGAAGTGAGTTCCACAGTGTTGAGGCCACATAAGTGAAGGCTCTCATGCTGGTGTATTGTCTCGTGGTACGGATGTGTGAAGGAATAATATAAGTGTTTTGGGACCAGTTTCTCCTATCTCTGTAGTTGTCAGTTTTTGTGAGGAGGGTTGATAGGGTGGTGGATGCGATGTTGTAGTGATGCTTGAATGTAATCATTATATATTTGTATTTTGCTCGTGAGGTTATTGGGAACCAGTGTAGGTCACTCAGAATTGGTGTTATGTGGTCTGTGCATCTTGAGTTTGTGGCAATGCGAGCTGCCAAGTTTTGAGTGAGCTGGAGCTGGTATGTGTTTTTTTTAGGAAGTCCCTGGAGGATACTATTACAGTAATCCAAGAGTGGGGTTATTAGTGATTGCAGTACATTCCTGAAATTGTGGTCTTCCAAAAGTGACCTAAGGCACTAGTTTAGAGAGGAATGATAGGTTCATGGCTGGGATGGTAATTAGTCAAGACAAACTTTTCTAAGGAAGGCTTTTTAAAATGGGGGCGCATATAGGCTTCTTTCCATGCATGGGGAAAGACACCAGTAGCAAGGCTATTGTTAATTAAAGAGAGGATAATTGTTTTGAATGCCAAGGAGTTATCAGAAAGCCAGGATGAGGGGGTCCAAATTACAAATAGTCTTCCGAGAAGTGTCAAGGGCCTTGTACAGGGAGGCAGGGGAAATGGGGCTGAAAGTGCTCCAGATATGTTTCAATGTAGTTGCTGGAGGCATGCAAGAGGATGTAGGGTCAGAGACTGGAGGGGGAGGAACTGGAAGAAAATTCTGTAGCAAAATAAAGATCTTAGTGGAAAAGAAGATAGCTAACTAAGAGGCAGTATGAGAATCATCCACATTGCAAGATTGAGATGGAGACGCTGATAAAAAGGAGAGGATGGAGAAAAGCTGACAAGGTTGTGAAGAGAAATTGGCGATGAGATTAGAGTAGTATTCCCTCTTAGTGGCCACAATTGTACTATAATAGAAAAGATGAGAGTCCTGGAAAAGTTGGAGTGCACTGGGAGATCGGGACCATCTCTAGTGGTGCTCGGCTCTACAGAGATGCGTATGAGCAAGACGGATGCTGGGATGAAACCAGGACTGGCTAGGCCTTCATTTAGGTTGAAATGCCCTAACCTGTGTGATTTGATCCAAGGCAAAACAAAGAAGTGAGTCCCAGAGAGAGGCCTGCTTATCTACAGGCATCAGATGGAAGGAGAGGGAAAAATAGTATCTGCAGATGGGAAAGCTAGGATAGTGTCTGGGTTTAGTTTACAAGATAACTTTAGAGGGGGCCAGGGGATAGTGGATGTACTGGGTGAGATAAGACGAAGGAGGAGATAAAAGAGGATGAGAAAATGGTCGGTGCAGGGAAGAGGCAATGACAATGTGTAAGAGCTGTGACGGTGGATTAAGAGTTGAAATAATGAGATCCAGAGTATGACTAGCAGAATGAGTCAGAAAGGAGATGAGTTGAGTGAGTTGAAGACCATTAAGGTGGATCAAGAACAGCTGATCACATAGATTAAAAGGAGAGTCTACATGGCAATTGAAGTCACCAAGAATATAACGGTTGGGGAAGGTTGTGACGACATCCGAGATGGTAAGAAGCAGGGAATCACAGAGGGAGGTGGATAGGGAGGGGGAAGCAACAAGCAAAAGAAGGTAAGTCACAGGTTGTGTTGGTAGGCCAAGGAGGATGGTCTCTGGGAATATAAGAACATAAGATATGCCATACTGGGTCAGACCAAGGTCCATCAAGCCCAGTATTCTGTTTCCAACAGTGGCCAATCTAGGTCATAAGTACCTAGCAGTTTCCCCAAGGGACACAGGTTCCACAATGCTTGTATTGGTTCAAGTATTGATATCCTGGGTCCCTACTTAATAATGGTTTATGGACCTTTCCTCCAGGAACTTGTCCAAACCTTTTTTAAACCCAGCTACACTAACAGCCTTTACTACATCCTCCAGTAACAAATTCCAGAGTTTGATTACACGTTGAGTAAAAAAATATTTTCTTTTATTAGTCTTAAATAGTTTACCCTGTAGCTTCATTGCATGTCCCCTAGTCTTTCTATATTCTGATAAGGTAAACAATCGATCTACGTTTACCCGTTCCACTCCGTTCATTAATTTATAGACTTCTATCATATCTCCCCTCAGCCGTCTCTTTTCCAGGTTAAAGAGCCCTAACTTTTTTAGCCTTTCTTCATAGGAGTATCCTTCCATCCCCTTTGCCATTTTGGTGGCTCTTCTCTGAACCTTTTCTAAAATCGCTATATCCTTTTTAAGATACGGCGACCAGAATTGAAAGGGAAAGAAAGGGAGTGGGATTGAAATACTGCTCTGCGGAGAGAGGAACGATAGATAACAACCATACAGATAGACAAAGGTGAGTCAGTTGATATAGTGTATCTGGACTTTCAAAAACCCTTTGACAAGGTCCCTCATCTGAGACTTTTGGCAAAACTAAATAGTCATGGGATAGGAGGCAGTGTACTATTGTAGATCAGGAACTGGTTAAAAGACAGAAAGCAGAGGGTAGAGCTAAATGGCCAATTTTCCCAATGGAGAAAGGTGAATAGTGGAGTACCCCATGGATCTGTGCTGGGTCCGCTGCTTTTTGACATATTCATAAATGACCTGGAAAAGGGAATAACAATTGAGGTTATCAAATTTGCAGATGACACAAAACTATTTAAAGTTGTTAAAACCCATGAGGATTGTGGAAACTTGCAAGAGGATCTTGATAAATTGGAAGACTGGGCATCCAAATGGCAGATGAAATTTAATGTGAACAAATGCAAAGTTATGCACCTAGGAAAGAACAACCCAAACTATGGTTACACAAGGAACCACCACCCAGGAAAAGGATTTAGGCATCATCATAGATAACATGTTAAAACCCTTCGCCCAGTGTGCAGCAGCGGCCAAGAGAGCAAATAGAATGGTAGGTCTCATAAGGAAAGGAATGGAAAATAAAACAAAACATATTATAATGCCTCTGTATTGTTCCATGGTGCGACCGCACCTTGAATATTGTGTGCAATTCTGGTCGCCGTATCTTAAAAAGGATATAGCGTTATTAGAAAAGGTACACAGAAGAGCCACCAAAATGGTAAAGGGGATAAAATGATACCCCTGTGAAGAGAGGTTAAAAAGGTTAGGGCTCTTCAACCTGAAAAAGAGATGGCTGAGGGAAGGTATGATAAAGGTCTATAAATTAATGAATGGAGTGGAACGGGTAAACATAAATGGATTGTTTACATCATCAGAATATAGAAAGACTAGGGGACATGCAATGAAGCTACAGGGTAAACTATTTAAGACTAAGAGAAAATATTTTTTTCACTCAACGTGTAATCAAACTCTGGAATGTGTTACCAGAGGATGTAGTAAAAGCTGTTAGTGTAGCCGGGTTTAAAAAAAAAGGTTTGGACAAGTTCCTGGAAGAAAGGTTCATAAACCATTATTAAAAGGGACCCGGGATATCACTGTTTGACCCAATACAAGCATTGTGGAATCTCTGTCTTTTGGGGAAACTGCTAGGTACTTATGACCTAGATTGACAACTGTTGGAAACAGGATACTGGGCTTGATGGACCTTGGTCTGACCCAGTATGCCATATCTTATGGTCTTATGTTCTTACCCCACCACCAGTGCGAGTGGCCCTAGGTGCAGAGAAGTAGGAGAAGACACCTGTTGGGGTACAGTCCTAGTGCTCTGTGTGATATACATCATAACCTTTGTACACATATGTCAGTGGTCACGCAGGGTTCAAGGGGAGGTGGTCAGCTTTGTTGGGTCCCCAAATTGGTAGTAAGTGCAGGGCTGCTGCATGCCAGGGACTACTCATATGCATGTGCTGGAGAAGGGAAGAATGACTCAAACACAGAAGTATAAAATGCGTAACTGTAGTTTTTATTTGCATATTGGAACATGTTATCCGTCATAGCAGCCTGTTCCTTTCCCCTTACCTACTGCCCTTCTTCCTGGGTGCAGGTGGCATCGGGGCAGAGCTAAGGCCTCACTGGGCCAACCATGCCTATGTCAGGGCTCTCAGCTCCACTCTAATGCCCTTCAGATGCAGAACCATGAGGTCCTGGGACAAATCAACAGCAGTGAACCCCTGCTGTACCTTATGCCTCAGGGCCTGTAGGTGCAGCAGAATGTCTGGAATGTCAGGGCCCAGAGGGGTCTCATGGTGGGGTATTTGTTTTGGAGTGCCTTGGTGCCCCTGCTGTGCCATAGTTTCTGATAACTGTAGCACAGTGGTGCTGCCATTCGCTTCCACTCTTGTTTCCCCCTCCCCTCGATCTCCTTCCACTCTCCCTTCTATAACCTTCCCCTTCTCACCTCTGCCTCCCTTCCCTCTTTCATCCTGCACCTTCCCCCTGCCCATCTCACACACCTCCCCCTCCCACCTTGTGCCTTTGTGCCTCCAATAGTTCAGGGTCGAGCCGTTCTGCCTGCCAGTTCAAATGCCTCTCTCTGGCAGTGCGGTGGCATTCAACTTCCTGGGCTAGGGACATTGGCTGATGCTGCTTGGGCTACTGCATGCCTGCTCTGCATACTCATACACCTCCCCAGCTCCTTAGGGTACCACCTCTTTAACCTGGCCACAGGTGGAGCCCGGCCTACATGGTGGAGGGTGCACAAGGTTAGTATCGATCTTTTACCTCCCACTCAAGCTGCAGATCACCACTCTCTGCCACACTGACCCCCACCCTGTGTCATAGCCATGCCAGGGATGGTCATGTGCTTTACCCATGGGTCATTAGCACTGGTGCTGCATGTACTTACCTTGTTGTTCCTGGTGTTGGCACCATAGTCACTCCAGGAGCCATGGCCTCTTGTGCCTCACATCATAATAGTGGCACTTGAATGCCTCTATAGATCTGCGGATCTTGTGGCACCTGTTAATGGACATGCCATGGTTAGTGCTTCCCTGCCTTCTTACCTGCTATCTTTCCTTCCTACTCACCAGCACCTTACATCTGTATTGTCCTCTGCCATTTCATTGTTCATCTGGCCCCTGTGCTGCTGCATTCTATTCTGAAGTGCCTATTACTGTGCATTCACGCATCATCCCTGTGTGCCCCTGCACCCCCTGCTGCCCTCCCAATGCCCTAGGCTGTGCTCTCTATGGATGCACTTTGCATCATTGCTGCCACATTGCCTTGCTGTGTGCTTCCCTCACGCCCCCACTGATGCCTTTGCCCTGTCTCCCATGTCTCTTACTGGTGTAGGGTCTGGCGGATCGCTGTCGGTGTGGCGTGGATCACTCGGCAGGCTGACTGTGTTCCTCAGGGCATACAAAGGAGCTCCCTGCTCGCCAGATGTTTGGTCTCCACATGGAAGAAGTTCGGGAGCTTGCCGGACATGCTGCCAACTTCACCCCTGGCCCTGCAGTACAAGAGAGCCTAAGGAGGAAGGGGCCCATTTGCAGCCTCTCCCAGATCTTTTAAAATAGATTCATCTTGATTCGTGGGCTCTTTCAAAATATTTTGCTTAGGGGCCTTCAATTTGAACTTCTGCCACTGGATTAGAGGATTTAAACCATTGGCGTGATTGCTTAAATTGAAATGGCTAACCACCTGGGTTATGTGTAAGCACTTAGGAACAGGCACCAATGGCATAAAACAGAGAAAGGGTACAGAAGAAGTTTTATGCCAGGATCCTTCCATATAATTTTAGCCTGATGCAGCTAAAAAATACATTCTCCAAGCATAAAGCAAAGCATATACAGAGTTTGCTAGTTATTCCTTGAAAAAAGCCTGCTAGAGAAGAATTTCTATGTTCTCATGCCTTCACAGTAGCCTTTACAGATTGAAAATGTTTTTGAAACAGAGCTCTGACTTGAAACTGATTTTTTTAATTTCTCATTGTATAGATTAGGTATACTATTTCTGGATTTTATTCTTTGCTGCTAGTGACTTGTTTTTTATGTTTTTGTTTTTGTTGTTTTATTATTTTATATTTCCAAATTTTACAAAATAATTCACCAAAAATACCTTATACATAACTCAGCAAAACAAAACAAAAAAAGGAAGTGCATCATAAAAAGGAAACATATCAGCATAGGTGATGTAGGGGCAATGGCGCAAATTACACAGGCCTAGAGGAGTACGCCAAAATTTAAGTCAGCTATACAAAATGGAGTTTTTGCCAGCTTTGCCTTACTGAGATAGAGACAGAGGCATGAAATTGCTGACAGCCTGAACAGATTCAAACTGAATCTCAGAACCTGAAATAAGGAAGCCATTGCCTTGGACTGGAAAATATACACTGCAGGTGTTTGCTTCTTGGGGCCCAGTGACAAACTGACCCATCATAAAGTACACAGGGCTAGTAGCCCAGACCAAAACTATGGCTTTTCAAGTGAGTGTTCTAGGCCTTGGAGACATTCTCTGATTGGTTGATTCAAACTTTCAGACACCTGGCCTGGAACAATTATTCTAGAACCAAACCTGGGATCAGCTGGCTACATGGCAACTAAGAAAGGTATGTCTAAGTCCTGCAAGGGAAAATGGGGGTTTCTGTTCCTGACTGACACTGACCAAGAAAATGTAAGACCTTCCCTGTAATCTCTCTCTTTGTTTCTGATTATGATCTCTACCTGTAAGTCACTCTTTCACCCAGACTCCTAAAGGAATTCTCTTTCTGGCAGTCTGGTGTTAATTGCTTTCTCTTTTATCTCACTCCAAGCTGAGCAGTGCTGCCCGATGGCCCAGGAACTGCAAGGCATCCATTCTACAGAGGTACTCTATAGGAAGTGTTACTTTACTAGTGGGAGTTAGCTAATTATTTACATAACTTGTGGTAATTTTGGTGAGAGGATGATTGCATTGTCTAAGTTCTAAGGGCCCGATATTCAAAAGGCATTTACACGGTTTAAAGCCCAGTAAACCGTGTAATGCCTTGGCTGGGGATATTCAACAGCACCCACACGGTTAGTGCCATTGAATATTCGCAGCTAAGTCCCTTACGCACCCCATTGCTATCCAGTTAGCATCGGGGCGTGTTGGGGGCAGAGCCTGGCGCTAACCGTACAGCAGCGATATGGATTGCTGCCCGGTTAGCAACCGGCGTCCTAAAGATAGACGAGGAAAACCTTCACCTATCTTTAACGCGCCAATCACCAACACGCCAATCACCAACACGCCAGTCAATACTGCTGCTGCATGGTTTGCTTTGGCAGCTACTGGCTTTGGCGGCGATTACCTGATATTCAATGCTGGTGCCGTGGCATTGAATATTCAGTTTGGAGGTTGGCGGGGAGGGCGATGCATCCATCGGTGCATAGCCCTTCGAAGATCTGGGCAGTTCAATTTCGGGCCCTAAATGTCTAAGTACACTGGCCAGTGATATAACTCTGAAATATCTGATATCCCTTCTGAAAAGAAACAGATTCACACTCAAAACTTGGTAATGATTACTCATATACATAGCTGTTGCAGAACAGAATGTGTCCAGAGCAGCCATAATCCAGAGTGCATTATTATTTCTTAGTTCCTTACTGCTCCCCACAGTGATCAGTCCACTACTGTGGAGAATCCAATTAATAAGTAACTGAAGAAATCCCTGCCTCAAATCTAACGTAGCATATACAAACTAAACGTCCCCTGCAACTAAACCAGGAGAGAGAGGTAATGCTGTAGAAGGAGCAGAGACTATTTTTTCACAAAGGAACAGAGCCAGCTGCTGAGACCCTAGAAAATATACCTAAGTCCCTGATATTGTATGACACATTTACAGGGAAAATTAAGGCAAAATGCTGTCTTCATTTGCGCCACCCTAGGTTTCATAGTAGGAACCGTGTACTCTTCTTTTTGGTTGTTTTAACTGTATGAGGAAAAAAAATGAATGTTGCAATTAAGAAATAAAATGTCTCTTTTCCTCATAAATAACTTCAATATAACATCAAAACCTAGTCCCTATCGGGGAGTCCGATGCAAAGTCCACAATTAAGGTTGATAATTTCACTGGCTCATCTCCTAACTTGTTCAAAATATCAATAGAATTCAAAGAACCATAAGGCAATTGCAGCACAGCAGGACCCACACCAGCAACACCCCCTCTCTTAAAAAGGGAAATTTAATATGCCTGAAAAATAGGAGGGTATGTATTCTCTGCTATCTTCAATATTTTAAAAATATATCTTTAAGTAAATTCTTAGGAAGAAATAAGGGTATTTCAGGAATATTCATAGCAGAGTGTGCGCCTTCTCAGGACATTCTCTAATCTCTCCAATTTATTATGAAAATTAAATTATCTTTAGCTAAAGAATGTTCACAGTGGTGAAGTTTCTCCACTTTAGGCTCCACATTCTACAAAAGCTGGAAGAATGGTCAAATGCTTGGCAATTAAGATTTAATGCAAAGAAGTGCAGAGTCATGCACTTGGGTAGCAGAAACCCATGAGAAATGTACACGATAGAGGGTGAGAGGTTGTTGTGCACAGATCAGGAGAAAGACTTTGGTGTGATTATTTCTGTAGATCTCAAGGTGGCAAAACAGTGCGACAAGGTGGTGGCAAAAGCCAGGAGGATGTTGGGCTGCATACGAAGAGGAATTACCAGCAGAAAGAAAGAGGTTCTAATACCACTGTATAAGTCACTGGTGAGGCCTCACTTGGAATACTATGTTCAATTTTGGAGACCGTATCTTGCAAAGGATGTAAAACGAATGGAATCTGTTCAGAGGAAGGCGACCAAAATGATTTGGTGCCTGCGTCAGAAGCCTTATGAGAAGAGACTTGAAGACCTAAATATATACACTTTGGAGGAGAGGAGGGATAGGGGAGATATGATTCAGACTTTTAAATACTTAAGGAAAAATAATGAACAAACAAACCTCTTCCAAAGACGGGGAAACTGTAAAACTAGAGGGCATAACATGAAGCTACAAGGTGGAAAATTGAAAGGCAATATCAGGAAATACTTTTTCACTGAGAGGGTGGTGGATGCTTGGAATTCCCTCCCGATGGAGGTCGTGGGGGCAAACACGGTGACATAATTCAAAATGGCATGGGACAGGCACAATGGATCCATTTATAGCAACAGAATAAAATCAAAATAAACTGAACCATCTAACTTCTCAACAAATAGGGGTGTCCAGCATGGAGTGGTGGGTTCACCCCTAAACAAAGACATGGGGAGGGGTGGCCTGAGGGGCGGCCTGCACAGAGTGGCACCTATTCTTCCTATCTTACTTCGGCCTTCTTACTAGGCAGACTAGATGCACCATACTGGTCTTTATCTGCCATCATTTACTGTGTTACCATGTTATTGTATTCAAAGGCACATTTTAGAAAAGGTGTGGAAATTGGGTTTTGGTTTCAGTTTAGAAAATTTTACCTGTGTAAAGGCCAGGAGGTGTTGGGACTGTATTACAGAAGTAGTATCATGGCTTTCTAGCCATGATTTAGCTTTAAATTTAAAGAAGACAGAAGCTTTGATTGTGTGCATGGATGCAGGCTGTATTCTGCCCACGATGATTCAGCTTAGAGAAGTAATCTTGCCTATTCATACTGAAATATCCTATCTTGGTATTGAGACTGGACCACTAATAAAGAAAGTGATGTAAGTAGATTTTTATAAGATGCAAATTCTACATAGGCTACATCCATTTTTGGATCTGGGTGTTTTCAGAACAATTTTTCAATCTCTAATCTTCCCTTGAAGTATTATCTATGATGGATTACCAAATTCAGCTGTAAAGTTATTTCAAGCATTATAGAATACGGACGTTAGGGTTTTACTTGATATCTCATGCTTTGACCATATTTCTCCCAACTTGCAAGAATGTCATTGGTTCCCTGTCAAGCACAGAATCCACTTTAGAGTTCTTTTAATGGATTTTAAGATACAACATCAATTTTCGTCAGACTGTTTAGTGCAGGGGTGGCCAACTCCAGTCCTGATACACTACAATCCAGCCTGGGTTTCTGAATGTCCCTAATGAATATTCATGAGGTATATTCGCATCCACTGCCTCCCATTGCATGCAAATATATCTCATGAATATTCATTAGGAACATCCTGAAAATCAGGCTGGATCCAGGTGCGCCAGGACTGGAGTTGGCCACCCCTGATTTAGCACCTTTAATTCAGTCTTATAGATATGAAAGGCCGACAAGATAAATTTTACAAGGACCATTGTTGCTAGTACAATTTGCCTACCAAAAAAGGTACTCATATGCAGGGCTCTTTCATTTACTACACAAGGATCATGGGTCAAGATTGTTTTCCTCTTTATCTTTTCAGCCTTATATTTCTAAGATAGGAATTCATCTGCAGCCCTAAGGCTGGTTCGTTCTTTGCGTTCAAGTATAGCTACTGACAATATTTTTAAAATAATCTTAGCACCTCCTTCAGCACTGATCTGCCCCAGGCAACTCCTGATCCCTATTGGGCGGGGGGGGGGGGGAATCAGTGCACCTCCCTTGCCAATAACAATGCCCGGCTAGCCAGTCAGCCAGTCAGGTAGCCAAAGCCCTTCCCCCTCCTGATCTTTTAAGCAATGCCCAACTAGCCAATTGGGGTCTCAATCCCCTCTCACCCACCCTCACTAAACAAATGAGTCCTGGCTAGCCAGTTGGCTTGCAAGCTCCCAGGCACCCCCACTCACTCAACCCCTCCCGCCCCCCATTCCATACCTCAGGTTTTCTGGTGATCGGTGGTCAATGGGGGCAGCAGCGGTCATCCCCGCTCCTGCCTCTGTCCTCGGGCCCATCCAAAAGGGCTGCAATCACACGGTCCTGTTTCCTTGCCTCACACTGTCATGGCCATTTTTATTAGTACTATTGAGGAGGCCAGAAGAGCTCCTCACCTCCTCATTAGTACTAACAAAAATGGCTAGAGGGATGCTTCTTTTCATGGTTATTTAGGTCACAATTAATGATATACTAATATATGTAAATGTTATGTTATATTAAGACTTTATAATGGTATTGTATCTGCCTTCAAGCCACAAAATAAAACGATTCAGAAAAAAGTAGGTAATAAGTCATGCCAAAGCTGTTTGATATTGTACTGTCCAATCTTTACCAGCAAAGAGTATCAATATAATAAGACATCCTATCAAAATTTTGAAATTACACAAAGCAGAAGTTTAAAGAATAGGTTACAGTTCTTCACCCCACAGTGTTATACTCCTCCATAAGCCAGAGTAGCACTGACAGAAATATTTGTTATTCCACAAATTTGCACCATGTAAAGAGGCATTATACTATATAAATATGCTGGATATCCATAAATGATTTGTATAAATTAACACCCTGTGTTGCACTGAAAATAAAGATATATGGCTTGGACAGATACACATAAAGTAAAAATGTATGATTGTGTTTTAAATATTTTGGGCCCCTTTTACTAACACTTAGCTCGAGCTATCTGTCATGCAGCCTATAGGGATAAACTGGGCCATGCAGAGGATAGCTCAAGCTGGGTGTCAGTAAAAGGGGCCTTTTATTATAAAGTAGAAAATTTCTTTTGTCATGGAATTTGTATGCACCTTGGAAGTGAAAGGGTTAACAGATATAACAGTTGAATATATGCAAGATGTTTATAGTGTCAATTTTATGGCTACACATTATTTTCACCTCTCCACAGTATACACGCAAAAGATATGACGGAAACATTTTAACACGGTGACATGAAGTTAGAATACCTTTCACCACTGCTGTTTTTCTTTCAGAGATGCACTTACTGCTTCTAATTGCAGAGTGAATTAGAAGAGGAGCAAAAGTACCAAATTTATAAGGAAAATTCATAGTAAGAAAAAACATTACCAGTCTAACAATGGAGTCGGACCAAAGGGATGCGCAGCATAAAATTCACTAACAATGATTGGTGAATTGCTGTGCATCTCTTAGGGGGAGAGAATATAATTTCCTCCCCAAGGCTTGCTGAGTACCTTCACATGGTAACCCTCTTGTACAAAATCTATACTAAATTTCAGCAAGACAACACTACAATTGAAGTATGATATGAAAGAAAAAGAAAAATACATACTGGCCACATGTCATCCAGGATAAAAAAGGTGACTACTTATAGGGGGATGTTTACTAAAAACCGGAAATGTGCGTGCCGCAAAAGAGCGCACGGAAACGTGGCACTGAAACGCTAATAAACGCTAATAAATGCCCCGCACACGTGCGTGTCACCCCCGCAAAGGTGCGCGGCACACTAACGGGCCCTGTACAAGTGCGGGCCCGCTAATGTCCGATAGAGGCGTGGAACGGCTAAAGGAGGGCGGAGGAAGCCTCCGGAGGGGCGGAGGGACGGGGTCAATGGGTGGAGAGTGGGAGGGGAGAGGCTCCCCGCACAGTATCGGGCCCGAATTTGCATGTAAAAACTACCGCGAGGGAAACACTCGGGGTAGAAAGCATTTAAAGGGAAGAGAAACCATTTCCGTCAGCAATGTACAGGAAAACCGGGGAAACCAGCAAAACGTGAGCGGTGTGATACATGTGCACAGCACAAAAGTGCAAATAAAAATAGAAAATGACCACAACAGAACTATTAAAAATAGTAATTCAGCTGGGGAACAGTTATAGTGATGGGCAAATACAGAAAACACACCCAGCAAAGCTCCAGAAAAAAGAAATGAATTTTGGAAGGGTTTACGGAGCGGAGACTCTTCCAAAAAACATTTCCTTTTGTGGAGCTTTCCTGGGAGTGTTTGCTATGGTTGCCCATTAATATCACTGTTGCCCAGCATGGTGATATTATGTACCCCATTTCCCGTGGTCATTTCTGGGGTTTATGTGCATGTTTGTCACCAGACAGGGTGCATATGCCCACAGTAAATTTGCGTAGAGCAGGGTTTGTGACTCCATCCTGCCAGGCTTACTACCTCCAGGGGCTGCACTATCTATGTGGCCATAGTGTGGTGCAGCGGACAGAGTCAGTATCTCTAGGACCAGAGGTTCAAAGCCCAGCTGGGGCACTTGCCAGCCCAGTCCCTATATTTTACCCACCACTAAACACAGATAGCGCAGACACCCCTGTATTGCAGGGGACATAAGCATGGGGAAAACACCCATATTTTACCCAACAACGCACACACACCACAACAATGGGCATTACCCACAGCCAAGTACCCCAAATGCAGT